>VZTH01012405.1:0-22339 GCA_013397815.1 Aleadryas rufinucha
TAACACGGTCACCCCAAGACAGATAAGAAGAAAAAACCTCCACTTGTTCCTTCAGTTTGAGTTCATATACCCTGTGCACAACTAGAGTAGTAGAAAGGGATTTAACTTGAGCTGAGGATCTGATCGTTAGGATCTCAGAAATGAATAGCATATTCAAACAAAGAAAAAAAGTTCCTTAGCTGTTTGCCTCATTGTTTTTTCTCTTCTTTCCCAAAAAGAGCTCACCTGTTTTCACTTAAATAACCAAGACCACTGTTGAAAACCAGAAGGAATAATATGCAGCATGAAAATAAAAATCCTAGTCTTCTGATGTACATGGAAAGAATAACATAACAAAGACATGATCAATAAGTCAATGAGGAGCAGAAAGTGAAGAGGGGAATAAAAAGGCTGAATTTAGCAAAAAATTGTGATAACCAGCATCAGATATGTCTGATGCAGATGTGGATAATTATTTAGTGACAAGTTAATGGGATTTACAATATATACTGTAAATCTATATACCACTGAACAGGCAAACTGCCACAGATTCCATCTCAGATTAACAGAGGGCAAAGCATTTACATGCCTCTGACTCCATTTATATTTCACAGGAAAAAAAAAAATAAAAAAAATAAAAAGAAAAGGAAAAGAAAAAAAGAAAAAGAAAAAGAAAACTCCATTCCTGATGCGGAGTTTTCAAACAGCAGTAAAGTTAGTAGAAACATACTTTCCCTACAATAAAAAGTACAAATAGAGCTCATATTTTTTGACTCCTGATTTTACCATTAGCTTCCAAGTCTTATACTGCATTTTGCTTTCATCTGTTTTTTTAACTTGAAAATCTCATCTGGGCAGATCCAGAAAGAATTGTTAAACACATTAAATGTTACAACAATTTAAATAGCATGAATATAATTGTCTGGGTTTATTTTTCTAAAATTATGTTTAAAGAAGATCTTTACTTAGTGTACTATGAGGTCTTTCTATTGCACCTGCTAAAGTTAATAACACTGTTGAGACTAGATGAAAAACAGAACACTAACCAAAATTGTCAAGAAATAAGGAACAATTAAATCACTACAGCTTTCTATACTTAAGTATTAATATCCTCTAAAGTGTACATACTTAAAAAGAGTTAGTCAAAACCCTAAATGTTTCAGATATTCAAAGGACTGACCAAGCCTTATTTTGCAAATGTACAAAATATTCCTAGATAAAGGAAACTCTTTTATTTGTTTAAAGAGGACTATAAATGCCATTTATTTGTTTAGTGTCAATCACTAAATAGACTGGCAAAAGTATATGAACATAAAATTATATAAACATCTATCCAACTTGTAGTTGGATAGATGTTTATATAGTTGTAGCTGCAAATGAGTCATTCACAGTCAATTCATGGGGAAGTAGTATTTGTAGAAGCTGCAGGACATGGGGTTATGAGTGACTTGATTGCTACACCTATAAAAAAAGTCCTGGTAATTGTGGTTCCAGAGTGTCCACTAAAATAATATATCCATTACCCAAATGATGTTTAAGAAATTATTTTCAATAGTAACCGCAGCTTGAAAAAACCCACACCCAAAATATTTGAGTAGAAGAGATGAAAAGCAAAAGAAACTATGGGCACAGAATGAGCTGCTGGATAACCAATCAATTGCAGTTTTGGGAATTTTTTGTCATAATTTAGTCACAGCATCATGGTGAGAATTGTATTCAACTGTTTGAATGTTACAGCTGCTTGAAAAGTCCCAATCAATTAATAAATTAGGTTTCATATAGTGGTGATGAGGTGCTTATGAAGAATATTTGTAATTTGTTATTTGTATTCCAGTACATGTTCTGGGGTGGGGTTTTTTGAGGATTTATATGGGGGCCAAAGCTGTAATGAGTGCTTGAAGAACAAATGAGGCCTTTGATTTTTTGGGGGAGAGGATTTAGCAGATGAAAAATAGCCTATAGAATTTAAAGCATTTAAATCTTTTCCTATCATCTTTGAATCAGCTGGAGAGTTATGCTCATTTGGCTCAACACATGGACCTTAGATTTAAAAATAACTCCTTCCTGAGTGAGGCAGTGAGCAGGATAAAAGCCAGATGTACCAGTTGTCTGAGATACTTAACATTCTTTTTTTCTTGACACATTCACACCAAGCAAGCAAGTGTGTGGTTCACGTTGTGAAAGCTGTGGTTAGAGCCTGATTGTGGCCAGGAGGTTGAGAGAATTTCTGTTTCCAATATCCCCCACGCAGCAGAGCAGCATGCTTTTTCACATACCTGGCAAGTACATAGAATGAGTGCTCTTAGCAGCTACTTGTCACAGAATCACTTGTACAAGGAAAGTGCCATGGACAAAGGAAGTAACTGCGTTTGAGGGTCACTAGACTGCTTATTCATCAAATTAGGAGATTTTCATAGAGATAAGTCACTTTTGATTAAATTCTCAAAATTTGCCTGATTACTTGCCAATTCATCTTTGTTGAGACTGCTTTCTGGCAGCTGGTCTACCAGATTTTCACCCTTTCAGAAGCCATAGTTTCTTGAGAGCTCAGCAGTAATTCATTCACTTACAGAGGGAATCCAAAATCTTCAGTTTTCCAGCCAGATGAATCTGAAACAGAAAATAAAAATAAAACAACATGTTGGTGATAAATAAATTAATTTTTAAAGCTCCGCTTTAATCCCAATCCCATGCCTACTAATTTTTTATCTGCCAAGCTTATTAATTCAGTACATTGGTCTCTTTTTCCTTTTACTGAATTTTTGTGCCAAAGGGGGAAGAGAACATGATATTTCATTGAAGGGTTTTAATATTTTGCATGGAAATGAGATTTTTTTAACTGCAAGTCTCCAAATTAGGAATATTATTTAGTTCTTAGAGGAACCTATAATTCAAAGACCCAATTCTTACCACAGTCATCTGGGGTTTAAAGCCTTTTCAAGTGATCTGGACGCCAGAGATTCAAAAGCTTGTATCCAGTTAGGAAGGCCATAGGTATAAAGAGCAACAGTATGTGTATGCTTTCATCACTGGCTCAGTGAACATAATCAATTTCCCCTTCATTTCAGTCAAACGTGTATCACAGTGAAGAAATGAAACCAAGATTTTAGGTCTGAAAACACAAAATAGTCTAATCAGTTGAGATCATGTTCTCTATGCTGCTGGGTGTACTTGGAAGCAGATATTTCTGCCCTTCTCCCAGCTCAGGGCATTTATATATTTTGACAAATATATGTTTTCTTTGAAAATGTGTAAACAATCCTCACCATAGAGAACAGAATTCAGATTCTCCCTCTCCTTGGTGTGTGCCCTAAACACAAATCAAGAACATTTTATTCTCTATTTCTGATGTCCAGTTTTCCGTGTTGGGGAGGAGGTGAGGGTGTATGCTGGGGCAGCTTCAAAAGAACAGTTCTTGGTGGTTTTATGCCAAAGAACAGTAACTAATCAATTTCTTGTTGTTTTCCAGTGTTATTGTGGAAGCCGAAGAAATGCAACTTTCAGTCTTCAAAATCTTGATGGGAAAATAACTCTGCTACTCCAGAGCCTGTGCAAATTTCTAGAACCACTCCTCAGAAAGATGTATCAGTATTAACACCATTTTAATGTAAAAGCTGCTAAAAAGTTTTAGATTTCTCCTTACAGAGTTTTGTTCATAAATTCAGAAATTGATCAGAAATTTGTTCATAAAGTACCTATGATATCAAGCTGCTATAAACGTAAATGCTTGTCTACTTCGCTTTGAAGCATGAGCTACATCACCTGTCTCTGTGCTGCTACAGTTAATGTGCTTCTGTATATGAAAGTAAAGGAAATGAAAATAGGTCTCCCTTTTACTTCCTGATTAAAAACTAGCAGACAAGGAAACTTAAGATCCTTCACCAATAGACAGCACGTATGGAGAATGACCCTTAAATGCCATTTCAGCCCTATTATATGCAACTGTCCAGCTTTTGGTTGATTTTAGCTTTGGATACTTATGAAAATTGAATCGTGTTCAGATATTGTCCTGTTGCATTCAAGTACTGTCCAATTCAGTACATGAGTTCTCATTGGAATGTACATGTGCTACTGGAATGCAAGTAAATATTTTTATTATGATGCTTATTTTTATTAACATTAGCATTATAGCTACTGTTAATTTTTTTTTTTTTTTACCATTCTTTCTGGCTTTGAAATCACAGCAAATGAAAATTTATTTTGCATCTGCTTAGAGCAGATGTATTTGTAAATCTCAAACAGGTTTGTCTTAAGGTAGTGGGTTTCTTTCTGACATTAGACAGAGATATGTAAATTAATGAAACATAAGTCAGCAGAATGTTTGGAGTCAGTGACAGTTTCAAAACTGAAATGATCAAATCTTTTTCATGCAATATTATATTTGATTTTACATTCCAAAAGTATCACAATATCTTGTATAAATTCACACGTTTTAGTGCAAACTTTCATATACACTCTCTCTCTTCAAAGATAAGCGTATTATACTCCAAATAATTGACACAATACACAGATTCTATGAGAAGGTAATAAAGCACACAGAAATAAATGCAGTGACAAAGGTACTGCATAACACCAAAACATTTGCTATACTGAAGAATCTAAACCTATAAATTATACCAGCAGTCTGAATTACAATCTTTGCAAAATGCTAAAATGCACTGTAATGTGTCAGGAAAAACCATTTTCCATAGGGACTTCATGTCAATTGTCTGCATGAGTGAAATCTTGACTCCTCTGAACTCAAGAGAGAAGCTCCTCACAGGGCTATGATACTTCATAAGAGCAGAGGATCTGGGTCCCAGAGCTGTGAGAATCCCTTTATAGGCTTATTTGTTTGCTTGCAATAGTAGCTACTATGTAGTACTACACAAAATTACATCTGTTGCATGATTTCTCATCTCAATAGCTTACTTTCATCAGTAGTGGGTTTGCTGCTGTATATCTAAATAAGAATTTATTTTCTCAGACCTGTCGACTTAAATATTTCTTCTCAAAGAAGAAAGAAGTTCAAAGGCTCTTTCAGTTCCTATCCAAAGAACAACGTGAACAGCACTGGGGTGATGGATCATCTAAAAGGCTCTCACAGCTCTGGGACCCAGATCCTCTGCTCTTATGAAGTATCATAGCTCAAAAGGGATACTAGTATCATAGTATCAAAAGGGATTCTGTGGCACCAAGAAGAATATTTTTTCATGAAGTTTTCCAAATTTGGGTTAGCAATCTGTGCCTTCCTGTGCAGTTTAGAGTAGAATTCACATATCTGGTTCCTTTTCTAGGTCTCCAAACATAAAAATTGTTCTTCCTTCCCAAGAGAAACACTAACTGTAGTTGAAATGCTTTAATCTGCTCTTAAAACCAGATCTGGTTTTAACAGGGAGCAACTATACAGAGAGTAGGGGCTGATATCCTTAATCCAAAACTGGTATTGTTTTATGCAGAGAACATGAGCGTAATAAACCTTGTCTTGAATTTTAATACTTTCTATTTACTATGCAGAGCACCAAGGTGTTAATTTGTATAGATTTCTGCAAAGACAGTAAGTAAAGAATCCTGGATGTTGTAAACACATAAGGAGGAGCTTAAAATTCATTTTGCCCCCTCCTTTGCAGGTATTTTGGTTAACCTTCACTCAGTCAATTTAACCACATACTATCCCATCTGCATTGCACTTGCAGACACTTTGGAATACTCATCTTTGTTTCAGTTGCCACTCGTGTAGTAGCTTTCAATTTAGCACTGTTATTTGTTTGAAAAGTACACTGAAACCCATACAGTGGCCAAATCTGTTTGTTGCTGGTTTAGTCTGAGTTGGTTCTGTGGTAGTCAATCCTACAGTAAGAAAACAATTCTTAATTACATTTGATTTTTAACTGTTCTGTATTTGCCTCCCTCTTATGAGAGTGAAATACATGCAGATACATATTTCATGAGTTTTAAACACAAACCCTTGCAGACACTTATACCAAATTGCCCTGGCACAGTTTGCCATGATTCCCTTTTTCCGATAATTTCCATTTTTAAAATCTATCATGAACTTTACCAAATTGGTCTTTTAATCTCCTCATTTAAAACATAATGAGGAAGGAAGACAGATTTAAGAAAAGAAATTCTTATTAAGATCTCCAGTTATATGAACTTTAAGCACACTTTTATATGGTGCAATGTTTACTGGACATAGAGAAGGATCTTTTTTTTTTTTCCTTAAGACTCTGCATTTATTTTTAAGTGCAGTCTCTGCTGCTTTTAAGATAGGGTAGCTGTCTGTGAGTCTGTGATTTCCTCCTGTGGAGCTTTACAAGCTGTTGACATTCTCCTGTAGTGAATTGTGGTTGGTTATTCGACACCACTTTGGTAAACCTTAAGATGGAAAAAAAACCCACATAGTGCTCGTGTGGTTTCGGATAGAAGTTGTTCTGGACATGCAATTACTTCAAATAACTGTTGTCTGCTAGTAGGAAGCATTACTTATGTCTTTCAGCATGGCTGGATAAGTTGCAGTAAAGTACTCAAGGGCTGGTTTTGTCCTTGCGAAGATACGTACTCTTACTGTTACACCAACTCCTCATCTGCCTCCCAATCCCCTTATTAAATCTGGGTTAACACAATAGGCTCTTACTAGAGCTGTCATTTGACATTTTCTAAAGTATTTTCTGGGGAGATCTTCAAATGATTCACCTTAGTAACACAGAAGAATTTCTCACCCTGAATTCCCACAGCAAGTATCCTTGCTCACTCAAGAGCAGACACTTGATCATGGGTCTGCAGCAGCAGCAGTTCTATAATTAATCCTAGGTTCAGCTGGTTCCTAATTAATAATTAATGTTGTGTTCAGCAGTTTACTTAAAGCAAGGATTCAATCATTTAGTTTGTACAAGGAATGCAATCTGTCTTTCTTACATTTTGAGTGTTTAATCCATGAATAAATATAAAATCATGTATTTTCAAGTAACTGTGTTGTTTATTTTAGGAGTTAGGAACAATCAAAACAACCATTTTTAAAAGAACATTTTTCTTTGATATCACTTCTTTTCAGATCCCTTTTAAAAATGATCAGTTTGTTATCAGTTAAACTTCCACGACAGTTACCATTCATTAAAAGCTCATCTAAAAACTGCACTTATTCCTTTAAAAAAACTCTGCTTACACTGTTAATGAAGTATTTGGTCTTGCTGTCCTTATGTCTTTCCTTAATTCACACTGGCGACAGTTTACAGTGGGTTTCACTATCCTTGTTGCTGTCAAATGTATTGATAGTCTTCATAACCATGTCTCTCCACCAAAGCCCAGGTGGACAAGAGGAAGTGTCTCTAGTAAAGGTGGCCACTAGAGAATTGGAGTATTTGATTAATGTATGAGAGGTTTTTCATTCCTAATTCAGAGGTTCTAGATTAATTGATTTTTTCCACAGAGAAAGAAAAATGATAATATTTTCAATAGTGAATCGGAAACAAAATGAAAGCAATATACCTAATCACTGTCCAGATATCTGTTTCTAAGGAAAGGCAAAATCCCCATATTTCAAGGTCACATTATTTTGACCTGTTAGAGTACTCCATTATCAATCACCCAAGGATTTCCCTGTATATATTTGTCTAACCAACATCTGCTTGAATAAATGAATCTGTGAATCTCATCCTGCCTTTAAACAGATGAGAGGGAAGAAAATCTGATCTCCTCTATGTAAAATTAAATGCGACCTCTGGGCTCTTGGTAAGGTGCCAATGCATCCTTCAGCTGAGCAAATATTGGAGACTGATCTAAACCTATATTTTCTGAGGCTGTTGCATGTTAATAACGTATTTATTTGTGACATTCAATTCACTCAGCTTTCTGAAATCAATAAAATAATCCTTGTTGGAGAGGTCTGGATAGAGAATATAATTCCTTCTGGCTCATAAAGAGATATGCTGTCATTAGCCACTCCTGCCTAGCAGTATTTGTGGATTCTGTGGCTTTCTTCATTCCATCAGTGGTACAACCAGTTCCCTAGGGAAACTTAGTTTTCATTTACAGAAATAGGAGCATTCCCTGAAGAATTTCTACAGACAACTTTTATGGGGAAAGGCTGATGTATCCCCCAATATTGCTATCAAGAACAGTCTTAAGAGATGTATAACACATGAACTTGCTTTTATTTAAAGTAGAGCACACAAACATAGCAGTGAAAAATAGATACATTTTAAGGAAAATTACTAGATATTTACAACTTAATGATATTTTATGTTTATACATTTAAAAGCTTTTAAAAATATATATCAAAACATTTTTCAAATAAAGACTCCTTAATGTGCCAAAAAATAAAGATGTAATTTTCAACCTGCACATTTTCTAAATTTTGTAGTACATCATTCTGAGCTTGTTGTGTGAAAGCATTACTACTCATGGATCCCATGTGCTAACTAATTATAGTGTGGATGTGGGCTGAGAAGTGTCCTGGCATGATGCAGATAGAACGGCTTTCTCACTATTCCTTCTGAAGTATTTGCTTCATCTCTCACTCTGGTTACATTATACCATCTGCTTTCAGTTCTTTCCAATATTGCTTGATAGAGGATAAGGGTATAGCCACTTTTGGAAGAAGGAAAATGTCAACCTCCAAATCTTTCCTGTGTTAAAAAAAAAAAAAACAAAAAAAAAAACCCACACCAAAATCCCAGACCAATCAGGGCAAACAATCCCCTAATGTATAACACTTAGCTTGGGCATGAGTATGTCCATGCACATGGGGCTTGGGGTTTTTCTGACAACAGTACTTACCAATGTTCTTTTTTGTATCCATAAACACTTCCAAAAACATTTGGAAAGTGTCCATTGAGACCATATAATCTTCTTCTCATTCCTCTATATCCATAGTGGAAATTATATATTAGTTTGAATCAGATATATACTATACATATTTTATATGAAGTGTACATCATATAAAGTTATAAGCATCCATGCTTTGACTTCCCCAACAGTTATTATATCAATATGGTTAAGTGGCTTTAAATGTAATCATTCAGAACCCCAAAAAAATCTGCTTTTAATACTGTATCTTGCAAAGAATGGATGTTATTTTCAAGCACTTCCTGTAAATTCAGTGTGCTGGGTTTCTCTCTCAACTTTAGTAAAATTATTGCTTTTATCCCACCTAATATGAATTTTATAATTCACATTGTAGTAATTTGCTGGTGGTTAGAATAAAAATTAAATATATGCAGGAAATTCCCAACAGTAGATAGACTGGGGGAAAAGCCAAAACAAACCAAAGAAACAGAACAAACAAAAATGCAAAAAAACCCCACAGGAAAAAATCTTTAGCCATGTGCTGTATAGTGCATCTAGAATAATATTTATTTTTTTTCTATGCTATATGAGTTACTTGATTTGCTCTCTCCTTGTAGCTTTCTGAGACTAGTTTTAACGGTTTTTAGATAAACTTTGAATTCTGATTTTGAAGTATAATATGTCCACAGTGTTCAAACATTCTTCCGATCCAGGACAGGAAAGGGGATAAGGATAATTCTGTAAATCTGAAATGAAGGAGCATCTCTCCATCAGCCTCTGTCAGTTCTGTGATGCCACCTAAGCTGGGAGCTCAGAAGCAGTCTGAGTTCAGACACATACCTATCTGATGTGACAAAACGAGGACAAAAACTCAAAGGTTGGTGAAAGCAAATTTTTCTGATAAAGTAGTATTGCCAAATAATAAGATCACCACCATATGCAGCTAAGCAGGTAAATATGTTGTATTTAATTGAACATGAGAGTTCTTTGTCTGCCACAATTCTTTAGGCATTGGAATCCAAGGGTCATGTTGTATTCACATATTGCAATTGAATTAGCTCAGACTTACCATAGGGTAGAAGCTGAGCATATCTATCAGGGAAGCCACTTTGCCACACATCAGCTATTCCGTTAGCACTGCCTTAGCTCACTTAACTAGTGAATGTCATGTAATTCAAGCCAGCTTACCCTAATAATATTATTCTCAATAGAAGCAAAATGTATTTAATTGTCATTAATAAGGGAAATTTAAAATATATTTTGGGCTTTATAAATTTAGAAGGTATGGGTTGCCTAAACTGAGATTTATCTTTAACCCAGGCAAGTATGACTGCATTTGTACATTATAAAACATATAATATATAACATTTGTGTCTCAGACTACTTAAAGAGCATTGTTTCCAAGATAATACCAATGCTTAATGCTGAATTCTGTGAGATATTTTAGCCTTTTCTAAGGAAGTGAAAGGTCACAGAAATTTACTGCATTATATAAATGCAATGATCTCTCCATATGCAGCTTCTCTGCAGCAAAATAAAGAATAATGCTCGATGAATTTTCTCCATTGTAATCTTACTTTTCTTACTCTGAAAATCATTGCCAATGGCAAGGGAATCTATTAAGGTGCTTAGAGAATATCTTGTATTTATAAAAAAGCGTAGCAGATCATTATTTTGCTTATAGAATCATAGAATACTTAGGGTTGGAAGGTGAGTTGATATAAATACATTATGTTTAATGTTGACTTTTCATGTTGATGCTTGAATAGCAACATCCTTGCAAATTTTTTCCATTTACATAAGATGGATGGATCTCTTTTTAAAACAGCTTGCATCTGTTTTTAAAGCAGTTAAATAGCAGAGACATTATCTGTGTGCCATTGAAACACACTAAGACTATCTGGAAAATGTCTGTAAAATACATTTCCATCAGAAGTACAGTTAGGACAATTTTTCTGGGAGTTTCCTAATAATATTTTTCATTATGAAGCATGAAATTAAACATTTTTCATGTAGAAGATCTACTTCAAGGGGAAACTAACATTTATAAATTTAACTGATTTTGGTTTATTAAGTCTCAATATGCCACTTCTGTATGTCCTGTTGCAGAATACAGTCAGCCCAAACTTCTTATATTGTTTTCATAGGGGTTTGGATTTAGTTAAAGCACACAGATAACCATCTTGATACAAATGCAACTGCTTTGCTTTGTTAGGAATTGAATTGCTCCCTGCTCATTTTCAAGCTCTAGAGAGTTTCCCACTATTCCCATGCTTTTAACTTAGATAGATTAATTCATACTTAGATACAGCCAACATTTATACTGGGTGCAGAGTCCCACATAAATTTTCAAAATCCCCTTTTCCTGCAGTAATTTTTGCATATATTCAAAGGAGTTTAAACTGTGGAGGAATACACCAAGGGGACCCTGCTGACCTGTGCCAGAGCACTCAAGCATGCTTAAAATCTCCTTTGAAAGCCCACCCAGGTCCTGTGCTCAGGAATGAGGGCTGTGCAGAGAGGAAATCCTACTACTTCCTCTAAATTGCCTGTAAAAAAATATTACATTCCTTGATTTATAAAAGCAGATTTTTTTTTTTTCACAGTGCATTTCCTTCCTGCTTTTATCTTTCCCATTCTCAGTCAGATTTATTTTTAGGTAAAACAGAAACAACCTTTTCTGAGTGTTTGGTAGTTAATTTAAGTGCTAGCACATGTTCAGCTATGCTCAGTTTTAATCCCATTTACCAGGGGACACCACCACTGGACTTGGGCATCTGTAGCAGACTCCACACCTTCATGTTTATCACTCTGCCACAAGCAGCACATGGCAGTGCTTAGTAATTCTGCCCTCTCCCATAAGCTTGTGTCATCCTGCTGCTGATTTATTTGGAGCCACTGCCTGTACAGGACAGCAGCACTCCTGTTGCTCCCTCAGAAGTCTTCAAGGTCGATGTGAGTCGAGGACAGAAGGGCCATTTTGAAACGGTGCGGCATAACAAATGGAAGTGTCCCATTTCAGCAAGTCGGCATGAAGTTTATTCCTGTCATTGGTGTCACCAAATCAAATTTACTCGCAAAAGTCAAAGCTATCAAAGCCTCCCTTGTTTCCTTGCTTATAATTCAGGAACTACAGAGCCATCTACTGGTGCTTTTCATACCTTTAGGTGCAGCTCTAAGGCATTTGGAAACAATACAAATGAGTCCTGAATCTATAAGAATGGTCATTCAAATTAAACTGGTGCATTTGCCTTTGTGATTGTAACTTCAGGGTGAAAAATAAGGGCAATTGGGCAACCACACTTCACCTGTGAAAATTCGTAACAATAATAAGCTAACTGATAAAATAAGGACGAGTTAGAGAGAGTCATAACAGTGAAATAGTAAAGCTTCAGTGGAGCCTTAAAGGGCTTCAAAACCACTCTGTGTGCGTGTGTTTGTGCGTGTGTGTGTGACTACTACTGACAGATATTCTTATTAGGTTAAATAGCTGCTATCTTAAAATGTAGTAAATACAGACTCCTTGGCAATCAATTCTGCTATTTCAAGTAGTCCTTACTGAAACAAAGATAACAAAACTTGACAGTCTTCAGTGGAAGATAAGCTTCTTTTTAGGCACAAGAAAAATAAGGCAATCTACTCATAGATTAAGTTTCCACCAATAACCAGCTTCACACCCTTAAATAAGCATCACTGCAATTTCACTGTTGCTTTTCTCTGTCCATTGCAGAGCTGTGCTCTGGTAGGTCTGACTGAAACCCCACATTCAGGTGGCAGGGTCTGTTCAGTAAGAGATCTACCTACATTTGAGAAGTTTAACATTACGGTGACTAGTTATGACCACTATGAGGGACTTGTTCAAGGCACCAGTAAGACTGCTTGGTCCTCTGGAGCAAGGCCACTTTCTCCTCTGGAGAGTCTCTGGCACATCCCTCCTGCTAAGGGTGCCAGAATAGGGGATGCAGATGAGGAAACTAGAGGTATTTCCAAAACCAATCATTGTCTGTCCTTTGTGTAAATCTACAGCAGTATGTAAAACAAGTTGAGGATGACTTCTCATTTGAGACTGAGTGCCACAGACAGGTTCACAGCAACAGTGCACTCTCTAAAGCAGAATATTCAAATATACATTACAAACAGCTTGTCCCTGGACCCTCTCTCAGACCTACGTACTGCCAAAATCCTAAGGTATTGTAGAATATAAATATATATTTGGTCAGTTCAGAACTGAAATCATGTGTGGGCTGTAGGGTAACCAATCAGCATTCCCTGATCTCTGTCATGAGGGTGCATGGAGGTGTTTGAGGGGTCAAATCATAGTCCTGAATGACTGCAGGACATGAGATCAAACTGGTCCAACCTTGGTTTTTCTGCATGTGTAGAATATCCTTGGCATTTACTGTGGCTTGAGCCATGCCTGGGTACTGCCCTCGAAAGAATGAACAGGGATGAGCAAAAACAAACTGCCTCTAGGTGCTTGGTTGCTGTCAAGCAGTTCTGAGGATCATGGATCAGTGTTTAGGCACATGATACATGGGGGTTTTTTGGTTTTTTATTATGGGCAGACAATTTCTGGAGCAAAAGTAGGTCAGACATTGGCTGGAAATGACAAAGAAAGAAATGAAATATAGAGTGGAGAGTGTAAGTAATTTGGCACAGATTCAGAGAAAAATTGCTATGAAAGGTGAGGGAAAGAATTTAAGAAAAAAAGTAGCTACCAATTGTAAGGCTGGAAAGGACATTATAAGGGGGCTTATACAGATAAAAAATGAAGAACTAGAAGGAAAAGGACATAAGGGTAAGACAAGAACTGACAGAGGAAACAGAAGGGGCCTAACTGAACTCAGCATACAGAAATCTCTAGTCAAGCATGTGCTCTCCAGGCATTTCCCTAATTCCTGTGGTCTTTCATAATGATAAACTCTAATCCTTACTAGAATAGAGATATTTGTTTCATTTATCAGTAGACCTAAGAAGGCTTTTCCTACTTTCAGGATGCAGACAAATATTCTCAAAGGCAAAGGCACATTAGCTATGTGGGAAATAATAGCTTTGTCTTTTCTTTCTACAAGTGCTTTTGCAGCAAAGCTCTTCATCACACCAATGCAAGTAATCAATCTGTTGGCAAAATATTTAAGCACTTGTTTAATATTAGACACAGACTTAAGGAGTTTCATGTTAAGGAGTTTCATCTCAACTCTGTTTGGTTTAAAGCTGTACCTATGCATTTTCCTTGAATGGGACCTTTAGGTGTGTACTTGACTATCTGTAACTTAGTCCTGTATCTCTGAATCCAGAATCTATCCCATTATACAACCAGAGACCGGTTCAAGAATCAGTCACATCAGAAATTTGACTAATTCTGGAAGGTAAAATTTACATCATGCAGCTTCCACTCAGATCAGAGAGGGCTGGACGACTGCCTTCTCAGAGACCATCTGTGTTCAGCTAATGCTCTTTCAACAGCACTGTGCTGCCAGAACTTGCACGCAAAGGCTAAGGAGGAGGTGAGATTGCACTGGAGAGTCACCAGTCCCATTTTTCACCCACTCTGCATTCTGTAATATCAGAAGACATATCTACAGAGGTGCCAGGCTCTTCCCCACGCAGTCTCCGTCAACACCTTACCTGCTGACTGTTCTTTCCCAGGGGAAACATGCAGATGAAGCTCTCTCCTACTTGGACATAGTGAATTTCAAAGGATTCAGCACTGATTTCACCTCTTGTACAGATTCCAAAACATATATAAAATTACATGTTAAAAAAATTGAAAATTGTCTTGAATTTTTCACTCTTTTATACTTCACTTTTTAAAATCTGTAATTTGCTGGATTTCATTAGACAAATTGATCTGAAAACTACAAGGACCATGCTTCCTGAGACTGCTAAAGAACTGCTACTACGTGCCACTAGAGCCAAGAGGCTCTCTAAGGGGGCTTATCTTCACACTTTTGTACACTTTTAAATGTTCTGAGAATGAGTGGTGAAGTGTTGTTGGATTTGCTAAGTATACCCATATGCTGATATCTGCAGCACAGTTAAGACATATCCATGTACTTTATTGCTGTTGACAGAGCATAACCTATAATTAAAAGAGAAGGCAAAAAAAAAAAGTCACAAGAGGAATAAAGCCCCACCTTAAAGACTTCTTATAATGAAGCATTTAGATCTTTGTGGATGTGTTTAACAGGAGCTATTTATTTGTCCTTGTAATAAAATTCAAATCTACAAAATAATTTCCTTGGGTGAGGTTTCAGTATTCTCTCAATACAATAATAAATAACTTTTATTTAATTGTGCTAGAGCAGCACTGAAAAGTATGAGCAGAGAAAAGCTTTTTGCCCACTATGAATGGACATTAAGAAACAATTCTTTCACTACAGAGTAAACTGACAAGACAGAGAAACTGCCTATGCCACAGACTGAATATATTTGTATATTGCATTTCTTAAAAAACATTCTGATAGAAGTGCTTAAAAAACTGATAAATCAGTTTCAATCCAACACTTTATTGGACTGACATTCATTGACAGTACACATGGCCAATATAATCATTAGCAGTACATATGCAAACAGTTAATCCTTGACATTTTTATATTAAATCAGCTGAAGGTGAACAATCCTGCACAGTTCTAGTTAAGGCAAATTAGGGTTGATGATTGAGGTACCAAGTCCCCAAGATGGAGATGGCCAGGATTCAGAGCATTTTGATGAAGAAAACTGTGGCCCAAGTACGGATGTTTTTATTTCTCCGTTTTCCTTACTCATGTTTTGTTCTGCTCAATGCTTTCTACAAAATAAAGGGGGTGATCTTACCTGCTTTTGACAAAGTTTTTCTATTTGGGGATGGACAGGACTTGTGCTGTTTTCACCAAACAACTTCCCTGCTTGTTTTGCAGAGTTACGCCATCAGACATCTCTCACTACACTTCCTTTGTTCTTACCTTGTAGATTTTGCTACTTCCACAAAATACCATGTTGGAGCAAATATACCACAAATCTCCATTTTCCTGTTTGCAGTTATATACTCATTCCATATTTAGCTGTGTTTAAAAATGTTTATTGCTGGTTCTGCTATTGGTAGTCTACCATGTTAAAAAATGTCTACACACTGTCACATATTTTAATGTCCTTAAATCTGCATTTAAGTCAAGCAAATATTAGTCATATCTTTCTTAGCCAGCTAACAGACACTTTGTCTTTTCCTAAAAACTGCTTTATTTGTACAGTTGACTGAACTCCCTTAAATAAACTGCATGCAGTCAATGATTAAACAGAAGATATGTAGACAAAAATGTGACCAACAGCACAGAGAAAATCAGATTTGGTTTCCAGTGTTTCCTAGAATGAGCACAGTTCATACTCAGCAAATCTTGTTCATCAATGTGCTTTTGCTAAATGCCCAAGGCCAGAGGTAAGCACAGGCAGGTGCAGAGGGCACCATGTGCAGCAGTTTTTCCCTTCAGCTGCAGAACTGGGACTTCATCTGCAGTTGCCTTCTGTGTGTTTTCTCTCACATGGGAGAACCAGGAGGTTTGAAATTGTACCTTTGTCTGGTAGCTACCCACCAAATTTGTGAACACTCAGGGGAAGCTTCAATCAATTAGAACATCTCCAACTAACAGCTACTCCAACAGTTTTTTCTCCAGAATCTTATTCTTTTCTGCTTCTGCCATCAACACTCTAAAGGGAAACTACTGCCTACTTTACTGTGTTCTTCTTTTTTTTTTTTCCTGTGATTTCTTCATGTTCAATTTTTTGATTTGTTTCTTTCTAATAAAAAATAATACTTTTAAGTGTTTTTTATTTTTCTCTTAATCGGTCAGAAAAGATTTTTTATTTATATTCCACTGTTTCTTTTGACTAGTGAAGATGTATTTGTGCACCTGGAATCTATGCAATTTTCCAGAAGTTGAGAGAAGTCTTGAAAAATTACAGAAAATATATTTTTCATTCTGAAATTCTCTAACTTTTTAAAAAATTAAGAGATAGGATGCCTTTTTTGTCCTAATATATAAACCATTTTTTGTTTTATCTGTGTAAACTCTTAAGAAGAGACACCATCATGTTTAGGAGACATATTAAAGCCATGATCAGATTTAAATTCATCATGTATCTCATGATGCTCCAGAGTTTCCTAGAGTAGAAGCTGATGGGGCTAGTCTTCACTCCCATCCTGATAAAATGAATAACCATGATCATGAAAAATTTCATACTGACAACAGGGTTAAATTCTGTTAATATTCACAACAGTTGGGCAAGAGGTGCAGCTGTTAAAGATTTCTCTAATATGCTCATGTCTTTTTAACACCATGACTAACTAATACGAAAAAGGAATATTTGAAATAGACAGAAAGAAAAAATCCTCAGTCAGTATAATTTGGCATAGTTTTGTCACTTTCTTGGTATATAAGCCAACTTTCAGGATCCTGGGTCAATTTGTAGCACCTAAGGTAAACATGAAAAGGAGAAGTTGGTAGGAAAGATCACTAAGCAGCCAAACATAGGAGAGAAAATACGATCCTGCAGGAACCTGACTTCGCATATGTAACAAACACTTTCTCTTTATACTATAATTCTTAGAAGCAAGCCTAAACTTAGTAAAGCACCAATGTAGAGACAGATTGCAAGTACAACTGAATTTAATTCTTCTCAAATGAGCTGTTCCAATGACTCATATATATATATATATTTTTAAGATATATATATCTCAAATACAAAAAAGCCTAGTTCACCTGTATTAAAAATTACAGTAAATTGTTTAACATTATTGGCAACTCTGCTTGTTTGTTTCAGTCTTAAAAAAACCAAAACATGTTGCTTGGGGTTTGGGATTGGAATTGGTTACATG
Source organism: Aleadryas rufinucha (assembly GCA_013397815.1). NCBI lineage: Eukaryota > Metazoa > Chordata > Aves > Passeriformes > Aleadryas > Aleadryas rufinucha. Next base: position 17,597 of record VZTH01012405.1, read on the forward strand.
TGTATTCACCCTGCCTAGACACCACATATTGGAAACAGCATAATTGCTGCTGATTGAGTACATCCTACTGAAACAAAAAATTATGTCTAGCTTCAAAGATTTGTATTATGAACAAGACTGAAAAAGCTGAATGTATGTTCACTGCAAGGGAACATCAAAGTTATTCATGCAAGGGTTATAAAGTTATAACAGATTTAAATCAAATCCAAGCCCAACCCTAAAATTTAAAGATGAATAAACAGACACTAACCAGATTGTTCTCTCAAAAATTAAGGAATTAGAGAACAAAAGGATTTTAGAAATGCCATTTCTAAAGGGCTAATAAACCAGAAATATTTAAAAGGAGGAACTATCACAACCATGAGCTCTAGCAATCATAAAATAGAAGCTGGAACAAAAACTATTAGACAAAGAGGAGTCAAAGGGAAAAGATAGAGATATGATTTAAAGGTGAAGGAAAATCACCACAAGGAGGTAAAACAGAAGACTAGATTTTATCAGCATATATTTTTATCCAAGCTCCTAAAATAAGATCACAGGCTATTTTGTATTTATGTGTTTGTTCAAATACTTGGATTTGCTGGTTTTTGGTATTTTGTAATAAAATTTTTGTAAATTTTATTACATTTAATTGAGAGTTTATTCCCATCATGCCACAGTACAATCAGTAGAGGTGCCATCTATATTAAACCAGAGCAAAACAACACAATTGTCAGTTTCTCTCCTCTTCCCTCTCGTTTGTTAATTTTAGCATCCTTGACAACCAACACCACAATCTGTAAACAAGTTTTATTACAAACCAGCAAAGAGTTTAAAGTATGTTTGTCTCTAACGATGCAAGATCTTTTACGTCTTTAATGATTCTTTGTGGTTTGATTGCAGCCGTAATTATTCATACTGTAAATACTTAATCATTGATCAGATTATTTAAATGTCACATTTCAGAACAATCAGTTAGTTTGGGGCATTCCTTTATAATTTTTAATCTTTTACTCAAGTCTTAAAGTATTGGTTTTGGAGCCCAATGGATATGTGATTCTTTTTCAACAGGCATGTAACAAGTGACAGCTAGAGAAAGCTACAGAATATATTACTAGTATTGGCTTTTGGATGAACAACACTGGTTTGCACTTGTGGGATTTGCACTCATTTTCATGAACAAAGTGTCAGTTGTCAGAATACTGACAAATAATATACAATAAGGTATACAGAATAACAGCATAGCAAGTCTATTTATTCATTAAAATATTCATGAGAGATATTTTTGTTATCTGAAAAGCTCCGGTAAGGAATGAGAAATAACAATTAGGATGAAAATTATAAGGATAGCCAGTTAATGCACACCTAAAATAACCATTAATATCTTTAATGTGTATTAGCTAGGATAAAATACAGCATTCACTGATTTCTTTGTAGCATTATATTTCCATTATTAGTGAATTCTTGTTCTAAATTTATTTGCAGGAATTTTTTTACTGTAAATAAGCAAGTTTCATACAACTATGGGAGATGGCTTTAACTTATATGAATATTTATACTGAAATTCTGAACCAATTTCTCCAGGTTTACTGCAATACAATATAAGACAGGAAAGAGTATTTTCAGTCAAGTCATGTTCTTTTCTCTCACTACAGTACGTTCTGCAATACATATTTATATCTGTATATATATTTATATGTATATATATGTCCCAACTTCAGTTTTAAAAATGGTTAGGTTTTTCATCTCTTCTGATATCAACTCCCATTTGACAAGAGTCTTCATTTAGATCTTTAGTATATAGTGTGTTCCCCTTTCTCTAGTTTTTCACTCTACACAGTGCAAGTTTTCCTGATATAAAGGGATTACTACTATTTAACTTATCTATGATGCTGTATCTATCCATAGCTCAACTAGCTGCAGAAGGTCCCATTGTAGCCAAGAAGATCCAGTTAATACAGTCAGAAGATTTTAAGGAATTAATCCTTTGTCCAACGCAGGCATATACTGAAGGATGAATCAAACTTTAAATGTGATTACTCAAATGTGCACTCCCTCATTTCAGCAGATAAGCCCCGCCACCTTTGTCTAACGTGTTTCTAAGCAAAGTACCTTCTCAGCATAATTGCTTCCCTTTTGTGTTGGTTTAATACAACCTGGTTTTAATGGGTGGGGGAAAAGTTGTTCGAAATTTCTATGTCCAGCACAGAGCCAATCGCTGAAAGCTCTGACAATGGGCAGGTTACTAGCCTGATTAGAGAAGTTGGTAACAGCTCTGCGATTACATATTTAAGAAAGGAAAAACCCCAGGAAGCTCTCTTTCTTTCTTCCGAGGGGTGGTGAGCGGCCTCCAGGGCCCATCCCAGTGGGGGGGGCTGCCAGGGGCCGCACGGCCAGAGCCCCCCTCGAGGCTGGGACTGCGCAGCCAGGGCCCTCCTGAGGCCGGAGCCACCCGTGCAGTGCTGGCGAGGACCACGCGGCAGGAGGCCACCCGTGCAGTGCCGGCAGAGACTTTGTGGCCAGCAGCGGGGGACACGGGAGCAATTCCCTGATGTGCAGCCTGGACAAGATCAGCCTCTAACTGCAACTTACAGACACCAACTTTCTTCCAAGTCAGAGGAAAAGTGAGGATAGGTGAGGAAAACCAACATGGCGGCACGGAGGTCAGTGGGGGGGGGGGGAGGGAGGGGAGGTGCTCCAAGCGTCAGAGCTGAGNAAGCGTCAGAGCTGAGATTCTCCTGCAAGCCATAGTGAGGACTATAACACAACAAACTGTTTCCCTATAATTTGTGAGGTTAATGGGGGGGGTGCAGAGATCCATGCACAGCCCAAGAAGAAGAGTGCTCATGCTGCAGCACGTGGATGCTGAAAAGCTATAATCTAGTGAGGAACTTGGACAGGGAGAGATGACCCTTGCTTTTAGAGATAGAGGAAGAGAGCCTTTACTTCCAAACTAGAATAGCTGATCCTTAAAAGACTAAACCCCATTAACTAAAATGAGTTATGCCAGACAGTTGTGGGAAGACTACTTGGCCAGTGGGAGGGACTCACGTTACAGCAGGTTCAGGGAGGGCTGTTGCTTGTGAAAGTTAAAACCCCACTAGAAACGTTCACAAAGAACTGTATCTCCTGTGAGAAGGATCCCAGAGCACAGCAGAAGAAACTCTTTTCCTTAAGCATACTGAAGAAAGACTTTTAAGAAATGAAGTACTGACCAAAACCCCATGTTTTGTTTCCTTGCTGTGGTCAGTGGAAAGATGTGGTAGACAGTGAGCCCATGGCACCAGGGATTATGAGAACCCCCTGGAGCTAAGTGGAGAAATTCTCCCCAGGTTAAAGTGNGCCAGAAGTTGGTTTCGGAGTCACAGCGCCTCACCCAGAGCACCCCCGGAACCAACAGAAAGAGGGAGGGACTGGGGAAGAGAGGTGTTCCAAAAATTTGCTTTGGTTCTCATTACCCTTTTTACTTTTAATTCTGTTAATAATAAATCTTCTTTATACTGTTTAAGTTCTGAACCTCTTTTGCCTTAAAAGTGGGTTGTTTTTTTTTCAATAATCCTTATCTCAGCTCATGAAAATGAAGTTTCAATTTCCCCTCCTCTGCTTAGCTATAGCAGAATAAATGAATAGTTTTTCATGGGTGCCTGGCACTTAGCCAACGTCAAACTGCAACACCTTTGCAGACTCAAAGTAAGTTAAGATGAATTCTAAATACTCTTTAACTGATCTCTACCTACACTCTCTCACTCTCACACTTTTTCTGTTTTTATTCCTAGAAACCTGATCATTTGAAAATTGAACAACAGTGTACTAGGAAAAGCAAGCAGCAGCAACACAAGCTTGGCAGCAACATTATTTGGATATTCACAAATTCAAGCTCTGTAGTATATTGAAATATTCAATTCGGCTGACACCTGCACAAGTGCTACTTTAAATTGCCATTTCTTCTGGGGTAGGTACATCAAATATATTGTAATGGAAATCTTCCATCCGCTCTCAGTTAACAAGCCTGTAGGGATAATTTTCAGGACAGAAAAAGGTAAAAATAACCATTTATAAGAATAACTGAGGCATGAGGGCAATAATACAGTAATTTCAGTATTCTAGAAGTAGTAGGTTCCTACCCAGAATTTTCCACCTGACATGAAGGAGCAAGAGTTAATGGCTTGTAAGTATACAGATTCAGATTCTGTTATGGCAACATAGAGTTCTGTGAGAGTTTTCTTGAGAATCAGCAGCAACTCTGTATTTTCCACAATATTCTGATATTAACGTGAAGCTCATTGTGGAATTTCGACTCACAAGAGACTTACTTGTGAAAGAACCAATAAAAATTTTGTGGCTCTCTGTGGTTACCTCCATTCCTCAGGGCACAGAAACCCTTACATTTCTCCAAGGCTTCTGCAGCATAAAGAATTTAGAATTTCTTTCCATATTAGTTTTTGCAAATATCAAGTTTACATCCAAACTGATCTAAATAAAACTAGCTTAGTCTTTAATATTTACTTTAATATTTATTATATTTGTATTTTTACCTGTAATATGAAGAGACGCTTCTTTACTTTTCAGTAAGCTTATAAAAACATTTATTCTTTTTTCCTTAGATATAATATCCCAACCAACATAGGTTATTCCAAAGCCTAAAGCAAATGTTGGTGGCTAATGGGAACACTGTTCTTGGAAGTTATCCTTTAAGTTCATCAAGCTAGATACTGTAATTACTTATTTAAGAGACATTTTGTGTGAAAAACGAGCCACAGCTCT
>VZTH01012431.1:0-23525 GCA_013397815.1 Aleadryas rufinucha
GGTGGAGGGTGGGGGAGCTCCTGTCCCAGCTCCTCACAGCGTTTTGGGGGGTCGCTGCGGAGGGCAGAGCGCACGGGAGGTTGTAGCCCCTTCTCGGAGGGGGGAAGCCCCTTCCTAGCTCCGGGGTGCGAGGGGAAGGCGGCCCCGGGGGCTCCCTCAGGGCTGGGAGAAAGCAAAGGTTGCCACCCCGAAAGCAGTGTTTCCCCCCAAAAAAGCCGTGCTTCCCCCCGAAAGCCTTGTTTCCTTCCCAAAAAGCCAAGCTTCCCCCCCTCAAACCAATGTTTCTTCCCCAAAAGGCCATGTTTCCTCCCGTAAAATCCATGTTTCCCCCCAAAAAAGACATNCTTCCCCAAAAGTCCATGTTTCCTCCCGTAAAATCCATGTTTCCCCCCAAAAAAGACATTTCCCCAAAAATCTCATGTTTCCCCAAAAAAGCCATAGGTTCCTCCTAAAAGCCACGTTTCCTCAGAAAACCTCGTGTTTCCCCCCAAAAGACACGTTTTTCTCCTAAGACCTCTGTTTTCCTTCCTAAAAGCCATGTTTTTCCCAGAACAGCCATGTTCCCCTCTAAAAGCCATGTTTGCCCCCCAAACTCCATCCTTCCACCAAAAAAGCCATATACCCTCTCCCCCACCCCTCCAAAAAAGCCCCATTTCCCCCCTAAAAGCCCTCTTCCCCCAAAATTCAGCGCTGGCATCGGGCAGTGCCAAGGCACAGGCTGGCTGGGAGGGGGGTGGAAACGGCTTTTTTTGGGGGGGAAATACGGCTTTTAGGGGGAGAACGTGGCTATTTGGGAGGAAACAGCTTTGGAGGGGTACAAATACAAACATGGTTTTTTTGGGGGTAAATATGGTATTTAGAGAGGGAGACATGGCTGGGGGGCGCTGGGGGTGCCCCCCAAAACCTCAGCTCGCGTTGGGTACGTGTGAAAACAAAGGTGAGGCTCAGTCTCCGCTTGTTCTCCTCGTAACTCCGTGTGAATCCGCACCTCCCCTCGATCCGCGTGCCGGGTGTATGTCCATCCATTGATTTCGGTGCTGGAATCGCGGTGTTGGAGCAGCCGAGGTGCCCGGCTCGGCACCCCCGGGGGCTTTGGGGTGTTGCTCCCCATTGTCTCCGCTGCCGATCTCCGCTCGGAGCTTTGGGAATGGCTTTATTCGGGCTCGCGTTCTTGTCACGGCGGGGCTGGGCTGAGCAGCCGCTGCAGGGGCTCGGCAGGAGCATTATCTCATCTGCCCAAAGCTCTCGGCTCTTCCAGCCGCGTTTTGCAGTCGGGTTTTCCAGTGGGGCAGGGCATTTCTCAGGAGGAGCGGGAGCAGAGCCGGGGTGTCTCGCTGTTAATGACCTGAACTCTAAGGAATGCTCGGAGCGGGAACAAAAGGGGAGTCGGGATGCTTGTCTGCGGAATGGGGATGGCAGGTAACCCCGGGATCACCGGGAATGTCGTTTGTGTTCGAATGGCTGTAATTATCCGTGGGAGCCGGCTCGGGTCAGCGGCTGGAACTCTTCCCCCTCGGCTAAAAGGGACGGGAATTACAGCGAGTTCCCGTGGAGGTGCTGCTGACCTAAATCCGCGCCCTGGGTGGGAAGGGGCCTTTTCCCACCTGTCCTTCAGGAGCGGAGCCTCCCGGGCGGGCTCGAGAAGCTCCGGCTCGGGGGCGGTGCTGCCGTGTCCTGACAAAGTGCTTTATATCGCGACATAGGGGCCGCAGCCGGGGCTTGGCCCTTCTGGAGATCAAGTGCCAGAGTGGGAGGTTTCCCAATTCCCACAGCCCTGCGTGTTCCCACCACCACCTCTCCTTCCTTTTCCTTATGCTGATGCCAGAGAGAGGCTGAAAACTGGGATTGTTCCCTTAGGTTGTGTCCCCCTGGGCTTGGTCTTTCCTTGGTGTCACAGTTGGGAGAGAAGAGAGCAGAACTCCAGCTATTTCGTGGAATCCAGAAGGGTTTGAGTTGGAAAGGGGCTTTACAGACCATCCCTGCCATGGGCAGGGACACCTTCCATTGTCCCAGCTCTCTCCAAGCCCCATCCAACCTGGCCTTGGACACTTTTTTCCAAGGCAGGATGGTACCAGTCTTGCACATCGTGTAGTTCCATCATGTTGGATTCAGTCCTGTTCTCCAGGGCTGTTGTGTTTCCGTGCTCAGGCGGCGGCAGAGCCATATCCCGCGGTTGTTTTGGCATAGCAGGGATGTTTGTGCGTGTTTTTCCTGCTGTGTTCCCTGGAGTTTTCCCTGACAGGTGACTCCACCCAGGCAGCGTTTCTTTTCCGGGGTGGCAGGTGAAGCTCTTGGATTCGGAAAGGCTCCGGACAATTTTATCATTTTCTCTCGTGGATTTTAACAGGCAGCATGCGCGATTTTAAATTTTGAGTTTACTTCAGCCTTTATTCCCTGGGACTCCGGTTTTCCCTGCATTTGAGCCCCTGAAGGAATCTCAGCTGCAGGACACGTGTTCCTGCCCTGCCTGGGGTTGGAATGAAGGTGGGGTTGGTTTCTTCCCACTGCTGAACGTGCATGACCTTCGATTTGGGGATTTCAGCCACTGCGTCGGGCACCTACTGGAGAGGTGTTTGCTCCCAGGGAGAGCCAGGATGTGCTCCTTATCCTGTCCTTAATCCCAGGGAATTTAATGTGTACTGCAATCTTCACGTTTGCCAGGAATGACAGCAGCGGCAGGTTTGGAGTGGGAGGACAGGGATGGTCTGGTTGTGCATTCCCAGCACTCGGCTGATCCGCGAAGTTCTGTTTCCAGGGCTTCTGAGAAGTGTTGGGTTTGGGCACAGCCCGCTTCCATCCCAGCCACTTCCACAGGATGTGAGCAAGGGCTGCTGGAAAAGGCTTCCCACTCTCTGTGTAAACAGAGCTGCGCCTCCAAGGGAAGTGATTTTTCCCTGTGTATTCCGTCAGGGCAGGCTTTGTTGGAAAACATCCATTAAGGCTTTGCCCTGATGGATTCTCCTAAGGCTGGAGGTGGGTAAGCTTCAGGCTTTGATTTTGGAAAGGCAACATCACCTGGAGATGGCTGCAAGGGCTTAGGAAAGGTGTTGGAGCCAGAGCCAGGCTCAGGTTTGGCCCAAATCCTGATAAAAGCTGGAAAGAGGACTCAGGGAAGTGCTGGTGTGCTCCAGGGGTGTTTCTCCAGGTCGGGGCTCCTTCTGGAGGGCGTTCTCCGCCCTGAGTGGCGCTGCCGACGTCTCTCCGGGCTGTCTCCAGCAGCGTCAAGGCTGTGCTGCCAGGAGCAGCCAGCGCAGCTTGTGATGGAGTTGGGAAATCCAGGTCAGAATTCCTTTTGAACTCGCTCGCGTCGCTGGATCAAAGCAGAGCAGGGGTGACACATCCACGTGAAAATCGTGGCTCGTGTCAAGCAACCTGCAGGAATCAGGGCTCTTCCCTTCAGGAATTTGCTGTTTCAGGAGCTGCTCTGGACTGTGTGCTCTCCCCCATTTCTATGGCAATCTTTAAATATTTATCTTTGCTTGCTGAACTCCAACTGCAACATCCATGACTGAGAATCCTCATTTTCCCCTTGTGGATGCAGTTCAGGCACCAGCAATTGGCAATTCTGGCACACTGCATCTCTCGCTGGGTTCCAGACTCCTTTGGAAGCACTTCCCTGGCTCATTGTGTCTTGTGCTTGTGCAAGTTTTGTCATAATTTGGAGTTTTGGAGGCTTAAGGTAAGTTGGCAGAGTTGCTTTTATTTATGTGGAGCTTCTCGTTCCAGGCCAGCTTGGACGGGGCTTGGAGCAACCTGGACATGTCCCTGTCCATGGCAGGGAATGGGATGAGCTTTAAGGTCCTTTCCAACCCAAACCATTCCATGATTTTGACTCCCGTTAGGTTGCAGTGGGCAGAAGATCATCTCTGGTCTGAGGAGTGATTCGGGGTTTTCTGGGTAAAAAGCAGCTCAGAAATGTCAGGATCTCGCAGTGAAGTGTGGGAAGAACAGTCCATCCCCAAACTTCTCATCTCAGGGAGTCTGGGACACGGATTAAGCATTCCAACTGGGTTTCTGTCACTCGGAGAGCCTGCAGTGATTCAAGTGATTTATTTGTGCTTTAAAAGAGACTCATGAACCCTTTGGGTGCTGTTACCCTCGTGCTGAGCTTCCAGGGAAGGGGCTGGCCGTGGGAATCTCTGGTTTTTCTTGTCCCCAGTGCTGGGTGCACATTGGAGCCTTTTGCCACCTGCCCAAAACACCTGGAGAGAGGAGAGAACTGAGTGCAGCTCCCTCTGGAGCAGCATCACTCATCCATTCTGGAATTATTGAGTTCAGTTCCTCTGAGCCGCTGCCTTTAATCCATCCTGCTCTTCCCAGAGCTGGTTTTGGGTCAGGTGTTTTATTTCCCAGTCCCAACAGCTGCTGGGAATTTCTGAAGCCTCCCAGACCTTCAGGTTTCTGCAGACACTGACTCGTTGTGGCTCGGGAGGGGTACAGGGGATGCTTTAGCCTGCTCTGCACAGGATTCCTGGATGCTTTGAGATTCCAGGGTTCCATAAGATGTGATAATCTGGGATTTGTCCGGTTCTCCTGCTCGGAACGGTGCCGGTTAATGGTGATTGTTGGGGTGACAGGATGATAACAAAGGGACGTCTTGGGGAGCTCATTTTGTCATTAAATGGTAGAGATGAATTTGAAATTACAATTTTCCTGAATTGTTATTTGCTAATTAACATAATATGGATTTGACTGCTTTTTTTTTTTTGGTCTCTTTCTTAGTATTTAATATTTAAGCCTCCCTAAACAACCAGGCTCAAGGCATGGCACAAAGGATGGAAGGATAGCTCCCGCTTTCCTCATCCCCAGAATCCAATGCTTCTGCTTCTCCATGCATTGCCTTTCCCATTAGCTGAGGAACAAGAAAATCCTGTACAAAATAAGAGCAAATGCTCCTATTTATTCTGCTCAAACAAGTGGAAACTGCAGCAAATCCTTCTCCAGCCCACTGGGTGGGTCAAACTCATGAAATCTGTTTCAAATGGAATCCCTGGGTTGTATTTTCCTGTCCTGGCCCAGTTGTGTTCGGAGTTTGCTGGTGGTTTGTGGGTGCTGTTCCCAGCCCCTCACACCTCTCTGTGCCGAGATTCCCTGGGAATTTAGTCCCAGTTTCTCCCTCCTTCCAAGGCTGGGCTCAGAGGGCAGTCAGAGCGATCCTTCCAGTTCTGTAATAACAGGGTTGCGCTGCCACCACCCCGGGGCTGTTCTGCGCCTTGCATCCGTCCCTTCCCATCTGCTTTACCCCCTCAAAGATTCCAAACAATCCTTGATTGCTCACTTCCCGCTGTTTGCTGGGAACTTGTTGGGATTTTCCCCCACCAAGGTGCTGGTTTGTGGGAGAAATGTGGAGGGGCAGCTCTGATCTCTGCTCTGTGAGCTGGGACAGCAGCCAGGGAATGGCTGGAGCTGTGCCAGGGGGGTTTAGGTGGATATCAGAGAAAGGTTCTTCCCCTAGAGGGTGCTGGGCACTGTCCAGGCTCCCCAGGGAATGGGCACGGCCCCGAGGCTGCCAGAGCTCCAGGAGCGTGTGGACAGGGCTGCCCAGGGTGGGGTTGTTGGGTGTCTGTCCAGGGCCAGGGTTGGACTCTGATCCTTGTGGGTCCCTTCCAGCTCAGGACATTCCGTCGTTCTGTGCAATGCATTCAGCAGGAGCTGGAGCTGTGGGAGAGCAGCTCCCAGCCCCACTGACAGGGAATCAAAGGGATGCAAATCTGGAGCTCACATCACCCCCCTGGGATTCTGAGCAAGGAACTGTGGTGCCTCAGAGTCAGTCCCGTGTTGAAGCCGATATTTCTCTCTTTCCCAGACTCTGGCACTGCCCTTTGCCTACACCATCATCTCAGCCATGCACCTTTAGGCTCATAGCTTCTTCTCTCCATCCCCATTGCACAGCACAGCGAGGGCTCCGTAGTCTGAAATTTTCAGAGGCTGGTGGGTGTCTGCCCTCCCTAATTCACATTTTCTGCTAAAAAAGCCCAGCCATGAATTCCAGCACATTTGGAGTTTGCACACTCCAGCACCTCCATGGGGGTCACAGAAACGCTTAACGCTGTGTCTGCTTTTCAGGAATATCACACTTCCCATCACCTTTTTAGGTTTTGATTAGGGCATCAAAGAATCAGGGAATGGTTTGGGTTGGAGGGACCTTCAAGCTCATCCGGTGCCACTCCCTGCCATGGGCACAGACCCCTTCCACTGTCCCAGGCTGCTCCAAGCCCCGTCCAGCCTGGCCTTGGACACTTCCAGGGATCCAGGGGCAGCCACAGCTTCTCTGGGCACCCTGTGCCAGGGCCTCACAGGGAACAATTCCTTCCCAGTATCCCATCTAAACCTCCTCTCTGTTGGAAGCCATTCCCCTTTGTCCTGGCATTCCAGGCTCTGGTAAAAAGTCCCTTCCCATGTTTCTTGTTGGCTCCCTTCAGGTATCTGTGTCCAGCTGTCTGCACATCCATCTGAACTCTGAAGAGGCAGCAGCACAGCTCAGGGAGCTGGAAATACCTGCTATCAAAATCCCAGTGCTGGTGAGGGTTTGCTTGACCCCAGCTCCTCGTGGCTTTTGTTCCTTTACCTGCAAAATGGGGTTACCTACTGGAATGTGGAAGGCTGGAATGTGTGAAGGTGTTTCAGGTTGTGTCTCTGTGGCCAGACCAGGTGTCTGTCTGTCTGTAATGGAAACTCCTTTTGTTCCACCTGAGAGAACAAAACCTTCCATATTGTTGCGGTGTGTTTAGCAAACAGATCTGCCTTTAAACTCTCTCCGTGTGATCCAGCCCTGCTCCCGGGCAGTGCTTGGGGTGCTTAATCCTGGCTGGGAGCTTCCATCAAAGGCTTCACCTCGACAGTGGCAGGGATGGGTGTGTAGGTGGCACACAGATGGATTTGATGTGAGACACAGCCAGTGGACATCACAAAAGCACCGTTGGGTGTGTCTGACACACACCACACAGCCCAGGAGTTCAGATCAGTTTGTGGTGCTCATCCCTGATAATGTCCGTGTGGAGATGGTGTTGGATATCCTGGTGTCCTGCTTGCTAACAAAAACATTGCATCAGCGCCGCTGCCAAGTCAGCAGTGTGCCTGAAAGCTCTGGGTATCGATTCAAATCAAACCTTGGCCACCCAGGCTGCAATAAAACGGGTTTTTTCCAGTATATCCTTCTCTTTTTATGGCTTGAAAGTCAGTAGCCTTGAGCTCATCTTTGCTTTGGGTGAAAGGCCTGGGGGCTGTTCATGACTTGTGTATTTTCGTGGAGAGAGGAAGGTCACGGTTGGTGAATCTGGGCTGAGGAATAACTTTCTTTATTGCAAAAATAAAATTGTTACCCCACAACAATCCTCCTTTGCCAGTGCCAGGGGCTGGACATGAGCCAGGTGTGCCCAGGTGGGCAAGAGGCTGACGGCCCCTGGCCAGACCCAGGCCAGTGTGGGCACAGGCCCAGGGCAGTGCCCGTTCCCTATGCTGGGGCACCTCCAGTGCTGGGGCAGCTCTGGCACCCTCAGGACAAGAAGGCCATGGAGGGGCTGGAGCGTGTCCAGGGAAAGGAATGGAGCTGGGAAGGGTCTGGAGCACCATGAGGGGCTGAGGGAGCTGGGAAAGGGGCTCAGCCTGGAGAAAAGGAGGCTCAGGGGGGACCTTGTGGCTCTGCACAACTCCCTGACAGGAGGAGGCAGCTGGGAGGGGGGTCGGGCTCTGCTCCCAGGGAAAAGGGACAGGAGGAGAGGGAACGGCCTCAAGCTGGGTCAGGGAGGGTGAGGTTGGAGACCAGGAGGAATCTTCTCATGGCAGGGGCTGCCCAGGGAGGTTTGGAGTCCCCATCCCTGAAGTGTCCAAGAAGGCCTGGACATGACAATACTCTGGGCTGGTGACAAGGTGGGGATCAGGCACAGGTTGGACTCAATGGTCTGGGAGGGCTTTTCCAACCTCAGTGATTCTGTGTGATCCTTGATGAGTAAAGGGCACTCAGGCACAGGCTGCCCAGGGCACTGCTGGAGTCACCATTGTGGGAAGTGTTCCAAAAACAAGTGGGTGTGGCACTTGGGGACATGGTCTAGTGGGGACATGGCAGTGCTGGGGGAACGATGGACTCAATGATCTTGTAGGGTTTTTCCAGCCTTACCAATTCCATGATCCTGTGGTGGATGTGTGAGTGCTGCCAAATACCACGTCATGATGGAGAACCAGAGCATGGAGCATGAGCAGCAGGAAAACCCTGACCTTGACCTGGCTGTGCTTGACTTCATTTTCCTGAAACTCCATCTTTCATTACCACAGCGAGACCTTAAACCTGAATTTTGCAACAGTGTTGGACACCGGGATCTTGCCTGGTTGCCCCACCAGAGATTGCCTGGATTACGTGGGCAGCCCTGCAGTGAGGGTGTGAATGCTGATTGTTCCCAGCCTCTGGAAGTGCTGGCAGTTTCTGAAGGGAGTCATGTGTCTGTCCCTCCATGGATTTTTGGGAGCAAGGCTTACAGCATTTGCTTTCCCTCTCAGTGATTCCTGATGCTGCTGCCCCTCTCTGCCTGATACAACAGGAGCAGGAAGGTCTCAAAGATCCTGCTCTGGGATCCAGTAGGTTCAGATGGGATATTGGGAAGAAATCCTTCCCTGTGAGGGTGGGGAGGCCCTGGCTCAGGGTGCCCAGAGAAGCTGTGGCTGCCCCTGCATTCCTGGAAGTGTCCAGGATGGGGCTTGGAGCAGCCTGAGACAGTGGAAGGTATCTCTGCCCACGGAACAAGATGAGCTTTAAGGTCCCTCCCAACTCAAACCATTCCATGATTCCACGATCCTCAGGTCCCCCAAGCTCCATAAGCCTGGAAAGGGGCTGTGAGTGTCTTCAGCAAAGGCAAGAGAGCTCAAAATCCTGGAGACAGAGGAGGAAGAGGTCTGACCCTCGCATCCTGAGCGGTGCAAGGGTAGGAAATGCCATTTTCCTGCTGGCCCAGCTGCCTGTCGGGCTGGAGGAGCTGCAGGAGGTGGAGGAGCTGCAGGGGTGGAAGGAACTGCAGGAGGTGCATGTGCTCCAGAGCTCTCCTGGCCAAGGAAGCTCCAGCACTCGCCTTTCCTGTGGCGTTGCTTGCGGGACACGTGGGGACTGCGGCTTCCGCCGGGGCCAGCGCCTCGCTGGGGATTGTGCTGGGAGACACCTTTGGCATCCCTCAGTCCTGCTGGGCGGAGAACAGATTTTAACAAAATAACCCCTCAGGCACCTAATGCAGCCTGTCAGAAAATCAGGAATTAAGTCATTCAATGTGTTTGGATGTTTTGTTAACAACCCTTTCCTAAGATACTTCCACGCTTTTCATTTAATTATTCCACCCAGGCAGTTGAGACGTGGACGTGGGCATTGGGCTGGATGGAAATGGAAACCCAGAACTTCCAGGAGCTGTGTTTTCAGGCTGATTTCTCCTATGAACAGAAGTGGGCTGGATTTTAGGTCAGCGGCTGTGTTTTCCTCACGGTTCTGTTATAAATTCCCCTCGTTTGTGCGGATGAACCAATTTGGGTGACTTTGGGAAGTTTCAGGTGTCTGCAGAACTCAGGGAGTGCTGTGACATTCTCACAGGCTGTCCTCCAGATAATCATCCACAGCTTTCCAAGAGCTTGTCTGGGAGCTCTGGTGCTCTCTTAATGAAGGGAGAGGTGACAGGAATTCCCAGGATCTCCCAGTGTGTGTTTGTTTGCTCAGGAATTCTTGCCAGGAAGTCATCCTGAGCTGGTTTGAATAAATCCCCTCAGATGTTTTTATCTTGTGAAGTTCATCCTCCCACAGCGGATGTTACACCAGGAGGAGCAGCTGGCCCTTTTCCTTGGAAAAACCTAAATTTTCCAGCCTCAAAGCCTTTTATTTGCTTGATTAGGGATTATTCCGGGTTTTGGGGCTCACAAGGAGTTCAGTTTGCAAATGAAACAGGATTTGTTTGCTGGGAAAAGTTGAGGTGAGGATAACTGGAATTGAGGGCTTGGCGGGAGCCGGCAGAGGGAGTGTGTGAGCCCGAAATCCTCTTCATTCCCTACAAAATTTAGGGGCTTTCAGGAGCACGGCAAGAGGGAACAGCCGATTATTGCACCGGAGCAGCTCCTCTTGTGCTGCCAGGGTTTGGCAGGCCAGGTTTTGGCAGGTTTGAAACAAATTAAGGTGTTTTGAGGGTAATAATATTGTCCAAAAACCTGGAAATTCTCCAAATCCCAAACACATCCATAGCAAGTGGAGGGGTTGGTGAATGGTGGAGATTTTGAGTTTTTTCGTGGCATTCTGCAGGGATGTTTAAGGATTGTCTTTTTTTGTGTGGAAAGGGAAATACAGAACTTACAGGAATTGTGTTTTCAGAGGCGTTTTCCACATGAGCAAAACTGGGCTGGATTTTGGGTCAGTTGAAGTGTTTTCCTCATGGTTCCATTATAAATTTCCTGCATATTTATTAATATTTATTAATATTTTATTAAGCTTTGGAGCCATTTCTGAGGTTTTGTAATAATAATAATAACACTAATAATAATAATGATGATTTCCCTACCTACACCTCAAGTGTGGTGTCATTAAACTCTCCTGCCTCCCCTTTTCCTGTGAACCCCACACCAAAAATTCCCTCGAACACCAGCTCCCTGATCTGTATTCCCATAATAAATCCAGAATAAACCCCCACATTTTCATTCTGGTTTTCAGTGCGTTAATTTAGTGGGAAAACAGACTCAGCAGGATTTATTGGTAGGTTGCTGTGCTGTTTGTGCAATAAATCCTGCTGTGTAATGTTACATTGCTGCTCATTTTTTAACTGAAAGCTTGGAAAAAACCGAGCAGGAATCTGGAATAGTAGAGGGTCAGCTCATCACTGGGCTGGCAGGAATTCCTGGGATCTTTACACCTTTTTATTACAGAAATATCAACCAAAATTCAGCTGCAGCGATGCTGTTCTAGGACAATGGGCAGCAGTAAAAATGAGGTAATTGGGAATTTTTTCCCAAAGTCCCTAAACCCACTGGTCTAACAGGCAAAACCAGCACAGGGAGCTTGTGCTGACAGGGAAATGCTGGAATTTTCAACCTTGCGGATGGAATTTAGGAATCCTTTCTTTTCCTGGGTGACTTGTATGGAAGAAAAGCAATTTCCTGTTGGGGGAAAAAAGGGGGAAAGCTGATCTTCGAAGAACTTTTGGAATTGCCTGTTTTGCAGGGATAAGGAGTATCCATGGTGCTGGTATTCCTGAGGTCTCAGCACAGATGGGATATTGCTAATCCCACAGCTTCCCAGAGGCTTTCTTTTCTTTTTTTTTTTTTACTAAAATCTGCTTTTTTTCCCCCATTGTTGAGCTTGCCCAGCAGCTGATTTCCAAAAGGATCAGCTCCAGCTGCTGCAGGTTTGGGAGGACTGGGAACATTGTTTTATTTAATGGTGTTTATCCCTACAGACCTTTCACTCCCTGTGCTGCTGCTTTTATAAAACTGTGTGCTTCTCCTCGGAACTAAGGCTGGATTTTCCTCTTTTCACCCCAGAAAAGGCCTCAGGGCTTCTTGTAGGGCCAAACCAGGAGCAGGGAAAGCTGCAGGTGAAGTCCTTGATGGCACAGCTGGGGAGACAAACACTAAAATACTAAAAAATGCAGAAAGAATCCTTCTTACCCAGATAGGATTTTTTTCAAGGAAAGATGAACTGTTTCTGTCTGATGGAAGAGGGTTTTTATTTGAACTGGGGAAGAGAATCAGCCAGAAGCGTGTCTCCCCAAGCGCCCCCCTGGAGCCACTGGCACACGGAGGAGGCAGTTCCGGAGTGTGAGGAAGTCTGGAGCAGGTTGGAGACAGTCACTGCCTTCCACCCCTGAATTACCACCAAAGCTCCCGATTGCCAGGTGCAATTAAATCCCTCTCTCCCTCAGCCCAAGCCCTTGGCCAGCCAGGGCTGGGTCCTTTCACACACCTGGAACGTTCTGTTCCCAGTGGGAACAGCGTGGCTCCTCCGCTTCTTGTGGCCTGTGAAGATGAGCATTCCCGGTGTGTGAAGTGCTCTGACTCAGGACTGGTGCTCAGCCTCTCAGTGCCACTCAACAGCTTTCCCCTGGAGGCTTTTTTCCCTTAAAATCCATTAAAGGGGGGCAGGGGGTGGGGGAAGGCAGGTCAAAAACCCTGCGGGTTCAAGTGCTTCTTAAAGCAGCTGCAAGTTGTGGAGAAGAGGAGGCAGCTCGGGATGGGAACCACCAGTGCCACCCACGCCTGGGATTTGGGTTCCATGCGACTGGGAGAGGTGCCTGCAGGTAGGAAAACCTCCTTGGATCAAGATGGGGTTTGCAGGATCAGGTTTTGAGCCAGTGCTCCAACCCAGTGGGGTTATTTTTGCCTGCATTTAATACTCCTCAGCTGTTTGTTCCAGATAATTACTTTAGGAATAAATAGCAGGTTCTTAACTAATTTCAGGAGGGGAGAGAGGGAAAATTGAAGTGCTCTGAAAGGAAGAAAAGGATTATGAAATGTTTTGCCAGCTGGCAGAGACGCAGCTCTTAGGAAAGGGCAGGCAAATTCCATTGGCACCGGCAGAGCTCCGTTCCCAGCGCCCTTCCAGCGTTTCCTTTCGGGGTGTTGGAAGTAGCTGCAATTCCTCCTTGCTCCAGCTCCAGGGTGATTCCTGAGTGCCCCAAAACCTTCCTAGGGCTGGAATACAGAGGCATTTCTCTGGGATCAGGAGGGCTCTGGGGTGCAGAATATCATGGAATGTTTAGGGGGCTGTGTTGGTGTTTTCGGGGATCCATCCAATCCTGGAGTTAATTGGACTGCAGCTACTTTGGGATGAGACACAACTGCTTAAATCTCTTTGCTGCAGCTTTTTGAGTGCCCAGAGATTCGTTTTAGCCCAGGTACAAAGTGGAGCCCAGCACAGTGCAAGCAGGGAGCGCCTGGAGAGCCAGGATGAGGCAGAAAGCACCTCTTGCATCCCCCAAAAATGCAGGAATGCTCAGTTCTGCTCTTTACTGGAATAACCAGTAAAATCCCAAGTGTGGGATTTTCCCCCATGGATCTGCTGAATAACTGGCAACAGGAGCTGCTGGGATGCTTTAGCTTTTTCTTGCCAGCTGCCCGGGTTCTTCTTCCTTTTTCTGTATTGCAGCAGGGTTTTAGGTCAGGGCTTTGCTTTGCAATCCAAGGCTGGTTACTCTCAGCCTGCTGTTCCAAACAAAATCCACATCTGTGGCAGGTCAAGCTTGGAGGGTTATTTTGACAGCGAGCTGCCTTTTGAGAGCTGAGTTTATTGCTGGCCTTGCTTTCCTTCCGAAAAAGAACATGGCACGGGTGTGAAAACTCCGAGGAGGGTTATTCCTTATGCTTAAACGTTTAGGAAACACAGATTTAGCAAAGGAGATGCTTTGGAATATTTATAATATTATCAAGTGGCTTGGGAAGGGTAGACAAGACTCAGTGGAGCTTCTCCATCCTCAGATCTGCTGTTTGGGGCTCCTCCCACTGTTTTAAAACTGGCCTTAAAGATAATTTTTGTTGTTCTGTGCCTGGCATCAGCCTGCCGTGTTGGGTTATTCCCGAGCCCGCTCCAGAGGATCCAAATTGGGATTTACTAGCTGGAAAACCCCTCTTTCTAATGGGTGTGCATTCCTGCACTTCCCACAGCTCCCTCCAGCAGGATTTGGGCATTATTCAGATGACAAATAAAAGCTGCTGAGATCACACGTGGTCCTGAGAACCCCCCAGCCCTGGCATCACCATCCGCAGAGTCCCGTTGTCCCTGGGCCGGAGGCAAACGCCCTCCTGCTTGGGATTCAAACGCCCTCCTGCTCGGGATTCTGGCACGTTTTAGGGTGTGAAACCTCTGCCTCCTAGGGAGCTGTGCTGGTCTATATTCCCAGGCTGTGAGAGCGTGACAGACCCTCCAAGCATCCCGAGGCTGCAGCACAGCCCCATCCCGAGGCTGGAGCACGGGCAGCGCTGGCTCAGGGTGGAGTCCAGGATAGGCACTTCCCAGCCATGGATGCCTTTACTTGGAAAAGGCCCAACCCTCCATTCTTTCATTATTTTTTAGCACAACTCCACTTTTTCTTCCCCCCCCGTTTTCCATCCCTCAGTCCCTGGGAATATGTGCCTTTTCTGCTGCGTAAGGCGGGTTCCTGGCAGCAGCAGCAGCGCTTGTGTCACAGCGTTTGTGTTCCAGCCTCCCCTGTCACAACATTGACTCTGGCAGGGATTTCTGACACGGGAAACGTGCAGAGCATCTGCTGGGATGCGAGCTCTGCGCCGAGTTCTGCCCTGGTTCCTCCCAAAGATTGACAGCCCCGTGGATTTTCCAAAGCTGCTTCATCAGAGAACCTGACAGGAGTGGGGACTGATGCTGTCGCCTGTCATTTTCCTGGGCATGAATTGGTTGCCATGGAAAGCTTTTCCGCTCCGTGTCTCCACTGCCTGCTATTCCCACGGCTCTGCTGGGATGGGAAAACTCTGGATTTGTACCAAGATCTCAGGTTATTCGTGATAAATAAACCACGTTTATAAATCAGGTCGATGACCCATGCTGATGTGGTTTAACAGGGTTTGTTTATCAGGATATTTCTGTATCAGGATATTTGTCCTGCTGAGTAACCCACGTTAAACCATGACATCAGTAACTTAAATTCCTTCCAGCTGGATTTTCTGGGATAGTAAGGGTTTGGAAAATATAATAATATTCTTATATTGGAGGATGGTGGAGAAAAGCTGTGTCTTGTCTTGCCTCTCGAGGAGTTGGTTTGCTTCCTGGGCTTGCTGCAGATTGGATTTATCCTATTGGACTGTATGGATCTGTATCCAGTAATCCTGGTCAGTTCAGGACTGGGGGATGGCTGGGCAGCCTCTGCCTTGTGGACTTGGGAGAAACTCATGCTGAGCGATGCAAGGACTGGGAGCTCGCTCTGGTTTGGGTCCTTTCCTCGTGCTAGGAAAGGATAAAAAAGGAATTTCTGGAAAAGAAAGCCCCGTGTCACCCTTGTGAGCTGCTGCTGTGGTTTGGGCTATTGATCTGTGAGCGCTCAGGGAGCAGTTGCCTCTCTTGGTCTTTGCTCAGCCACCTTGGAAGGGGAAACTGTTGCTGCTCTCCTCAAGACAGGCTGGCTGCTTCCTGGGAAGTAGAGTGC
Source organism: Aleadryas rufinucha (assembly GCA_013397815.1). Lineage (NCBI taxonomy): Eukaryota > Metazoa > Chordata > Aves > Passeriformes > Aleadryas > Aleadryas rufinucha. The sequence goes on from VZTH01012431.1 coordinate 15,105, forward strand.
AGAGATTTGTCCTGCAGCGACAGGCCTGGATTTAACCTCACAGGGTGCCAACTGCTTGAATTGGACACAGCCACTCGTTAAGGTGGATTTATTTTGTGATACATTTCTGTCATCGAGGCGTCGCCTTACACTCGGGATGTTGGGAATAGCTGGAGATACAACCTCTGCTATCCCAGCCTTCCATCAGCAGTAAATCCCGGGGGATTGGCTTTCCTCACCTTCTGCCAGCCAGGGCTGTGTGCAGGTATTTCACAAAGGAAAGGAGAAGCGGGGTGAAAACAAGGCAGGGAATTTTTCCCCCACAAGAAGTTGTGTGGGGTAAAACACCCTTGCTGGCAGAACTGGTTCCACAGGGGTGGAAGGACTGGGAATGTCGCTGTGCTCCTGTCTCACCTCGGGTAGAATTCCACAGGGAGCCCTTTCCCCATCCCAGCTGGGCCCCACGGTGCAGGGCAGGGCGATGTCTCCTTGTGCCCAGCGAGGGAGCAGCAGCTCCAGGGGTTTGGCTTTGGCTCTCTGCTTCCAGCTGGAGGCAGCAGCAGGGTGGGGAGAGATGGAATGACCTGGGAAAATGCCGTTCCTAAACCTCCCTCAGCTGCTGCAGAACTGCAGAACCCACGTCCTCCCCTTGGTGTCTGCTGTGCCAGAGCCCTCTGGTGTGACACACACCTCTCAGTGCGCTCCTGATTCCCTCTGTGACCTCCCCGTTGTCCCTTTTCCCAGCCGTGACGTGGAATGCCATGGCCAGCTCCTCGGACAGTGATGATGATGGGTTCATGGCCGTGGATCCAGAGGACGCCGTGGTGGAAGGGACGATGGAGCAGGAGGACGAGCCCCATGCTGAGCTGGAGCCAGAGGAGCCCAGGCACAACAGATCGATGCTGGAGCTCCCAGAAGAGGTTTTGGAATATATCCTGTCCTTCCTCTCTCCCTACCAGGAGCACAAAACCGCTGCCCTTGTCTGCAAACAGTGGTATCGACTGATCAAAGGTACAAGTGATGGCAGTGCCTTCCTTTAATTGTGGGAATGGGGATTTGTAGCCCAGCTCCCTTTTACCTTTGCCTCTTGTTTTCCCCTCAGACTCTGAAATCTGACTTGTGTGAAATCCCAGAGGAATCCCAACACCGCTGGGGTCACTGGCTTTGTTCAAGGCGGGGCTGTAGTGGCACAGAATTGAACCCCTCAGCCTCTCTTGGGGTACAAAACCTAGAGAGGTTGTGGATTCCCATCCCTGGCAGTATCCAAGGCCAGGCTGGACGGGGCTTGGAGTGACCTGGGATAGTGGAAGGTTCCACCCATGGCAGGAGGCTGGAGCTGGATGAGCTTTGAGGTCCCTTCCAGCCCAAACTGAAACAAAGGCCAAAGGCCCAGGGCAGAGCAGCTCCTTTGCTGCCTCTGGATGCTCCCAGTGCAGCACTGGTGACCTTGGATTACAGCTTCCTCCCCGGAGCCCCTGCCAGCGTCCCATGGCTAATGTGGCTTTAATTGTGCTTCGTTTGCGTCTTGCTCGGTAATTAATGTTCCCAAAGCTGCTGCTTTCGGCTGGAACAGCCCTGGCTCTGGTTCTTACGGCTCTGCTGGAGATAAATGGAATATAAAATCTGCATGAGTAGAGATGTGCAGATTCCAGCTTCCTGAAAGAGTAGCCCTGAGACACGGATCCTTCCTTTGTCTCCGCACAGCATTCATTCCTGAGCCTCGTGGGGGTATTCTAATGCTGGAGAAGTATGATACAGCAAAAAGGAGGGAGAATTTGGACAAAGATACAAGCAGAACCTTCTGCTTCATTTTATTTTAATGCACGAAGTGGTTTCTCATACAGTTCTGTTGGGTGCATGCTTTAATCACTAGCTTCATATAAAAAACGAGGAGTTTCAGAGGAGAGCACAGTTAAATCCTAGGAAATGGGACACGAGAGGAATGTGTTCCTTTGGGAAAACACGGAGTGGTGTCAGGTGAGGAATGCCCTTGGCCGTTTGTGGAGTGATGGCTCATTTGTGGACTTCTCCTCACCTGAAATCATTGCTCAGATTCCAGGCATTTCCCACTTTGCCCAGAGCTGAGCAGGCTGGAGGTTAAAAAAACAAAGCTACCCCATCAGGGAGCATGGCCCAAAATTACTCTTTTTGTCATAATTTTGGGGCAGCAGCTGCCCACAGCCCTGGGGAAAGGCCTTTTCCGAGTGCTGCAGCCCCAGAGTGGCTGCTTGGCTGTTTCCTGGAGTGGCCTGCAAGGGATGCAGCTGGAATGGACAAACAGCTGGGATTCACCCTAGAGGGATGTGGGAAACACCCCTGGAATGCAGGGATGAGCAGCCCAAGGCACAGTGTGGCTTTGGGCTGTGTCACCTCTCAGGGGATGAGTGGTGCTGGGCAGCTGGGCCCTTCTGGGGCAATTCCAGCCAAAAAAGGGTCTGTAAGCACCACCTGTGAGCTGTGCCCAGAGAGGTCACTCGAGGTAAACAATTGATTTCTGTTTTCCTGGTTAATTTTTCCTGTTTGCCAGGATACACCTGCTGTGCAGTCCTGGAGCTCACATTCTGTTTCCCGTGTGACTCTCGGGCATCAGGTCCTTGAGGACCCCAGGTTTTATTTTTTTATTAAAAAAACCCTTCCTGCTTTATATCCCAGAGTGGGATTTCTTGCTGGGGGTGTTCCTGGCACAGGGCTTGGGGAAAAACTCTTGGCAGGTTGGAGCATCCTCAGCGCAGGTGCCACCAAGTGTCTGCTGAGCTGCTGCTGCTGCTGCCAAAAACCTTCTCCAAACCCTTTTGTCTCCTCGGAGAGCAGCCTCTTGCCCCTCTCAGCACCCTCACACAGAATGAGGGCAGCCTTGGAGCATCCCTGCTGATTTTTGTCACTGATGTCTCCTCTCTTACTTTTTTCAAGTCCCTGGGCAGTAGCTGCATAGACACTCTTAAAAATTGGTTATTGCACATTATTTGTCCTCTGAGGTTCCTCGAGGGAAGGGAAGCTGCTCCTCGGGGTGTGATGAGGGAACAAGGGGCTGTGGCACAGCAGGGAGGGCCGAACACCCGCTCTGCTAAGCATCCCAGTGCTTCCTTCCTTTCCCAAAGGCTTTGCTTCCCGAGCCAGAGCTGCCGGGGATGGCGTGACCTGGGTCGGTGCACACTGCTGATTTCCGCATTTGCAGAGTTCCCTTGTGTTTATTCTCTTTAATCCTCCGAGTTCCCAGCGTGTTTGTACCCCAAGCAGAGGTTCTGTTGAGCTGCTGTCCCCTTGCAGGCACAGTTTGTTCCTGGTGTCCCCGCTTTGCTGACAGCATTGTTCTCTCCCCAGGTGTGGCCCATCAGTGCTACCACGGCTTCATCAAGGCAGTGCAGGAAGGGAACATCCAGTGGGAGAGCCGCACGTACCCCTACCCCGGCACCCCCATCACCCAGCGTTTCTCCCACAGTGAGTATCCTCCGGGAATCCTGACGGGAGCTGCCTCCCTCGGGGTCTTGCAGTGCCACAGGCGCCCGTCACTGCCGGTGTTCGCCCCACGGCTCTGCCAGCACTCGGCACAAGAACGGGAATTTGGGAGCTGCTGCTCCTGGTGGGCTCATTGATCCTAGGAAATGCTGATGGATTGGAAGTGTGGGGCGGGATTGTGGCTTCCTGGTTGTGCAGGGATCTTTCTGCAGCTCCCCTTCTTGGAGCTGCAGGAAAGGCTGGAAAACTCTCCCAGATCATGGAGTCAATCCTTGGCCTAAACATGTCCCCGGGTGCCACATGCACACGCCTTGGGACACTTCCAGGGATGGCGACTCCAGCACTGCCCTGGGCAGCTGTGCCAGTGCCTGACCACCCTTTCCATGAAGGATTTTTCCCAATATCCAACCTGAGCCTCCCCTGGCACAGCCTGAGGCCGTTCCCTCTCCTCCTGTCCCTTTTCCCTGGGAGCAGAGCCCAACCCCCCCCGGCTGCCCCCTCCTGTCAGAGAGTTGTGCAGAGCCACGATGTCCCCCCTGAGCATCCTTTTCTCCAGGCTGAGCCCCTTTCCCAGCTCCCTCAGCTGCTCCTGGTGCTCCAGACCCTTCCCAGCTCCATTCCCTTCCCTGGACATGCTCCAGCCCCTCCATGGCCTTCTTGTCCTGAGGGTGCCAGAGCTGCCCCCAGGATTTGGGCCTGAGCTTTGTGTCCCTCCCTCAGCCACTGGATTCAAGTCATTCCCACCAAAGCCAGTGAGTTTTGGGAAGTGCAGCACTCAGGGATGACACCAGCTGCTTGCACAGATCTTCTACATCTGTGAGGAAAACTGGGAATTTTCCAAAGTGCTGGGTTCAGAACCAAGCAGAGCCACAGGTGGATTTGCTGACGGAAGGGAGCAATTCAGTCCCCAGCACCACTCAATGTTTGGGTGAATTCTTCCCCTACTTCCAGGTTTCTGGAAGAGAACAGAAAAGGAAAAGAAAAAAAAGTGCCTTTGAGGGAAAGATATTGAAATAAACCCTGTTCATTGCAGTGCAGTAGCACTGAGCTGCCTCAGCCCCGCCAAAAAAAACACGACAAAAATTCCGTCCTGTGCCCCCAGTGTGGGGTCTGAGCCCTCTGGGAGACAGCTCTTCCAGGGAGTAAATTGTATTTTTTTGAGGGAAAATAAACACGGTGCAAGCCCTGCCGTTCCAAGAGCAGCAGGCATCACATTTTCATCTTCCCAAGTAATAATTTATGAGGCAGCCGCTGCGCTGCCTCCTGCCAAGACAAGTCCGGGAGACGCTGTGGGGAGCTCTGCTGAAGTCATTGTGCTCTTCCGAGATATCCTCTCTTCCTGGAGGATGAAAGGCACCACAGCTCACAGCTCATTTTTAGCAGTCTCGTTAGTGAAGTGCTTATTAACGACTTCACATTTGCGTGTATTTCCCCTCAATTTTAGCAGCGTTTTTGAGACTGCCGAGTGCTCAGGCCAGCTAGAAATTCCCTGGAAAAGGCTCAGAGTTGCCCCAAAGAGCACTGTGTGCTCTTTCCTTTATCCTGCTGCCTGCCACAGGCTTCCTGGCTCCAGAATGAGTTGTCTCCCTAAATCCGCTGCCCTCGGAGCGTGTAATCCGTGTTAGCCTCGCTCAGTGACAGTGCCCCGGCTCTGCCCGGCCCCGGTGGCCACTGCAGCGTTATTAATGCACTTTGTGGGCACAAAGCTAATCTGGATTAACTTGTTTGCTGACTTAAACGGATTGGTTTGTGAGCAGCTGCCCAGATCTGCAGCCTCTGCTTTCCCTGCAGCAGCGTTCCATGCCTGCGGGCGAGATTCCAGCATTAAAGCGAAGCTACAAATCACCAAGTCCGGAAATTCAAACTGAAATCTCTGAACTGTCACCTAAAATCCCAAGAGATGACGGTGAGCTGAGGTGGAGGAAACAGGAGGTGTGGGGAGTGGGGAGGGATGCAGGAAGGACTCACAAATGAGTGATTTTGGGATGAGTGATTTGCCAGTTTTTGTGGGAAGACGTCACCGCCCAGGCACGAGTCACTGCTGCCATCAAAGCTCTGTCTGGGGCTCATCTCTCTTCCAAGAATTGTTAGAACTATCCCAGAAGTGCTCACAGGGAGCACAAACGGACAAGGAGGGGAATTTTAAGCAGCTGGAGGTCAACCTGTCTGCTCTCAATCCTGACAGGAGGAATGGCAAAAGTGCTGGATAAGGAATAATGAGTGGAAGGTGCTGCCGTGGGGAGGGAGCACTTGGCGAGGATCACACAGCTCAGAGCGAACTGGGGACGAGCTGTCGCTTTTCCAGAGGATTTGACTGAAGCTGCAGAACTGGAGGGCATGAAATATGAATAATGCTGGGTGTTCAGGGGCAGAAATCCTCTGTATTTGGGGTTTTTTGGATGATGTTTGCAGGAGTCACCGAGTTCTTTTATGCACGAACCTGCGAGGTCATAGCAGGGCGATGACTCATGGGGTGAAATCACTGCCCGCCGTCGGAAAACTATGTCAGGAGGCTCAGGAATGCAGAAACGGAAAAGCAGCAAAGGAATGCCGACCGTTGTGCCAGGGATATTGATCCTTTGCTGGAGGAGTGACTAATTTTAAGCACTGAATTTATTGTTTCTGTTTCCACGGAGCCCGGGGTTGGTGGCACCGCCGGGACGGGATGAGTAATGACAGCGGTTTGTGGCTTTGACAAACCCGAGGGAGCGGTGAAAGCTGGAATGTTTGTTTTACAGGATGGGCTGCTCCTGCAGCAGAGCTGCAGCTCCTCCCAGCACCCAGCCTTGCACAATATCCCCGGGGTTTGGCTATAGCCAGGCCCTGCACTGCAAGGAGCAGGAAAATGGCATTTTAGGGAATAAGGAGATAGAAGTGGAGATGGATATAGAGGGAGATGGGAAAGCTGGGGGCATTCATCTGGAGAAGGCTCCAGGGAGACCTCAGAGCCCTTTCCAGGGCCTAAAGGGACTCCAGGAGAGCTGGAGAGGGACTGGGGACAAGGGATGGAGGGACAGGACACAGGGAATGGCTTCCCACTGCCAGAGGGCAGGGTCAGGTGGGATATTGGGAAGAAATTGTTCCCTGTGAGGGTGGGGAGTCACTGGCACAGGGTGCCCAGAGCAGCTGTGACTGCCCCTGGATCCCTGGCAGTGTCCAAGGCCAGGTTGGAGCAACCTGGGATAGTGGAAGGTGTCTCTGCCCATGCTTTCAGATGGGCATTGAGGTCCCTTGCAGCCCAGCCCGTTCCTGAGGGATGTTTCCCTGGGGGAGTGCAGGGCTGGCTGTGTTTGAAGCTCTGTGCCAGCAGCAGCTCCGGGCACTTCCATCCCCCGCCCTCCTCCCCGGTGCCTCCATCCCAGCAGATCCCTCCAGATCCCAGCCCCACGCTGGGGATCGTGCCAGCAGCTCAAGGTGCAGCTTGGCAGCTCCTGCTGGGAATGCCAGCACCGAGGGCTGTCACCCTCCAACCCAAAAGCCCTGTGGGGATGGGATTTACAACCCTGCTGGCTCCTTCCTGTCTCTCCAGTGAACAACCCTTGAACTTGGATGGGTTAATTTGTCTCATGTTCTCCGGGTTTCAGAAGTCAATGTCCTTTGATTATGGTGAAGGGAATGTGCTCTCCATTCGTTTTTCCCTTCCCAGTCACCTTTGCTTTGGTTATCAGCTGCTCTGGGTGAAAATCCCTGGTGGTTCTTTAGTCAGGGGGAGTCAGGAATGTGGTCAGAGCCAGCTACCTCTGCTCTCTTGGAGCATCAGTGTCTTCAAACATCAGAATTATTGATTCATTTCCAAAGATAAGCCACTTGTGCAGTACTGAAACTCTGGGGGTCACTGAATTTTTCTGGGACAACAAAAAAACCCCAACTAAATCCATTCAGTGTTTTCCACCCAAAAAATCCCTAAAACCATCAGGGATGTACACAATTTCCCCCGATTTATTCTACACCTAGTATAAACTATATGTAAACATCTCATGGAATCATAGAATATCCTGAGCTGGATCCACAAGGATCATCAAAGCCCAGCTCCTGGCCTTGCACAGAACAGCCCCAAGAATCCCACTGTGAAATTCCTACAGGCTGGAATAAACTGCAGCTTTCATTGGGCTTTCTTTTTCCTGTTTTTCCCTGTATTTTTTTTCCCTTCAAGCTACTCTGCCTGCCTTATCTTCAGCAGCTTAAAATGACTCTAAAAAGAAGTAGGAGAGCACAGTTTCAATGATTTTGCTGTGGGATTATTCCACATGGAATTTTACAGGAAACCCAGAATTCTGCCCATCTTCCAAGGCAGATAAGCTGAGCTTATCTCTAAGTTCCTTCTTGTCAGAGGTACCTGGATGCTGCAGACACTCCTTGCCAAAGGCAGACACTTCCATGGATTTTGTTTTGTTGCAGAGCTTGTTTTGGGGCCAAAAGCTCTTGATTTCCCTCGGTATCTTTGAGGGGTTGTCAAGCGTGGTGTTCCCTCCCTATTCCCCATCCCACTGCCTGATCCTTTCCCACAGGGAGCAGAGGGAATGCCCGTGGGAGAGCCTGTGTTTTAGTGAAGATGCTGTGTTTTAGTGGGGCTTTTTAAGGTGAGATGGGGTGAAATCCTGAAAAGAGCACGAACCCCCAGCACTGGGTGCTCAGAGCAGGGTCTGTGAACTGTGTGAGCCAGCTCAGGGAAGGTCAGCGGGCTGAGTGCCTTAATCACAGCTAAGCTAATTAATTACAGGCTTCTAAGGCACTTTTCTCTGCACTTTGAGGAGCAGCTCTGCTTGAGGGGATAATCCTCTTGGGAAGGTTCTTGCTGGATCTTCACCCTGTTCAAGGATGCCCCGTAGTTCCAGGGAGCCAGGGCAGCCTGGCTGCTTTTCTCCAGGGAGGAAAGGGCCTGATCTCGGTGTGTCCCCGCCGAGGCACAGAGCAGTGACAGAGCTGTGTCCCCCCAAAGGAAGGGAGGGACAGAGCTGAGGCGCCCCGGGCTCGGCGCAGGGCCGA
>VZTH01012447.1:0-15016 GCA_013397815.1 Aleadryas rufinucha
GGGCCATGCCCCAGCACTGGAGGAGGGCAGGGGGAGGCCTGAGGCCACTCCGAGGAGCGGCTCCAGCCCCAGTCTCCTCCTCCCTCCCACAGGAGTGGCATAATCAAAAGAGAGGCACTTCCTGTGTCCTCCAGACTTTAAATATGGAAATTCCAAAAAGCGCTACTCGTCAAAAGATCTGTCCATCAGCTCAGGCTCAACCTACCACAGAGAGCTAATCAAAAATTACCACTTAATGTTTTCCTCCTCAAATTTTTCCAGAAACTTAAAAAAAAAAAAATTAAAATCAGTATTCTTGGAATTTTCATCAGGTTTATTTTTCACATTTGACCTGCTGAATTAAAACAGAATAATTAGCATCTAATCTCTGGGTTGTTTTCTCTAACAGTTAGTTTCCTTCTTTTATTTTTTTCTCCTTCCTTATTTAGTTTTTCACAACATCCTTACTAAGAAAATGGACTATGCAATAAAAAAAATGTACAAAGACACCTTCCCCATTTTTTTGATGACGCTCATTTTAACTGCAGCAGCAAGAAAGTTTCTAAAATTATCTAATATATAAGCAATAAAGTAATAAAGATACTCTTTTGCTATAATAAGAAAAATAAAGATGTACACCAATTACTACTAGTATCTCTGGAAGATTAATGAGCATAATTTTCATGCTAAAAATACATACACGATCAAATTATTTTCAGAATCTTCAGCATCATTTTGTATAATGGGAACCAGCAGAAAAAAATAAAGGCATTTTCAGATTTTGGTTTATTTATACACTTTTTGTATACTTTTTAGTGAAGAGAGAAACTGATTTACAGACAAAGCTGATACTAGGCTACTTTTTCTTTTTTTCTTGTTCTTTGAAGAGCTTATTCCAGTTGTGTTTGCTTCAGGTTAGAATGAACTTGACGCTGTTTCTGTTAATGTTTTACTTTTATGCTTTTTCTACTCATGAGATATGTTAGAAATAGGATTTATTCACGAGAAAAAAAAAGGAATGTCTGGTTACCTCACTACTTGTTTTCATAAGCATCCTTAATAATCTTCCAGAGGATACCTTTTCCCAGTAGGCCAAGTTGCAGGATTGCTTTGATACATTGTCAGTAACTTTATGTTTTGATTCTCTTATGTTATGAGAAGGAAGCTTCTGAGCATACACACAATCTTCTTTGATACTGCCCTAAAGAATTGGAGGATTTTAACGGAGCTCTATAACCAGGAAAAAGAAAAAGAAAAAAAAAAGTGGGGAGGAGGGGAAATTCAGCAGCAATGGTGTTTGTGTAGAAAAGAAAGGGGGATAAAGGTAGTAAAATGATAATGGCAGAACAGTTCCAACACTGATGAAATTAAAATCCATGGAAGCACAGAGATTTCTAGTTTACCTTGAACAGCATTAAGGGAATATCTTGTTATTAAGGAAGAAGAAAATGGAAATAAAAAATTCAAAAAATCTTTAGAAAATGAATGGTCAAATGTCCATGGGAAGATTTGAAAAAGGCACCAGAGAGCACTGCAAAGTCTTGGCACAAACATAACCAAAAGAAAGAATGGGGAAGAAGGAAATTGTATTTTCTTTACAACAGCTTGTCTGTTGTGAAGAGTTAGTGAGAAACAGCATGTTTCTTTTCCTTTTAAGTAAGTACCTTAAAATAATTAGAATAGTTATTCAGAGTAATTGAATACTGAAAGATTATTTAGAATGATAAAGCAATTTTGAAAGTGAGAATGTCTAGTGAAAAACCTAGTGAAATAATTAAAATATCTATTTTAAAGTATCTGGGAACAAGTCTGTAAAAAGTCTAATTAATGAATATGTAAATCTGAGACAAGAATTAACATACTTTGCATAGGAGTCAACTCTCCCATCCCTTCTGGAGCTGAGCAAGAACAGATGCTGGTTAGCAAGTCTCCATAAATGTAAATGTGCTTGTGTATATATAATTAAGAATATACATATATAGGGATAGCGGCTTTTTTCAGATCTGATCATTAGAAAAGCTAATTCTATTGAAAAGGTCAATTCAGTTCTATCAACGATTCCAACAAGGACAATATTTGGCTTCTAATAACCTACCACTGAGCAACTAAAGTCTTGGCTCAGGGAAAGCATATGGAATTGCATATCTGACCTCCAGCATTCTGTCTACAATAGTGGAATTCTTGTGTGGTATCAAGCAGGCATGCACATTTTGTAAGGTGCTTTCAAAAATCTCTCCCTGAAGAGAAATGTTGAAATCTTTAAGAGAAAGAGACAGACACTTTTCATGTATACAAAAGAGGAGAAAACTCAAAACATAAATATAAAACAAAGATGACTTGAATGAATTTCCTGCTGATGGGTAAATACAATTATGCAACACTATGAACTGGAACCCATTCTGCAGTGGAACACCTATAACTAAAAAGCAGAAATCCTTTTATTATCATGCATAAGAAAGAGAACATGACATGTATTACACTAATAAAAAGGATGAGAAAATTAATCCCCAAATGATTCTCATAAAATAGTGCAGTGTACATGTATCCTACAGTATGTATTGTGTGCAAAGTATTTGATAAGGAAAAGATAACATACTTTAACAGAAAAAAATTTGATCTTCATATGAAAACTTCTGAGTGAGTATCTTGTGATTATGATATAAATATAATAATAGACAATTTAAAAATATAATTATTATATTAATGTATTACATACCAGTGAGAAATTATGCATATTCTTCCCCCATTTAGTGATGAATTAGTAATTGAAGATAAATGGTCTTTTAGGAAATGCTGATGGTTACACAGAAGTAACATATGCATTCTTTTCCACATTAAAAATAGGAAAAAAAAATTAAAAAGAGATGTTAACATGTTCCATATCCTGAAGGAAAAAGAGATGAGTGAGTGTTGAATAGATAGCAAAAACACCACACTGGTAAAGCACAGCAATGATAATTCTCAGAAAAGGTTTAGTTTAGCAACAGCAAGCAAAGTCATTCACGTCTTGTAAGGCATTAAGCATCCCTGAGGGCAGTTTAACGTTCAGCTATGCCACACAGCAGACATGCGTGAACTGGAAGGGTACAGAACCTGAGGCCCTTCTGCTTTTGGATCACAGTTTTCTGCCCACCACAGCTTCCCCAGAATAATAGTTGACTGGAATGATAAACATCATCTTAAAAGGGGAATGAGCGCGTTTATAAACACACATTTCTGTGTCTACTGCATGGTTGTTACACAGGGATTTGACCATGAAATATAAAATACTGGCTGTGACATTTGAAATTGTTTGTATTTTGAACAAATTTGGTTGGTATTGTGATATAAATAATTATTCCTTCAACAATTAATATCTTGAAAACTTGACTGATTAAAGACCATTATCTCTCCCAAGTTTTATTTTCCAAAATATTTCATGTTGTAAAGAATAAAACAAAACAAAGTAGTGTTTTATTTCTACTACAGATTTCACTTAAAACAAGATGTGGTACCAATGAAAATTTAAAATACCCAGCCTGTTTTACCCAAAAAGAAATTCTTATATTTTTAGAAAAAACAAATACAGTAATGTTAAGCCCCAGCTCACTTAGTGAGTTTAAGGGAAAGGTAATTAGATTGACTCTGGCAGTGCATGGAGAAACAGCAAAATTCTCAGCGCATTGAATTACAATCTTTTACTTGTAAACTTTAGAACATTAAGATAGAGTAAGGTACTTGGCAAATCTTAAACCAACAACCAGAAAAAGTAAGGCACTTACCGAATTTTATCTTAGTAAACTTAAACTTATCGAACTTTAAGTTGTCCAGACACAACATGGCATTTACTAGGGCTTTGACTGAAATCTTTTAGTCTAGCTTACAAGATATTTCAAGAAGAGGAAGTTAGGGGAAGCGAGAGAGAGACAAAGATATATATGTATAGCCACTGCCTCAGATCCAGAATGGTCTCAGCTGCTTTTAAATCCAAGGCAGTGGAGTGCACTGACCAACACTTTTATCACTGTCTTTTTATCTGTTCTGGTGCCTTGGGGCCCTCCTTCAGGTGGGTGCCTGCAATTTAATATTCCCTCCAGGACCCATGAGGTCGACTGGCACTATATTGTGGCTTTCAGTGTGCCACATGCTTGGCAGCTGTTTTGGGACCAGACCAGAGGCTCCATGAGGCAGGATGTGGAGCAGTGCACTGTCCCACCTATGCAGAAATCACCCTGTAATACCCACACACACACATTTTCCATCTGGTTGTTCTGAACGAGTCAGCCATTCTTCCAGTCTCCTACAAGCAGCCATTTCATAATATTAAGCTCATTTTGAAACATACGTTTGCAACAAAAGCATTCATTATTAGTAATTAAACTCTTTGAAACATTGAAAAACAACAATTCAACAATCCACAAAAAAAATTTCCATCTCTTTCTCACTGGGTAAGGCACACTCAAGCAGTTCTCAAACATCTATCATCTAAGTACCTTCTCTAGTGAAGCCCAATTTCCCAAATACCGGTAATTGTAAATGAAATAAGAAAGAAGAGAGGTGGCAAAGTGCAGACTTCTTACAGTGGATTCTCCACCCATTTGTTTGGTTTTTAACATTTGTTTCCTCTGAGTGATTTCTAATTGAAGACAGCTCTGTGCCTGACAATAAGGTTTGAGGTAAGACCTTGGCTTCACATTCTGTCTTCAAAGGGGACGTTTAACATCACACTCTTCATCAATGTGGTTTTCCATCATTCAGCCAAAGCCAGCTTATTTAAGATATGTTTGTAAATATGAATGTAAACAGAATCTTACTCACCAGACTTTCTACGGAAGAAGAGAGTTTAGAATAACATTAACTTTTAGCTCAAATATACAAACCCAACGATAAATTTAATTTCACAGAAGATCCACTTACAGAACCCCTGAGAATAAAATAATCATCAGTTGGATTTTTCTTTTTCAGGTGGAATGAATAGTAACTATTTGGAGAGGGGGGTATTGTAATTTTTTTTTTTTTAATTTTTCTGTTGCATACGTCTTCCACAGATTGAAGTATCCTCTTTATGGCTGGTAATTAACCAGACTTCTTTCAGATCATAACATATGGCTGACAAGACAACAGGCATCAGAACAGATATATTTCCTAAATCGTTTGAAGGATGAATTACTTAGGCTGGTCTTATGCCTTTGGGATTTGGTTTAGCTGACCTCTAGGTATTTCAATAATTGCATAGGATATTTCACCATAACAAGCCTTTCAAGATGAAAGAGCAACTGTTCAGTTTGTCATTTTAATCCCACAGTGTGAATTTAAAGATTACTCCAGTAAAGTTATTTTATATCAAACTGTCCCAATAACGTGGACCAATGAGACATTTTGAGGACTAGTAACGTATTATGCAATCATTCATATGACTCTTTAGATGATATATATTATAGGTCTCTAACTCTTGTATCTTTCAGTGCTAAAACTCGAGTTACCTATCACGAACCTTGCAAAGAGAAAATAAGAGTTCAATTTTTTTCTTCTTAAGGAGTGGCTAATCAAAGAACACTTATTTGTAAAAAGACAGGAGCAAGATTTCTAGTTTGTTTAAGATCTAAAATACTTTTATCTCTGTTAGAAAATTGGTCATTCAATAATAACCAGCTGGCTGCTATCCAGGTAACCAGTTTGAACTTGACTGTGTGAATATATAAGTCAAATAAGCAGGATCCATATGTCCATAGGTCCTTTGACATGTATCCTGTTGTTAAATACACTACATGCAAACAGTGCCTGGGATTCAACACCAAGAAAGCAAATACATATTTTCTTTCAATAAGAGAAAGAGAAGTATCTAGGAGAACTTAGTTCTTGGAGAAAGTAAATGCCATTCTTCAAATATTCTGTATTCTATGTATACACAGGTAGGATTTGGTTTGAATTTTACTCAATGCCTGTTTTGCATGAAATGAAAGCCTTGTCATGCAGTTGGGGCTGGAGAACCACCTGAAAGTAAGCTTGCATCCAAATCTTAAACCAGAGAAATTCTTGATTGTTTTTTCATCATTTGTCACATTCAACACAGGAAATTATAGGACACAAATTCTTGTGTCCTATAATCTAGGGATTAGGATGCTGTATTGCTAGGTGGAAATTTTGGGTATGGCAAGAACAAAGAAACCTGGTGACTCATTTTCTGTCTTTGCTTTGGGAAGCTTAATATATAGAATACTATTTAAAAAGAAGAATAAATTTTGTATAAATCTTAATACATTTCTAAGAGGTAATATGATACTTGATTTATCTAGCTGATAGAAGGACACAAAAATATAGTCATAATTTTGTTAAGAGACGTTGTGTTGTGAAACTTTGCTGACCTAAAATAATGTGTAAACATGTTTATGTAGTCAAGTTTTAATTACTTTTTTGGCATTATGTTGAGGATTTCCTTCCTGTAAAGTGTGTCCTCTCACTGTATCCACACCTCTTTTGCACTTTTTCACATCCATTCTAGTCATTTTTATTTTCTTGTAAATTACTATTCATATATGATCCAAAGACAAGAAACAGGTCTCCAAGGAAATCAGACATTCTGTCAAATAAACTGAAATTTCACAACCAAAAAGTTGTTCTGCAGAAAGGACTAGATACTTCTCACGTTATGTTTAATACATTTTTTTCCAGCTAGAGTCTAGGAATACCAGATTAGATATTTGTATTTTCTTTATTTATCTAGAAACAGGCAAAAGATTAGCATGGTACTTTTCTTTAACATTAACAATAGTTATACACGTAGACAATTTTTACTGTCTTAAATAACAATATTTTAAAAATGTTTTATTGCAGCCTTTGTTTGCAAAATTTATTGTCTCATTTGATCTATGTTATTTCTAATGCATATGGTCTACAGACGGATCATGTAGCAGAACAAAGCGTTCATACAAATATAGCAAAATATTTACTTCAGTTCTAAGGAAACTTCACAAAGTACATAATTACTGTTTCTGGGAAAAGTTTGGAAAACATTCAGTAAAAAAGAAGGATCTTTATGGTAGATACTGCCCTTCTCTCTTGTTTTTTTCTTTCCCCTCTTCTCTCCCCTCACATCCATTCCCTCTTCCCTTCCCCCCATCCCCCCCACCCAGTTTAGCTGTGAGAGCCTTAACTGCTGCCCTTTTAACACGTAAAACCGACAGATGGATTAAACCTTTTCAAACCGAGATAAGAGCAGGGAAGTTAGGAAGGAATTTCAGTGAAGGGATATTTCCTTCTATAGAGAAGTAGACTCAAAATTACACAGTAACAACATAACTGATGAATTAATGATTTTTAGCTTTCCTATCCAATCTATACCTGTCATTCTTATACTGTTACTGGTAATTGTACACGATGATTTATCTTGTATTCCATTATCCAATTAAAATTAAACTGTTTTCTTCATTGTACATTTACTGTTCTAAAGATATTGACATTCATGAAGTTAATGTTTTTATTGTGTTGATACATGCCTCTTCATGAGCATTTAATGCATATGATGAAATGATTATTTAGCTATTATTCAGTTCTTTATAAAATAGAAAATTATTTCTAATGAATTAAAACATTGAATAAGTAGAACAAATATCTCCACAGATAGACTGCTCAAGAGTAGTGAAAACCATCTTTCTGATAGCCACAGTATCTATGTATTAAGAAAACATTTGTAGCTAGACATTCACTTCTTTGACTTCCAGAAAAGAACATGTAAGATATTATTGAGCTTATTCACATAGCAACCTAATATTGAAAAGCAGGCATCTCGCTGATTAGTCCTGCTTTCTTCACAGCATTTTGAATAGCAGAGGAAGACTGCTGAGTTTTCCTTTCCATTAAAGAAAAGTCCTACATTTCTTTATATCTATTGCAGATTAGATTTTACACTCATCTAGCCAATTACTTTCTAAAAATGAACACTAAAAATCTTTTCTCACTAGGCTTGTGTTATATAAGTTAGTACAAGAGAAATATAAATAGTCTTTTTTTTCCCCTGATATCTTTTGTTGTGCTTGGAAACTGAGCTGCAAAAATTTCAGCTGTGGCTCCTAGATAATATTTTTAATCTCTTAATTTATTTGAAAATTGGTGTTATATATAGTTATGGTCATATAGAAAGTTATGGTTTATATATATAAAAATCAAAACCTCAACAACCTGATATGTTGTTAAAATAGTACTGAATAATTTACCACCCTAAAATTTATTTTTGAGGTGAAGGAATTTTACTTTTTCAAAAAAAATTATCTTCTTTGATTATATATGTGCCCATTTTTTCTCATATTTTATAACCTACATTTTTCTTTTTTACCTGAGAAGGAGAGGAACATCAAGGAAATTGATACAAGAGTCCTCCACTGCACATACAGACATACATGCACTCTGTTAATTATGTACTTTAACAAGCTATAGAACACCCCAAAAATAGTACGCCAGAGGTGGGATTCACCTCACTGAACTCTACCATCCTACAGTATAGAATCCCCATCTGAGTTGGCAGTTTAGCCTTCCATTTAATTTGGCCTATTTTAGTTATCTATTTTAAGATGATATGAACTAAGCCAGTTACCTTGAAGAATGTTTTAGAGGTACACAGGGAAGCAGACATTCAGCTGAGGCAACACAACCAAAAATCAAGTACGGAAAAATTAGGAGTAAGTGCATGCATTACCTTCACAGAGCTAGGATGTTTACCACACAGGATGCCTCAGGAAATAGCTTGTTTGATTTTACATAAAAAAAAGGATTAAATATGCCTGTCCCCTTAAATTTGCATTGTAATACATACTCATGCAGGTTCTGTAACTTTGATTAGGACAGCTGAGTTTTCAGTCTATATTTTGCACAGGTTAGTTTTTGATTTTTTTTTTTTTTAAATACACATACTGGAAAAAAGTTACAGTCGATGTTGTCCGGGTTAACTGGGGAATACAGGAGTTGTTATGATATCCCAGAGAAAGCTCTTCAAGGAGCCTTTTTGTCCTGAATTTTTCATCTCAGGAAGATGTTAAATGTCTCTACTTTCCTTATGTGCACTCAACCCTGCTTCTAGCTCCAACTTTCTAGTCTGTCTTCGATTCATTGCAAAAAGCAAAAACCATTTAATGTCATCTTCATTGTGCTTGAAGATGTAACATAATCCTCAGTACTCAGCCTTAGGTGGCACGTCTGACACCTAACACAACAGAAGAATGTATATGCTTATTATTTATCTTTTTATAAAAGAGCTATCCATGATGATGGATCAGTTGAATACATATTATCCCTTTTGTCTGTCTCCTCTCCTTTTGTTAACTGTAGATGTATTTTCTAGCATTTATGTTAAGTTCCTACACAAGAGAACATGAATTTAGCAAAATATTGATGATGAAATATTATTACTGCTGTTCATGTAACACTCATCTTTGGAAAAAATCTCATTTGAGGGGTGGGAGGAATAGTTTAGCTGACTTTAGCTGCTGAAGGTGGATGACTTTTATACAAGTCATTTAGAGTGGGTTGAATTACTTTCCAAAGGTGCTTATCTTTCTCCACCAGCTATATAGACATCTAAAGTGACTTGCATAATCCAGACTCCTATCTTTTAGGTCCTTAAAATTTGCTTAAAATGAGTTTCACTAAAACACTGCTCTTAATTGGGTAGAAAATGTTCCTGCTTGTGTTTAGTAAGTGTCAAGCATGATTTTAATGTAACTGCTGAATTAATTATGTAATATTTCATTATTATATTTATTGTTACTGTCACAAAATGCAAAGATATATTTGGAAAAGTGTTAGTAGTGCAGAAAATGTATATTTAAATAACATTGTGTTGAATGATAGGTAAATTTGATGCAAATAAAAAAGTTTAGTTATTAGTTGTGTATTTTTATTTGTTGGTTAATGTACAGGGATTTCAGAGATGTATGATTTTTGTACACAAAAAAACCCAAAGAAACTTTAACTGTTTGTGGTAGGTTAGCATTGGCTGATGCCACATTTCCACTCAGTTGCTCCTTCCCTTCCTCTCCTCAGCATGGCAGGGGGAGAAAAATAGGATAGGAAAGGTCATATGTTGACATAAGGCCAGGGAGGTTGCTTTTACAATTACCCTCATTGGTAAAACAGAATAGAAATGGGGAAAATTTATTTAGTTTATTGTCAATTACAATATCTTTGGGTAGGGAGAAACAAAAGAAAATATAGAAATAACACCTTTCCCCTCTCCCCTTCCCATGCTCAACTTCACTCCTCTTCCAACATGTCTTCCAACAGAGGCGACTCCTTCAGTCCCTTGCTGAAAACTTTTTGACATCTGCAGCCGATCTACTGTTTTTTCACTCCCTGGTTTTTTTTTTGTTTCCTTACTTTTATTCTTCTCAGTCTGAAAACAGATGGTCTTCTGGCAAATAGGACTGGATGCTTCTATTTTAATATATAAAATATAGAGAAATGTAAATAAGAGCAGTAGAAAATCACTTCTTCTATTCTACAGTTTTGGTTCAGCACTGTGAATTTTATGAAAATTAATACGGGCTCCTAATACTGTCTCTGACGTGCATGTGCAGCTTTAGGAAATCCTTGAGTGCCTACAAGGAAAGATATGCTTTCCTAAGAAGGAATAAAAAAGTAATAGAGATATTCCTGTATTTATATTCAAGAAAGAGTGGTGTATGACAAGTTCACTAATGAAGAACGGTATTCTGAATATTATTCCTAAAAGAAATGAGGAAGTATTTTTACACTGCGTGCATGGAAACAGCCTCAGACTGAAACTATTCTCTTATTTTTTTTACTTTGCTCACCTTAGTATTTGTGAGCTGCTGACTTTATTTTCCATTAGCCTCATGCCTTTTATTTATTTATTGCTTTGATGTTATTTGTCATCAAAAGTCTTTATTATTCCCAGGATGCTGATGCAGTAAAGTGAAGTTGAAATAAAGGGTCTAAGTTTGAATTCCAAAGATTAGACTGATCTAGTAATATAACTTTTATTTCTAAAGCTTAAACTTTTACTGTGTGTTTCATAAGCTTATTGAGGCTACTTATTTCAGACAAGAAGTTGGGCCTGCTGCTCAAATGTCATACTTAATTTCCCAGCATGAGTTTAAAGAAACAGAAAGACAATAACAGTCAATACTGTGTTAATTTTGGAAATGACAAATGTAATCTACAGTTATTACCAATAATATTTTCAAGTGTAGAAGTTCCAGTACATATATTTTCTCATTATTTACTTCCAGAAATATCTTAGTGATTTTAGTTATTTAATTGTGAATTCACGGAGCCTGAAGTAGTATTTGTAGGCGCAAAGCTTGATGCATCTTCATGGGTGACCAAAATAAACACTGAAAAACCCTGTCAGTTAAACACAGCAGTTTATATAGAATTTATTATTGTTCTCAATGCAATATTCTGTGAGAATAATATTTTCCTACATTTCTGGTTCAAGCTTTGAAATTCATTGTGTTCCTGTGTAGACTGATATTAGCATGTAATTTCTCAGATTGTGAAAGGGTGATGTTATAGGTGTTTACTACAGGCTGGAACATGACATAAACACAGTAACTTGCCAAAGTCTTTTAAATTCTCAGTAGTGACATTTAAAATCATGAAACCTCAGTTCCAATTTTGTGTTACTTCAGGAAGTAGATTGTGTTTAGGTCTGAAAGGTATTTCAATAATGACTTCTTAACGTGATGTCTTTTTCATGAAAGGTCTAATATGCCTGATTCTAATCTCATTTATACTATATTAGCATTTGGTAATTATTTTTAATAGAGTTTCTCTTTTATCGCTGTTTGATATGTGTAAGCTTTATGATGCTGCAATGTCACAATTCTAACACATTTGACAGAATTATTTATGGGGAAAAAAAGGTTTTTCCTGCCTAAAATTACACAGCAGCATAAGAATGCATAGTTATTTAAATGGTTAATGCTGTATCAGAATACTGCTGAAATCAAATGAAACATGCAAGGAAATGCAGGTACATTTAAAAGGAAATTGCAAGGAGGCTACATGGCAGGTGTATCATACAGACAGGCATTTATAAAAATACACTGTTTAAATATGCTATTCAGTCATGAAAAATTTCATTTCACTGTTAAACTGATGTGATGTAGGTTTTCAGATTCTAACTAAATTTTGATATATTGTTTCTAAATAAAAATTAATGATAAAAAATAAAGGCCTTTGATACCTTTGAAAATGAACTTTTTTTTAATATTCCAAACTTAAAAAGAAAGTATTTTGCCCATGAAATATTTCTGGAATGTTGTATCAGGATTTCAGGTAATCCTCATTGTTATATACCACATTTATTTAGCCTGATTTAAAATTCTCTTTGAAACTAAACTTCTAGGAGAGGTAATCAAAATGAAGCTTGAGTAAGTTGTTCAGGACTGGGATGATCACAGTTTGCTGCCAGTGGTTTTAAATTCTTCAAGCAGTAGAATCATAAAATATAATCTGTGCCAGAGTAGAAATGTGTGCTGCTTCCTTTTACCTGTCTCCAGTATAAACCTTCAAATGCAAGGAAAAAGGCACAGCTCCCTGCGGACTGCAGTGAGTTATAAGTAGCAAGACTGAAAGACAAAAACAATCCATTTGAAATACAAAAGTTTAAAGACCTTATTATGTCACCCTTCAAGGTGGGAACATAATTTGCACATGAAAATAAGGACATATCTGGAACCAAGTTAATTTAAGTGTGCTAAAACTCTCTCAAGTGAACAAGTAGAAAAAAACAGCAAGGAGAAACCTCTAAAACCTTATGCCATTTGCAGTGCAGAAATATTTTTTTAAAAATTATTTCAAATAGAGTGATTGATTATATCTATATTTTGCATGAAAATCATGTTGAGATGCCAAGTTTATCTCCCTGAACAGATTCAACTTGCATTCTCACAGCCTAGCTTTAGACATTCAAGCACACTACCTGGAGTATTTTAAAGTTCTCTTAGGCAAACAGGCTTCACAGGTTAGCATACCATTGAACATACCAGATGGACTGTCCCCAGGCTACCTATCAGTAGTGTACTGATGAGAAGCAGTCGTTGAGATAGAATGTGATCATAAGGCAGGTGGAAATCCTTGAAATGTTTACTGCTGTTGGTTTGAAAAATACTATTCAACTGAGCACAATTGTGCACCTGCTCCTGAGGCTGCCGTAACAGGACGCAAAATAATTGTATTTGCCACTCCTTGACTTTGAATTTAACTGAAATGGAGTTAAGAGAATTTTTGTTACTTTGGAAAAAATGGAATTTGGTTTTAAATTTTTACACAATTTATCTAGAGTATAACAGCATATCATAGGGATGTAATGCATCATTGCATAACAGCTAGATGATAATTAATTTAGAACTGTGAAATGAAAAGCTCACATAACCTGGAGTGTCATTAGCTGCTGCCTTACTTGCCTAATCTCTTTCTTTTCCAAAGAATATACACTGATTTCTGAAAACACTTTCAGACATATTGTGTTGGTGTTTTTTACGCCCTTTGTCAGTTTGTGATATTCCCTGACTCTTTACTATCATTGCTGCAATTTTGTTTGACAGCAGTGATGTGTGTTTCTCGTGGAGCACACAGTCAGTCCAGGAAGCTGCACCATAGGTCAAATCCCCAGTGCTCTTACTCTGCTCTAATTTTGGATGTAATCCAAGACAATTTTTTTCTCAGTCAAGATTTACTAAAATTCTGATCACTAATTTTTAGTTTGTGGTAGTCAGTCCTTCAGCAGCTTCTTACCTTATGATGGTTAAACTTACCTGATGATATTTTCACAAGGACACCAGAAAAATAACAATGTTTTAGAACTAGCTATAGATGGATTCATTTTTCTTCTTCCTTTAAAAAGTATTTATTGAATAGTCACCTATCTTCAGTATAAAACTCCCATTAAAAATCTCTTATGAGTAGATGGCATAGTCCAGCTCCACTAATGAAAATAGAAAGCACCTTCTGTACTGTTTATCTATCTTATCTACCCTAGCTAACCAAGGGTTTCCCCACACCATATGTATGATGTCCTGCTCAGCAATAAAATCTGGAAAAGTGGGGACATTTAGAGCTATGGTGCTTGTTAATACAGATTACCATTATTCATGAAGGAGTCTTGCTTTACTGAGAATGGAGGAACACCTGCCTGCTGATGTGGAGTAATCAATTAATTCCTTATTTTGTTTGTCTTGCATGTTTGGTTGTTGTTTTTTTTTTTAATTTATTTTCTTGTAAACCTTTTGCTTTACTTATTACACTGGCTTTATCTCAACTCATAAGTTTTTTCCACTTGTACCCCTCCTTTTATTCCCTCTTCCATCCTGCTGTGGGACAGTGACTGGGCAACTGTGAGGGTCTTAAATGCCTACTGTGATTAAACCACAAGAACTAAAAAAAGGTTTTGTTCAGTTGCATAAAGATAGTCTAGCACTGGCAGGGTCTAATGTGGTCAAGGACAAAATTTGAGATTCTCTGTAGTAATAAGATGGATATATTGATTATTGCCATAAGGATACACACTCGCTTTAGCTGAAATGTCATTGCCCTCTGCAAGATGCCTGCCTTTAAGCAACTTGTCAGAATGCATGACACGAAAATGTTATTTATATATTCAAATAGAAACAGAGACTTGGTTTAGTCTATAATATGCTCAAAGAGTTCTGTTGAAATAAGAATTTTGAAAAATGTGTAGTGACCAAATGTAAGCCCCTCGGACTGTCAGAGCTTTTGCTATAGATATAATAACCTCATGGAGGAGTTTACACAACCATCTCTTGGCACCACAAACTTGCCAGAGGCAAATTTGGATTCAGCAGTTATTATAATGTCTGAAAAGGGAGCTAAGAGAATTTCCAAGTAACCAATGCTTGCCTGGAAATGTGTGAATATAATGTCTAAAAGTAGCGTGAAAAAGTGTTGCGGTTTGACCGCCTGTTAAGCCCCTGAAGTCTTGCGAAGGATGCAAACCCCAAGCGTCCAGGGGTTCCTCGGAGAGGCAACCCGGGCACCGCACGTGGGTGACTCACACCAAGGTGAGGTAGCTCCAGCAAGT
>VZTH01012449.1:0-13280 GCA_013397815.1 Aleadryas rufinucha
GGTCGGGACCCGCCTCGCTGTTGTCTTGCAGAGGAGGCGATGTCTGGGTTCGACAGCTTCAACACCGAGTTCTTACAGACCAGTTACAGCATCGAGGACCAGGCGCAGCCCTACGACTACAGCGGGCGGCCGTACAGCAAGTAACTCGTGTGCCCCGCGGGGCCCCGCGGCATCACGGCATCCCGAACTCTTAGCCCGTTCCACCCCTGCCATGGCCAGGGACCCCTTCCACTGTCCCAGGTTGCTCCAAGCCCCAGTGTCCAACCTGGCCTTGGACACTTCCAGGGATCCAGGGGCAGCCACAGCTTCTCTGGGCACCCTGTGCCAGGGCCTCCTCACCCTCACAGGGAACAATTCCTTCCCAATATCCCATCCAACCCTGCCCTGTGGCAGTGGGAAGCCATGGCCCTTGTCCTGGCATTCCAGGCGCTTGTCCAAAGTCCCTCTCCAGCTTTCCTCTAGGCTTCCTTAGAATACTTCTGTGACAGTCTGTGTATCTAGGAAAGGTTTGGCACTTCAGCCAGCTGCTGGTTTCTGTAAATGAGTCCCAGTTGCTCTGTTTGATGGAGAGCTGAACTCACTGTCTGTAAACGGAGACCTGAAGGAATTTTGTGTTGAATTCTCTGCCTGGTAGATTTTAGATCAAGTGTTAGAAGATTGAAGGACAAGTTGTATGAATAATCTTAATTATATGAGTGATCTGCATGTCCCTGGGAGAAGAAATACTGTTCTTCTGCAGCTCCATCTCCAGTCACTCACCTGGGGACTAGAAATTAGTGTCACCTAACTGAGCCTGCAATGTCCAGGTGACTCCCAGGCTGCAGCAGGGAGATGTGGTGGGTGTTTCTGGGTCAGGGAGGATCCTGGCAGCCCTGTGTGAACATCCAGCCTCAGGGTGAGGGTTTTGGTCCCTCCGTGTGATCCCTGAGATGGATGGAGCAGGTCAGTGCCACTTGTGACCTGAACAGGATCATGGGGCTGTGCTGGGACTGGACTCTGCTAACACAAGGAGTTCTGCATTTTCCTTCTTTCGATTTCCATAGTTAAAGATTTTGGAAATGTTTATGGAAATCTCTGTGGTTAGACTTGGGAAGGATTAGTGGCAAGAATACCCAAAGAGTTTGTTTAGGGCAGAGGGTGGCTTTGACTGGGTTTTTTCATGGAGGACCGGGGTGTGGGACCATGTAATGGGACTTTTTAAGACAGAAGGAAAGGTTTGCTGTGATGTATTGACTGGAACAAGCTTTGCCTTGCAGGAGGTGTTGCAGCAGCAGCTCTGGGTGTGCCCTAACGTGGGGTTGTGCTTTGCAGGCACTATGGAGGCTACGAGTACCCCCAGCAGGGTGGCTTTGTCCCCCCTGACATGATGCAACAGCAGCAGCCCTACACGGGGCAGATCTACCAGCCAACACAGAGCTACGCTCCAGCCTCAGCACAGTCTTTTTATGGAAGCAATTTTGAGGATGAGCCTCCGCTATTAGAAGGTATAACTTTGCTATGGCCTAAATCCAAAACTCCTCCTAATTTGGGGATAAGTTGGTACCAGTATGTGGATTCCCTGCTGCTGGGACTGCTCAGTGGATTTGAAATTCTCACTGATTTTTTTTTTTAACGTGTATTTTGGCATGTGAAATCCTTGTTCTTGTGTGAACTTCTGCAGCTGAAAATTTGTACTTTATTGCTTCACACCAGCTGCTCTGAGGCAGATTAAATCAATTACCTGAGAGACCTGACTTTGTGACAAAACACTTAATATTCCTCTGTGGTAGCACAGATTCTTTCCCATGGGAATTTTTCTCTTCTTCTCCCTGTGTTCTATAAATAAAGATAAGGTTTGGATGTTATTGAAACTGTCTCTGGAAAGATGGGCAGTTCTACCTGGCCTATGGGCCTAGGGGGAGGTTTTGAATTGACCCAATCCGGAGAAACTTTTAAAAGTCTATATAAGTTTTAGAATTAAATAATAAAATCAGAATTCCGCCTCACCCGATCCAGTCTGGTTCTTGCACTCGGCTAACGCTCAACAGCGACATTCCTCTTATAATAGGAAGTTGCAAATAATAATTGTAACTTCCCACTTTGTAAAATAAGTGGCTTCAGGTCTGAGTTGATTCTTGGTTAGAACTGGAATGTTTCATTGCTAACAAGGAATGCTAAACACTGCAGAAATGCCTGTGTGGAGTACAGCCCGTGCAGAGTGCCAGGCTGGATATTCAGCTACAGTCTGGCTTGCTGGGATCAGTTTCCAGCTTATTTCTGTTATTTTTCAGTTCCAAACAACTGAATAAACCCTCACTTTTACTGGGTGGAGAGACAGGCATCTGTCACACCTGTCCCCAGGCATGATACCTTCCACCCTCTGAACTTTTTTATTAAAAATATTACTTTATTTACATAAATAAAACAGGATCAGAGAACTGGGCTGAAGGGACCTCTGTGAACCCAGAGCTCTGTGCTTGCACTTTTACCTGGTCCTTCAGAAACCACCTGGGCACTTCCCAGCACTTGAGATCCAGACTGTGTGGAGGCAGCAGGAGGAGCGAGGGGATGGCTCAATTCTCTGCTGCCCATCATGGATCTGGAGGAGAAGGGAAATGGAGAGGCTGGGAAGACAGAGTGGAGCAAGGGGGGCAGCCAGGAAGGGAAGAAATTAAATCCATGTTCTCTTCACCTGCAGAATTGGGGATCAATTTTGACCACATCTGGCAGAAAACACTAACGGTGCTGCACCCCCTGAAGGTGGCCGATGGCAGCATCATGAACGAGACGGACCTGGCTGGGCCCATGGTCTTCTGCCTGGCCTTTGGAGCCACCCTGCTGCTGGTGAGACACTGCCACGGGGCCTGCTGGGCATGGGTGTGCTGGGAAACGCTGGGAAAAGGGGCTGGAGTACCTGGAGAGTTACTGGAGTTCTTGGCGTGGAGGCCAAGAAAGCACTTCCTTTTCATGGAGTGTCCTGAGTTGGGAGGGACCCCCATGTATCATCAGAGTCCAACTCCTCACCCTGCACAGGACAGCAATTGGTGTGTGAATGGAAGAGGCAAGGGGAACCTCTCACACTGATGGATGGATGAGTACTGGCACATCAGGTGTGACTTCCAGTGTCAGGTCACTCTGGAACAAACCTGCTTTCACACTGTTTGTATTGCTTAATGGGCCAGGCACTGCTGAAGCCTGGTGAGTTTTTCTAATTGAGCTTAATTGGAATAAGATTGTGCTTTAATGACTCATGAATGTCAATGATGAGATGACAGCAAACAGTGTTCCTTGGCATTGAAAGCTTCAGGGGTTTTAATCTGTTTTAGCTTTAGATGCTTCAGGCACTGCTTTTAATTTCTGCCTGAAATTTCACGTTGCTGTGACAGTTAAAACACACTTTGGTACCAAGGGGACTTCAAACCTACTTTAATAAGTAACTTTTATTTATGGAAACTAGGCCAGTCAAATTAACGAATATGTTTATTATAGATACATTTGAATTTTCTTTTTCTAAGAATTTCTTTCTCCTGTGTGCTTTTTAAAAAAATCCGTGGAATGTAGTGAAAGGAAGTGGGCTGAGCCTGGCACAAAGGTCGCAGCAAGTGTGATAGTTTCCTGTGCTGCTTGGGGAAGAGGAGAGCTGGGTCTTCCAATTCATTTTGGAAGTTGTTGGAGGGGGACACACTGGAAGCTGCACAGCCCCATGTCCTGCAGGGGTGCCTTGGCAGGTGCTGTAAGGGAAGCATCAGTCTCAGCTGGGGAAACCAGGAGATGACCCAAATACATGGACATAACCCACACGTGCTTCCCGTGTGCTTGTGAACAAGCAGAGTTTGCGTCTGGCTTTTTAAAATGTACTTCAGCTAATCCTGAGTTCACACTGAAGCTGAGCTGCTTGGCAGCTCAGCTTCAGCTGTTTCTGGGATTTTTAAAATAATTTTCCTTGTGCCATAACTTTGTGCATTCTGCCACAGATTAAAGGACTTCATCTCTGGGTTTGTCAAGAAGTTCCTGAATTACAGTTTTTGTTGTCTTTACACACCAGTTCTGTAAAGATTATTATTGCAAGTAATCAGTCAGCATGAGAAGTCCTTGATTAAACCCTAAACAGTTCCTGGGCTGAGATCAGAGAGTAACAATCAGATCAGAACCTGTTCATTAAGATCCACAGAGACAGGAGAAATTGCAGGCTCCTGGAGCATGAGGTGTCCTGGGGCTCTGGGGAAAACACTCCTTGTGGGATGGGAGTGAGGGAGCTGGGGCTGGGGGCAGTGCCTGTGCCCACCTGTCCTGTGTCCCAGGGTGGGTAGATCTGCTCCCTAACCCCCATCCCTGTGCTGGTTCCATCCTGACCCCATCCTGTGCTGCAGGCTGGCAAGATCCAGTTCGGGTACGTGTATGGGATCAGTGCCATCGGCTGCCTAGGCATGTTCTGCCTCCTGAACCTGATGAGCATTACCGGGGTGTCCTTTGGCTGCGTGGCCAGCGTGCTGGGCTACTGCCTGCTGCCCATGATCCTGCTCTCCTCCTTCGCCATCGTCTTCTCTCTGCAGTAAGTGCTTGCGTTTGTACCTTGGGCAGGGATTCCTCCTGAGAAGGGAAGGAAATCATTGAAAGGAATTTTCACAGTCAGTGCTGAAGCTGTGTGTAGTTTGAATATGACAGGAATCTTTAGTAAGTGCAAGAATTAATTGTCAGTGGCTTCAGGTATTTACTGGGGAAAGGGGGGTGAATCCTGGCTTTACCTCTAAGTCAATTAACAGCTTTTGAATACGTAGACTTCAAGAGCAACCTCAGGTTTGTTTTCAGCCAGTTCTGAATCTGACAGGTCTCAGTACCTGTAAAGTCTAAAAGTAATTATTATTGAAGATGCAAATTAGGATTTTACAAATAGGAGAAAATGAAAATGATTCCTCTTGGCTCTGTGAGTTTAGAGACTGAAAAGAAGCAACTTGGCACAGTTCTTTTGCTCACTGCTTTGACATTTCATATACACAGCGTTAATTTTGAGGGGGCTTTCTACTGTCATAATTGACTAGTATTGTTCTAAAATTCTAGAATCCCAGACTGGTTTGGGTAGGAAAAGCTCATCCAGTCCCACTCCATGCCCTGGGCAGGGACACCTTCTACTATCCCAGGTGGCTCCAAGCCCCGTCCAGCCTGGCCTTGGACACTCCAGGGATGAGGCAGCCACAGCTGCTCTGGGCACCCTGTGCCAGTGCTTTCCCAGTGCTTTTAGTGGGAATATTTCATTTACTGCCAAATGCTAAAATTCATCCCAGAACCTGCAACAAGCTGTTGGATGAGTCCAGGTGTGACTCCTGCAGGTGGATATACACGAGGCTCACAGGAATTCTCTTCTTTCTGCCTTTGCAGGGGGATGATGGGGATTATTCTCACAGCTGGAATTATTGGCTGGTGCAGCTTTTCTGCTTCCAAGATCTTTATCTCTGCCTTAGCCATGGAGGGCCAGCAGCTGCTCGTAGCCTATCCCTGTGTGTTGCTGTACGGAGTCTTCGCCCTCATCTCCGTCTTCTGAACAGACTTTGGGGGACTCCAGGGGGCCAGAAGGAAAATCCCAGCTTGGAACATGGACTTGGACCAGAAACAGCTGCAAACAACTGTCTCGTGTTGCTATCATGAAACTTAGACCTGTTTGAATCACCTGGAACAATGGAAAATGTCTCGTGTTCACTTTTTTAGGACTTTGAATACTGTTTTCAATGACCTGGGGAGTCCAGAGCTTTAATACGTGTTCATGCTTATCAAGTTCCTGTGATTTCTTTCCCATTCCTAGATCTTTAGAAAAAGTAACTTTTGGTTGTTTATTTGAGGGTTGTGATTTTTGTTTGTTTTGTTTTGTTTTGTAGGGAAGGGCAAAGGGTTGCAGTTATAAATTGTTAGATTTTTATCCAAAACAGTTAAAGGAGCTGCCGTGGATTTGCGGGACTCTGGATAAATCTGCAGGAATGAGGGACCTGTTTCCTGACCCCTGTCACCAAAAATGCACAAATGAACAAAAGTAATTAGAGCATTTCCTGTGTTTTAACCAATATCCTCCTAAGCTCTTTGGTCTCAATTATTTGTTCATTTGCTGTGAGAGTATTTCAGGATTTAAGATACTTAAATTATGAAGTAGAAAACAGATGCTTAAAAGTGAAAGGGATCTGTAATTCTGTCACACTTGAAACATTACCACATTGGGGTGTCTGTAGCTTTATGTTAACTGGGGTTTCTGAAGGGCTTCGACAGAGGTTCCTTCCCTCATGGTGCACATTCTGCTGGATGAAGAGGAATCTCTCTCGCAGTACTTCCAAGGAAAACACCATTTGGAAAACGTTATGCTTGTCAGTATTGTAGTTACTGTAAAATAATTTAAGGCATATTGATTAAATTTTCCTTAAATTTTGAAAAAGGTGTTTGATTTTCCTAATCTTTATTTTTGATGTTCACTTCCTGAAATAGAAACTTTAGTGTCACAACAAAATCACATTTAAAATTGAATTCATTGGGTGGATTTGGTGTTTGCTTCAGTCAGTGAAGAGCAGGAGGGAGCTCCTGTCCTATGTCCATGCAGATCAATGGCATTGATTGCCAATGAGCCCAATTAAACACAGATCTTCTAGGACATAGAAAAGCTCCCTCAGCTGCTTGGGCAAGTCAGGTTCTAGCACTCCAATATTGTACTTTGGGAACAGCTAATTCAGCTTATCCTGCACCTTCCAGGGGGAAAG
Organism: Aleadryas rufinucha; assembly: GCA_013397815.1. Classification (NCBI taxonomy): domain Eukaryota; kingdom Metazoa; phylum Chordata; class Aves; order Passeriformes; genus Aleadryas; species Aleadryas rufinucha. The sequence continues at coordinate 6,714 of VZTH01012449.1, forward strand.
TTCTTAAAGCTTTGCAGTGCTTCCATAGGTACCTTCCAGGGCAATCGCCTGGGTGTTAAACTGTTAAAAATAACGTTTTCTTTCACCACAGCATGAGCAAACTTCAGTGCACAGGAAAAACAACTCAGTGTTGCCGTAGCAATAGAGCTGCTGAGTTTGGAGAAACCATAGGAAAAGGGATTTATTTAGATTTAAATGCTCACAAAGTCAGCAGTGGAGGACACTGCACGTTCTACTCCAGCAGTGAGGTTTGACCCAGGAGTTTGCAGGAGCACTTTGTGTTCCTCAGCACAGAATTTAGCAGTTTCTAACTGGATTTTTAAGTGGTCTCTGGGGAGCAGAGAGAAGCAGATGAGAGCAGGAGGTCAAACACTTGACTTCATGGACGACTTGATAAAAACCAGTGTTATGTCTAGAGTGGTTGTCTTAAGTATCCCAGACTTCTGGTACATTAATTAATGTGATTGCATTGACTCTTTATTGCTTTTCCAAAATCAATCCTATTGATTTTCTGTAATGAAGTTTTGTCCTAGTTCTTGCTTCAATTTTAGTTACATTTCAGATGATTCAATCTCCCCATCCTGTAGATTGTCAGGATTGGAGGCTGTAGTTCTCTACTCCCACATTTGCCTTTCAGAATTAGTAGGACTTTTCTTTCCACATCAGAGCTCCCCCACAGTCTGTCCCCCCACCATTCTCACCTGGGTTTCAGATGAAGTGCCAGCACCACTTCTTCCATCCTGCTTTGGCTCTTTTTGTGTTGCTCAGTTTAAAGCACTCAAACAAATGCTGGAGTTGCCTTTTTAAACCCACTTTTGTTATCCTCCCCAAACTTGAAATCATCTCTTGCCCTGCAAGAGTTGAGAGTCACCTTTCCCAGCCTGTCCACGTGTCACCCCAGGCTGCTGATGGTGTGGCAGTGGCTCTGTGGCTCTGTGTTTCAGGTCCCTTGTGCTGTGAGGCGGCTGCTGCCCCCGGTTCCATTTGGTTCTGCTTCTGTACCGGCAAATTCCAGGGCACATCCTGTGCCAGCCCTATGTTCTTAATGTGCTCCTGGGCCTGTCTCCCCGTGTGGGTCTGGAATACCCTGACACTTGGCTCCAGGGAAAGCGCTGGAACATTTCCACCGGATTCCATGCGCATAGAGGAGTTGGGACTGCGGCTCCAAGGGCTGCAGCTGGGAACGTGCCCTGAGGGGTGAGGGCTGGGCTGAGCATAGCCCCGGGCCCTGGCGGGGTGTCAGCTGCTGCTGCTCCTGTGTTGCCTCAGTTCTGCCAACAGCAGCGTTCGAGGTTTGTTACTGGTTTTAGGAACTGTGGGAGTTAAAGAACTGCCCGAGCTTTGGGTGTCGCAGCCCGGGTGCAGCCCAGACATGGGGGGCAGAGCCAGAGCAGCTCTCCCGAGCCCCCCGTGCCCCCGGCCGTGTCCGCACGGGGATGCTCTGCAATGTCGTGGTGCTCTCCTTGTGCTGCTGCATCCAGCAGAGCCTGCGGGCTGCGGGAGCCGAGGCTTGCTGTTTGCAGCTTCTCCGCTGGGTGGGCCTGCAGGACTCCGGATGTGCTCCAGGGAGCCTGGGCACAGAATCCCGGCATCACTCGGGTGGGAAAAGCCCTCCCAGCCCACCGAGTCCAGCCTGTGCCCAATCCCCCCCTTGTCCTCAGCCCAAAGCACTGAGTGCTAAGTCCAGGCCTTCCTTGGGCACCTCCAGGGATGGGCACTCCAAATATCCCTGGCCCCTGCCAAGGCCTGACCACCCTTTGCATGAGGAAATTCCTCCTGGATTCATGTCAGTGTGATGATGTGCTACAAACACCGGAGTACCACGACCTCTGCTGCACTCAAAGCTGCTGCTCTGCTGTAGCAGGGCTTGGGAAGCTTTTCCCTTCCCCTGCCCTCCCTGCTGGTGTCCCACATCAACAGCAGAGACATTCCCAGGTGGTCACAGCATGGATCCAGCTGAGTCTCTGCCCCTGGCAGGGGAAGGGATTCATTCCGGCCATGAAGGGGATGCTGCAGTGCCCGGGATCCCTCCCGGGAATGGGGAACCTTTGCTAAGTGTCATTCTTTGGATGACAGGGAGTATTTCTGACCAGCTTTATCTTTACCTGACCAGGAAGTCTCTTTGTTTTCTGTGCATAAATTTATTTTTCCCTGGGTATATCACTGCCTTTCCAGCTGTTGGGAGACAGACAGGTGAGCTCTTAGGAAGGATTTTCAGGAAGAATTTCCTGACAGAACAGCTTGTCAAGAAGTGAAATGGTTCCATAAAAAGAGCATCTGCTCAATTAGCTGCACTTGCCTGTAATGTTTTCTCTGGCCATTTTATACTCTCCTGGAATTCTTACATTCTAAATTCTTTTCTCTAAACTAGGTTTGATCTGGAGTTGGAAATTCCTGATTAGTCAGTAACAGCTTGGAGAGACTTTCATGTGAAGTTGATTTCAGCATCTTCAGTCAGAGTGCATTGATATATTCACAAGTCTGCACAGTCAGGATGACAATTCTGACGCCATGGGGTAGTTTATTTCTGTTCATTTATTTAATTATCTGCTTTAAATATCAAGGTCGGGCGTGGGGGGGTTGTTGGTTTTTAATTGCATGGGCCTCTCCCCATTTCCCTTCATCCTTGATTATTTCCCTGCCATTGCTGGATACAGCATCAGAATTAAGTTTCCAGTGTGCATATTGATAAAAGTGAAGATAATAATTACAAATGATTGATCAGTCCAAGCCCACATCATTGGATTAATTCTTCCCTCCTTCCCACCACTGTTAATTCAGAATAAATTCGCAGCAATCAAGAGATCTTCACTTGTGTGGTGATGATCTTCATGTTCTGCCTGAGCTTTAATTGAGCTTAAAAGGCCTAATTCTGCCTCAAATCTATTCTTAGTGTTGTTTCAGACCTGAATGTAGAGCCTAAATTTGAAAATGATCCTCCTGCCTACATCTTAGCTGGGGACAGTTTCCCCACCCAGTCGGTGCTTCCACTAATGGGCCCCAGTTCCTGTGGGGTGGGAGGATGTGGGGTGGCTGTGCTGGGATGGAGCTGATGGATGGAATGGGGTTGCATCCCCTCCACTGCTCCTCAGGTCCATTGCCATCATGAGGATTGGTCTGGAGGGTGCCAGGAGGAAATAAAGCCATGGGGCTGGCACAGAGGGGCCGGGGGAGTCCTCAGCAAGCCCAGGGAGCTGTGGGGGTCACCCAGAATACAGAGCAAGTCTCCTGTTGGGGAACAGCAGGGTTTGCCTTCAGCTCTCTCCCTGCTTCTGCCTCTGCAGATTCATTTTCCTGTTTTCTCCTGGATTGCTGAGCAGGTGATGGAATAACCACACAGAGGCCCTTTCTTGTGCCTTTGTTGTTTTCAAAGCAAACACAGGCACAATTCTGGACCCTGAAGGAAAGACAGCAAAGCTGAATTTTGGACCTGTAAAGTGCTGGCAGCAGAGAGATAACACCCATTAAAAACATCAGGCTGAAGCTCTGAAACCTCTGCAGTTTGCCCAGTAATTTGTCTGGAAGGCTGTTCTATGGGAGCTTTTTCCATGGAAACCTGCAGTGTGATCCCCCAAACAACTTACCGCGCTCTGCCGCAGACGGGCTCTGTGTTTGGATCCCACTCAGCTCTGTTGGCCTGGTTGCCATGGCCCTGTTTTCTCTTCAGACACCGTTTGATGGAGCCCTCGCAGGGAGCTGGGGCCGGGCTGGGCCCGTTCCGTGGGGAATGAGCCAGGCAGGGATGTGCTGGAGGTGCTGCAGGTGCAAGAACGCTGCCAGCTCCTGCCCAGCTCCTGCCCAGCCCCTCGGACAGCCTCAAGAGCCCTGTGCTCACCCAGCACCCTCAGCCCTCGGGCACTGACCCCTCTCCCTGCAGAGCAGCTTACAAAGGTGTTGGTTAGTTATCATTGTGATTTCTGCAGGACAGAGGGAGAAACTGAGGCACAGAGAAGGGGAATGTTTGTTGGGAGCTCACTTAGCAGGACCCTGGCCCAGGCCCCCAGTTCTGCTGGGAAAACAACCCCAGCACAACAGAGTATCTTCACCTTTTGCTCATTAATCCCATTATCAGCAATTTATCTGCATCATTCTCTGAACAAAGAAGCTATTTTTGACTCCTTTTTTTATTGCTGTGGTTCTCGATACTCCTCACTGTTTCCAGGCTCTATTTCAGCACATCTCCAGCAGGATTCTTATGGTCAGGCACAGATCTGTAGGGCCATAAATGAGTAACTCATCCGAGGCTTTACAGGCAGTGGCTCTTTCCTTATCTTGAGGCCCTAATGTTGGGGGAGGCACCCCCTGTGACTGAGAAGGGGAGCCTGGGTGACCACAGTCCCTTGGGAATCCCTGTGGGGCAGGAGGGGACGTGGGGCTGGGAGCAGGGACAGACCAGGCACTGCAGCACCTCTGGTGCCCGGGTCGGGGGGGAATGGGCAGGACCTGGTGCCCCTCACGGGCTGCAGGCTCAGGAATGCCTGGCCCAGTGGTCAGCAGAGCCTGGGCACGCCGGGCCCTGCAGGGCTGGCCGCCCTGGGCACACACGGGACGGTTTTGGCCACTCGGCTGTCCCTGAGCTGGTGGTCAAAGAGCACGGGCAGAGCGTCCCTGGCCCCAAAGCTGCTTCACCAGGGACAAGCAGCACCAAGAACGAGCCTTCTCCCCAGAGCCACTCCTTGGCCTTATTTGTACTATCCCGAATATTTAAAAGACGGGATTAACAAGAGAAGAAAGAAGAGCAAACGGAACTCAGAGCCCAAGGTGTGGATGGCAGTGGCGGGGTCACCGCTCCGGGGGGTGGAGGGGACGCTGGGAGCAGCTCAGAGCAGCCCCGCGGAGGCACAGACCCAGCCTGTGCCACCAAAGCCGGGGACAGGGGTTCGGAGCCCAGTGTTGGGTGCCACTAGATGGCAATCGGCGCATTCCAACGGGGGTATCCCAGTCCGAGTGCTCAGTCGGGCATCCCGAGCGCTGCAGGATGTTGCAGCTGGGACCCGCTCCCGGCCCTGGTGCCTCCTCCTGGGCACTGCCCGCGGTGCCAGCGCCGGAGCGGGGCTCGGAAGCCGGGCCAGGAGCTGGCCCAGGAGCTGCTCCTGTAGCGCCCGGCTCTGCTTTGCCTTCGCTGGGTTCATTCTCAGCCGAATCAGTTCCCTGCTGTCAGACTCTCAGCGGGGCCAGGGAGCCGCAGGAGGGGACAGGAGGTGGGAGGGCACCGAGGCAGAGCCCCCGTTCAGCAGGGCTGGGGGACAGCCCAGCAGACACATCCAGAGCCGGGGGGCTGCTTTTGGATACTCACTGGTGACGTGTTGGAGACATTTCATAACATGTCAGAGCATAAGGGAAGAAATCCTGCCTCGGATCTGTGAATTATCCAAAGTTTCCACCTGACGGAGGGATGGCATTTTTAAAGAAAACGGAGATGGTCGGCATTTTCTGTCGTCAGGCTCTGTCCCTGCTGACCAAAGCTCAGCGATGTCTCCAGGTCCTACAAGAGCCCAGAGGGTCACTCGGGTCTGATTTCAGCCCCTGCAGCAGCTCTGTGCCACCCCGGGGTGCAGCCCTGGGGCACAGGACTTATGTGCACCCGGCTCCTCCTCGTCCTCCCTACAGAAGCTCCAAACCCTGTGCCAGGATGCTAAAAAACCAGAAAGGGGTGGAGAGGATAATGGGTTTTGGCCAACTGCCACTTTCCTTAGCAGGGAAAAGTTACTGGCTGTTCTAGTGACCTCCACAGTCTTTTAACCAGCTACACTTAATTATGCTGAGTAATATAAAATATTCCTTATATTCTGCAAGCAAAGTCCTCCGTGGTCGATGGAAAACAGAAATCCAGCAGAGCAGGAAAATGCCTGTGCCTGACAGCACTGCCTTATAATCTATTTTTAACTTAATTTCTCCATCTCCTTTGTAAAGAAATAACACTTCTTCATTGCCTCTGGCCATAATTAATGTGCTGTAACTCAAGTCCAAGAGACATATAAAACCAGACTTTAAACAGAGCATTAGCTTTCAAGCAGAGCAAATAATTTTGGAGAAAATAGTGTTTTCTATACTTAAAACTCTTTCCCCTGGTTTTCATTAAAGCCCTTCAGCTGCTCAAACACGGAACGTGCTTCCCCCCGCTGTATGCTGGTTTGAGCACGTCCTTCCCCACGAGGTGAGGAGCTGCAGTGGCACAGCTTTTCCACAGGGATCCGGAGCAGCAGGAGCAGCCAGGGGGGTTCACCTACTGCCACTGCCTCTGGCTTGTTTGGCTTGAAAAGAATATTGCCATTTGTCATTGTGAAAAGGGGAATACAAGGCAAGGGTTGGAAGGGGGTGATCTGTAAGGTTACTTCCAACCCAAACCAGTCAGTGATTCCATGACTGCATCCCCACAGGTGTTCCCAATGTTCCCCATCCCCACAGGTGTTCCCAATGTGCTTGATTTGCCCATCCCCACAGGTGTTCCTGATGTTCCCCATCCCCACAGGTGTTCCCAATGTTCCCCATCCCCACAGGTGTTCCCCCTGTGCCATCCCCACAGGTGTTCCCCATGTTCCCCATCCCCACAGGTGCTCCCAATGT
>VZTH01012449.1:13746-62815 GCA_013397815.1 Aleadryas rufinucha
CCCATAGGTGCTCCCAATGTGCCCCATCCCTACAGGTGTTCCCAATGTTCCCCATTCCCATAGGTGCTCCCAATGTGCCCCATCCCTACAGGTGTTCCCAATGTTCCCCATTCCCATAGGTGCTCCCAATGTGCCCCATCTCCACAGGTGTTCCCAATGTTCCCCATTCCCACTGGTGCTCCCAATGTGCCCCATCCCCACAGGTGTTCTCCCTGTGCCATCCCCACAGCGTTCCCATGCCCCAGGTGTGCCCCACCCACCCTTTCCTGCTTATCAGTGCAGTCAGAGGGGCTTTGGCTTTTCCTCAAGGGTTGCTTTGCTCAGAGGGAGGGCACTGGGTGTAGGTAAGGGCTTTTCTGGGGTGTTGGGGTGTGAGAGAGGGGCTGCTTGGGGCTGTGCAGTAGTGACTGAACCAGAACACAGCTGGTTGGTGCTGCTGGAACTGTTTCCCTGGCTGTGTTCCCTGTGTGTCTGGGATCCTGTGGCTGTGTCTGGGCTCCTGGACTTGCTCTGAGTGGGCCCACTGCTGGTGCTGGGAGTGCCCTGGGACAGGGGAGCTCCCTCCCCCTCGGGCTGTGCGGGTGGTCAGGGCTCTGCTGCGCACCAGGAGGAAGCCCAGACTCATTTCAGGATGTGCTATATGGTAAAATATGTTGTTATGGCAACTAAAATTCTAAAAATAGACAAAGGAGAAAAAGATGATGTACATGAAAATGACCACATTTTATTTTAATTATGAGGAGATTTAAATGCTTTCTGTGTGAAGAATTCTGAAGTTTGTGTGAGTTTTGCTTGTGTTTGTAACTCTGAGCCCAGAAGGGTCAGGCACTGCAGGGAGGCTTCCAGAACCCCTGGGCAGCAGCTCTGGCAAGGCTGGGGCCGAGCAGCTGGGAGAGAACAGAGAGAAGCTCAGTCTGTGAGGGGGTTTAGCTCAGAAAATGAATGTCCCAGTCCTAAAACTCCATCTGAGGGAAAAACTTCAGATTTGGGTTAACTTAAAAATCTTCCTGAGCAAGCCCTGCCATTGGAATCTGGGACCAAGCAGAGCAGCAGAAGCTGTTCCACGTCTCAGTTTCTGTTGTCCAGAGCAGCTGTGGCTGCCCCTGGATCCCTGGCAGTGTCCAAGGCCAGGTTGGATGGGGCTTGGAGCAGCCTGGGATAGTGGAAGATGTCCCTGCCCATGGCAGGGGTGGCACTGGATGGGCTTTAAAGTCTCTTCTAATCCAAACCAGTCTGGGATTCTCTGATCTACAAGTGCTGGGGCAGGACTTGGCTCTGGGCTGGTGGCTGTGTAGGCAAAGGGTAACAATTCACTATATTTTGGCATTACAACCCCTGGCTTTACAGGGAATCTTCATCCAGCTGCACTGTTCTGATGTCCAGACCTGGCTGCCCTCCCTGTCCCTCGTCACCCAGGTTGGGAGCTTTGACTCCTCTGCTTTTCCCACTCATTCTGTATTGTGAAAGACAAATCTTGAAAGTAAGGTTTTTCTTTTTTTCTTAATAATAATAACAACAGCACCCAGTCTTGCTTCTGTGGCCTCACTCAGTACAGCTGCTCTCATTGCAAAACCCTCAGGCTCTGCTGTGTCTGAGGCTGGGGCTGCCCAGGGCCAGCATTTGGGTTGCAGGGATCAGTGAACTTCAGTCATTCTTGGAACCACTGGAGAGAGGAGGGGTTTATGTCAAAATCCGAGCTGCAGCTGCAATCCTTTTATTAATTCTAACTGAACTTCCCTGGAGCTGCCCGGTGCTGGCTGGGTCAGGAGAGCCCTGGCAGGGAAGGCTCTGGGGTGGGGCTGGCCGATTGCCACGGCAGAACGGGCTCTGTCCGTGCCCCAGCCGGCTGCGGTGCCCCCATGGGAGTGCTGGGGTCAGTGCCAGCCACAGCCCAGCCCGGCTGCTGCCCCCGCCCTGCCAAGCCCTGCGGGCAGGAGCATACTCCTGGCGGGGAAGGGGGCAGCTGCGATGGTCCTGGCCACCCCACTCGCTTCTCCCACAGCTGAGTGAGTCCTGCATCTCTGAAAGACAAACATCTGTGCAAGGGGCCACAGAGAGGAAACTTCCCTCGGTACAGAGGGAGAGCTGTGAGTGTCAGCTGCACGGGATGTGTGTATGAAAAGCGGCATTTAATTAAATAAAGATAATGTAAATAGAAATCTTCATTGGCTCACTGTGTGCCACAGAGTGGAGGAGATGCCAAGGAGCAGGAGTTCCCTGCCTGGCTCGTGCTGCCAGCAGGAACAAATTCCCTGCCCAGGCTGTGCCGTTTCTCTCTGTGTGTATAGACACATAAATAGGTGTATGTGTGTTTACCATCTGCTGTAATTTCTTAGGTGCTATAAATTTCGTGCCTCTTCCAAATATTTGAGCACTCCTGTGACCTTCTAACCAAAACAGCCAAAGTAAACTGTATGCAATCTATATGTACAGGGAGAGCTAACATTTACCGGGAGTCGGGGCTGTTTATATTGCGGCAGCATGAGAAATGGCAAACACGGAGCAGAGAGGCTGCTCCCGGCGGGAAGGGATGGGAACCCAGGGAAGGGATGGCCTGGGAACGGTGCTGTGCCCCTGGGATTGGGCTCTGCCACATCTCTGAGTGTTCCCCTCGCATGTCCTGGCCCAGCAGGGAGCCCCTGGCGCTGGGGCTGTGCTCTGTGCTTTGTCCGTGACAGTCTGGGCCGTGGCTGATGCTGCGGCCACCAAACCCCGCTGTGCTCCCAGTGCTGGTTACTGGGGGCAGCTCAGACAAGGGCCAGTCTGATTCCCCAGGGTCAGGACCGGGGAATTATCCTGTCTCACATTGTTAAGTTAAAAGGAAAAGCATGAAACCAAAGTATTAAATTTAAAATGTTGCTTGTGAGGCATTTTGAGTTCCCCCTTACCCAGCGGCAGAGGTGGGAGTCACTGGTGCTCTGGGATTCTCTCTGGGATTTGGGGCTGTGACAAAACTGTTTGATATGGCTCTGCCCCTGTGCAGTGACAGAAATGACAGCCGATCGAGAACACTTAATAGGCATTAAATTAGATGTTAGACACGTAAAAAAGGACAGGACATGTATATTGACAGCTGTGGAAGGAAAAGGGATCAGCTTTCCTGCCAAGGGAGAGGAGATTCCAGTCAGCCCAGCGTTACCCATGCACTACACTGAGACCAGTACTTGGAAAACTACAGCCATTCCTACCCATGCCTTGTTTTCTTTGGCCGTTTTGTTGGCTGAATCTCTTCTAACTACTGGATAAAACCCTGACTTTTAAGTTAATGGAAGTTTGGGTGTGCTTAGGTGTTGGGTTTGCCCTTTTCTGTTGCAAGTTCTGTTTTTAACCATTTGTCTGGATTGTGACACTTCTCCAGGCTGTTATTCCTAATCCTGGGTTTCTGTGCTAGGAATTGGTAAAGAAATGGGAGCTTTGTAGCAATCCCCTCCTAATCCAGAATGCATCACCCTCCCTCTCCTCCCCACCTCCCTTCCTCTCAAACCAGGGAGCACCAGCTGCACCTGAGACAAGTTCTGGGATAAAAAGTGACACCAGCTGAGAGACTGGTTTTGCTTCTGCTGCTCTTACCTTTCCAAGGGATTACTGGGAAAATACAGAGCAGGTGTTTTTGACTTGCCCTTGGAGGAGCAGCAGTGCAGAGTTGAGATGCTGAGATGTTCTCCAGAGCAGGGCAGGCTTTGCACAGAGGGAGAGGTTTTCCTGTCGGGATCTGAGCACGGAATAACCCAGGGCTGTGCTCAGCCTGGGAGAGAGCTGGCGCCACACAGCAACAGCTGAGCAAAAGCACGGGTTCCATGCAACAGAAACGAGAGATCTGGGGGGAATATGCACAGTAACAACAACAACTCTTTCCTCTGCAAGGAAAACCAGGATATCCAACTCTTTCTTCCTCTCCTTGGGCTCCAAGCCCCACTTTTGAGTTGTAAATCTTTGTGGTGACACAGGTTGGGGTGCTGTGTGTGGAGCTTCTGCCTCCTGCATTCTGTGAATGCCAGAGGAAGGCAAACCTGCCTGAGAGTGCGGCTCTCTGCAGCTGCCAGCAGTGCTGGCCAGCACGGTGGTGAAATTAGGGACAAATAGGCAGGAGTACATTTTGTGCATGTAGTGTCTGCTGATGACTCAATACTTCAGCTAAACATATTTACCTGAATATTCATAGTCACTTTGGAGGTGGCTGCACCTCCTGAGCTCAGCTAATCATTTCAATTCTGATAACAGCACTGCTTTGCTCCAGCCCCCAGCACTGCTGCCTGCAGCCTTCGGCTTCCAAAAACCCCAAGGCAACAACAACACACCTGACAAAGACCCAGCAGCCTGGCTGAGGTTTCCCTCTCCCAGTGGAGGCACCAAATCTAGTTTGAAGCCCAGAGGTCCCCACGGGGGTCGGGGCAGGACCCCTGGCAGTGGGAAGCACCGAGGTCAGAGCTGGGCGCTGAGTTTCCTCCTCTGGGAGGGTTTTATCAGGGAACAGATGGTGCTGAGGTGCTGCTGAATCTCAATGTCATCTCAGCTAATCCTCAGCGAAGTTTTGAGGTTTCTCTGAAGGCTAAGGCTGCCAGCTCAGCCCCGCTCTGGCAGCAGGACCTGGGATCAGGGAGCCAGGAGTCAGTGTGGAGCTTTGCAGTAACAGACACAGACCTGACGGCTGCTTGGGATATTTTGTGTTTGAAAGGGAGCTGAAGTTCTTCAGAAAGCAAGAAGGAAAGTTAGAAATGAAAAACAAAGATAAAAATAAAACCCCCATACTGAGCTTCTCCATTTGCTGGACTAAGGAACTTTCAGATGAGGCGGTTGTAGACGGGTGGGTCTTGGCCTCTTCTCCGAGGCCACCAGTGACAGGACAGGAGGGAATGACATCAGGCTGTGCCAGGGGAGGCTCAGGCTGGACGTCAGGAGGAATTTCTCTATGGAAAGGGCGGTCAGGCTTTGGCAGGGGCTGCCCAGGGAGGTTCTGAGTGCCCATCCCTGGAGGTGTCCAAGGAAGGGCTGGAGGTGGCACTCAGTGCTCTGCGCTGGGGACTGGGCATAGGTTGGAGTTGATGGTCCTGGAGCTCTTTCCCAACCTCAGTGATCCTGGGGTCTGCTCTGTGCCTCGAGGCACAGCCCTAAAGGGAATTCCTGCCCACTGATCCCTGAGTGCACAGACCCTGTGTGTGGCTGCAAAGCCACCTTAACAGGGGTGTCACATGCAGCCCTTGCTCACTGCTATTTATCATCTGTATTGTACAGCTGAAAATAATCCATAACTAATCCATAGGAACACTGGGCTTGGGCTTGCTCTTGCAACGGCAGAATGGGATTTAACTGAAGGTGCTGGGTGTGGGGAGGGGGAAAGGAGCACCATTTAATCCCAGGGTATCCATTTGCATGAATCACTCGTGTACCAGGCGTTACATTCTTCCCGCCCAGACAGTCCTACAAAGGCAGATTTCCTTGGCTCAGGAACAGGGGCTTCCAGGTGTGTGCCCAGACTTTCCTAGAATTTTAAAACCAAAGCTGATGAGCTGTCAAATAAACAATAATGCTGCTGTTTTAAACCTGTGTTCACGCTTGAATAGGGGCTGATTTCCGCTGGTGCTGCTGACTCCAATCATCCTAGCTGAACCTCAGGCCCTCCCAAACCTCAAAGTTAGAGACAAAAGTTTCATTCTTCCCTCTATAGTTGAAAGCTGTGAAAACCTTTGTGACTTATATCACTAATGATATTTTAACTATCTGGGTTTTTTTTTACTTTTTTATAGCTGGGGAGTTTATTTTGAAATCCTTGCTTTTTCAATAGCTTCGTTGCAGTAATTGCTGAGGAAAATCATGCTGTGGTCGATACCAAAGCGCTTCAGAGAGGTGCAGAATGGGAACAGAGTGTCTGTGCCCTGTTCAGGGAGGCTCTGTGCCGTGGTTCCTCAGCAGGTTTGCCCCTGTGGGCAGCTGGAGCAGCTCCTGGCCCTGCTCTCCAGTTGCTACCAGTGGCCTTGACAGCACCGTCCCTCCCCAGACTGGCCTGGCTGAGCTCCGTGCAAAAGCCGGTGCAAGCCAGGGTGAGGGTTTGATCTGCACCCGAGGCAGCTGCAGGCCTGTTGTGCCCCCAGGGATGTTGCTACGCTGCAAATGCAGCCTCAGCTCTATTCCCTGGGAAGGCTGAGAGGTGTTAATACACCTGGAATGGACCATTTTAAATATTAAACTGGAGATGGGCTCCAGAAAGCTTCAGTGAGGAGTCATTTCCTCCCTGTACCATTTGAGCAGATCAATCTGCTGGGCTGGGGCAGTTCTCCCTGCTGGGCTGCTCTGGATCCCCTCAGGAGCACCCCGGGTCCTGGCTGGAGGGGCAGTGGATGTCTGTCTGTCCGTCCATCCCCAGGGAGGTTCTGATCGCAGCCTTGGGCCCTGCTGCTGGTGCCACCCACCTGGCTGAGCCTCTCTGCTCTGGATGCACAGCAGCTTTAGCAGGATGGGAGCTGCCTCCCTCTGCCCCGAGCATCCATCGCCTGCCAGGGTCACCGTGAGAACCGGCTCTGAATAATCAGCCAGGGCAATTAATTAGAGTGCTGGTGCTGCCCTGCACGGCTGAACGGTCACAGCCACAGTTACCTCTTTCCACTGGGAGGGAGGGCAGGGAGAAGGAGCTCTGGGTGCATCCCTGGTTTATTTATCAATGGTGGGGGCGGCTGCAGCAGGGCCGTTACACCACAGCGACGGTATCTGTGCCTGCTGCTGCTGTGGTTGTTTGCAAATGTGTCACAGCAGCATCCTCGGGGTTTCACAGACATGGTGGTTTCCTTTCCTTAAAAACCTGTCTTGCAAAGCAGAGCAGTGATGCTGGCGAGGGCCAGACGCATCTTGGTGCTGTCGGGCCCCGGCTCTTCCCAGCCCCCTGCTTGGGCACAGCCCTGCACGAGCTGGGGCATCCCAGAGCCACACACAGGTTTGAGCTCGAAGGGACCCTAAAGCCCATCTTGTTCCCATGGGCAGGGACACCTTTCCCTGTCCCAGGCTGCTCCCAGTCTTGTCCAACCTGGCCTTGGACACTGCCAGGGATGGGGCAGTCACCACCACCAAAATTTGTGTATTAGCAGCCCGTGGCTGGAGAGAGACAAAACAAGTACTTCTGATGGAAAATGAGATGACTAAAATGTGCAGATAGACAAATATTGCCCTTCTATGCACACTGAGCAGTTGTGATGAGCTCCTGTTAAACTACGGTCATTCTAGTGAGGCCTCTGGGTTTATTTCCATGTCCAACCCATTGCCCAATTCTGTTCTGAATTAGCTTAAACATTTGGTGAGGTCTTCAACTGCAAATATCTAATTTCTTATTCAATATTCAGAATTCCAAATGAAATAAATGATCTGTTTACATGCATCAGTCAGGCCATCTGGTTCCATAGGAGAATTCAACAAAGAATCCATTAATTGTCATGCATGTTTATTCATCATTCTTAATTCATAATTCTTATAAATAATTAAATCAGAGGATCTTCTGCAAATAAACAAGCCAAGTGATTATTTTGAAGCTCCGACTTCCATACCTAAAAGAAAACAAAATTAATAGCTCATGTGAACATCCAAGAAAAGGAAAACATTCAATTTGGTGAGTACATAAAGCGCTATAATTTTCTGCAGCCAGCTCATCCCTTTCATCTTGCATTTAAAACCATAATTACCATCACCAGCAGAACATGGAGAAGGCAACAAAGAGAAAACAAAGAATGGAGAGAAAGTGGAAAGGTAAATTGTGTGAGAGCACCAGAAAAGACAATTTGTCTGTGTTCCTCTGCCCAGGCTCTCTTGCTCTCTCCCTGGCGCTGGCGTTACCTCCGGGTATTTATAACCCTGTGCTGGGCACGATGCTAAAAGAATGAGCACAAATGTCCTTTGCTAAAGACCCTGGAGGATTAAAAATAGAGGGATGATCGTGGTCCTTGGAGGAAATTTTGAGGCACATCTAAATAGCATCCCTGCATCCCTATAGCCGCTGCAATCTGGGGTTCTTTCCCAGCCACTCCAAGCATTATTTCTGGAAATCAAGAGTCCTCGGGCACATAGTGCTTTCACTGTGAGTGACTTCAAGCTGGAAAATGTGATTCATTGGAGCTAAAATGTAATTTCCAGAATAGTCTGCTCTCTCAGCTTATCTTCTGGGGGAAAGAGACATTTTGGCATGTCAGCGGGTGAAAAGGCCAGGACCTGCTGCGCCGTATGGAGAGTGTTTTATTACTTTCACATTTCTTATTTTAACTTCATTGTCTGACACAGCCATTACCTTTTCAAGGACAGAGTTCTTAAAAGTATTGGGAGTCTTGTACCCAGAGAATACCGAGCCTCCTGTAATGTAAGACATAAATGTACCTAATGCATCTCTGGCTTTCCTGCCGAGCCTTGGAAATGACACGGCCAGGTTCATTATGGCCTGATGGTTTGGCTCAACTTCTTCTGCCAGCTTGCTGCAATTTCAAAAACTGGTATCTTTATTCCCACAGCAAAGAAGGGTACAAAATTGGTAGCGATTTATGGGTGTGCCCCTCTGCTTCAATAATCCGAATTAGTGCAGCTCCACAGTGCCACAGATTGTTCCTGAGAGATGTTTTTTGAGGGGTCTGCACGGGCACATGGGGGTTGGAATTTTTGAAATCCCATTAAATATTAGACCAGTCTAAGCCTCTCACAGCATTGACAGGCGTCAACTCCAAGTCCGAGCTCAAAGCTGGGCACTGGAAACTAAACTGCCTTTCCTGAAATTTTGGTTCAGACCTCCCTCCATCCCTCCAGTATCTCATCTCTTCATTCTAAGAGTGAAAAATAGGTTTTTAGTTATCCAAAGCTGGCAGCTTCCTGTCCTGATGACTAAAATCTGGGTGTGCTGTACCCTGCAGTCTGGGGGTTCCTTTCCTTGCCATGGTGTTGAGCAGAGCCCAGGGGATGGGAGGGACATCAGATTCCTGCCATGCACTGCCTGAGAGAGAATTCCTGTTGGATGGTGTCTGGTAGAGGCCGCGTGAGACACAGGTTGCTGTTATCAGGTTCACAAACAGGAATCCTAAGGAGCAAACACCAACCCATGAGAGCAGGCTGAGCCCTGGGCAACTGGAGGAGGCTCCTCATTCCTTGGGATACAGACGAGGTGACAGTGAATTATTGTTCTTCCCTGCTCTGTGATTCCTCTCACTGTTCATGTAATACTGAAGTGGTTGTGGATGGCCCTAAAATGGGAGAATGGGAACCCCTGGGGTTTGATCTGTGACCCTCCAGTCTCAGCTTTGGTTGTGAAAGAAAAACATTTGTAGAAGAGGCAGAAGGGGAAGGTCTGAGCTGCTTATTTGTGTTTTGTTTTTGCTAAAAATCAAACAATCCCAGGATGGTTGGGAGGGACCTTAAGCCCACCCTGTGCCACCCTTTCCACTGTCCCAGGCTGCTCAAAGCCTCATCCAACCTGGCCTCGGACACTTCCACGGATCCAGGGGCAGCCACAGCTTCTCTGGGCACCCTGTGCGAGGGCCTCCCCACCCTCACAGGGAAATGTTCTCCCCTGCTCTGTCTCCAGGGTCTCCAGCACTCCCTGCTGCACTTTCCCAGAGCTGCTGCTGAGAAAAAGTCAGGAAAACTTGTCCTGGAGCATTGTCAGGTGAATGGGTTTGGCAGGGGCATCTTGTATTTGCTGCTGCAGCCAAGAGAAGCTGCTCCTGAGTCTGAGGCACTGGGGTTAGAGCAGAGCTGGCAGGGGTTTTGGGGAGGTTCCTGCAGCTGCCACAGGTAGGTGGGCACTTGCTGCCCAGTGTGGCTGTCGGGACTGGCCCAGGTGTGCCAGGGGCTGTGCCACTGCCACCTGCTCCCAGGGCAGGACTGCTCTCCACCGGCAGGAAGATCCCTGAGCCGGGGCCGTCCCCACTCCCTGATAGCCATAGGCGATGTCTGCCTGCTGAGCCTCCTCCTCCTCCTCATCCTCCTCCTCGTCCTCCTCCTCCTCCTCCTCCTGGCGGGCTGAGGCAGGTGGAGCCCAGCCGTGGTTGAACCACAGAGCATTTGGGGTTCCTGTGTTATCATCTGCTGCTCTCGGGGTGACTCATTCCGGGATTATGTGGGCATTTTATTCACAGTGTTATTACTGGAAAGTTCTTTCTGCAGAGGCTTGGAATATAAAACTGAAAATATTCTGATTGTAAACTGCCTCAGATAACACCGAGCCTGTTGTAAAAGCAGGGCCTGTCTGTGCAACAGTAATTCCACAACTGCAGCAGCAGGAGCGAGCGCTGAACGCGTTCCTGCTCCCATGTCAGTGTTCTTGGTACTGCCAAAATTGAGATTCTCATCACAGAGGAGTTGGGAGGCTGCCTTCTCCTCACATTTAATTCTTTTCTAGTTGAAAAACAGTCTTTTAATGTCCTACTGCTGGGAGGTTTGGGTACTTCCTCCAAGATTATGACAATCCGAGAATTTCAAGGATGTGGGTGGTTATAAACTCTCCCTTGAAATGTGCCATAAAGCAGCAAAGGAAGCCAGAATTCACATTATTTCCTTGTTACACCCTACAGGAGCTGTCATCCAAGGGGTATGCGGCTGTTGAATTAAAATTTAGCTGAAGAGATTGCAGCAGTACTGGGGGCTTCCTTTTGTGGCTTTTACACTGATTTCTGCCTTCTACCCCTGTTGGGTTTCTGAGTTTTCCATCATTAGCTGGCTGCACCCTCCTCTTCAGGGATCCAGCTCCAAATGGGACATTTTTCCTTTAAGAAGGATTTCCCTGGGGAGCAGGTTTCTCTCTCAGGATTGCTAGTCTGTAGTTTTAATGTCTAGAGTGTTTTCCTTCTCCCTACAAGCTCCTGGCGAAGTGAGGAGCTTTAAAACACAAATATTTATGGATGAGGCAGTGTTTGGATTAGGGAATGAAGAGTCTGGATCAGCTGCTTTGCTTATCTGGTTCAGAGAAAGACTCTGAGGAGCCCTGGCTGTGCTCTGAGACACCATTCCTGCTTTGATTCCACAGGACAGGCTTGCCAAAAGAGCAGCCCAAAGGAAGAGAGGCTCATTTTTCAGGAAGAATTTCTTTGCAGCAGGGAATATCAGGCCTTGGCAGGGGCTGCCCAGGGAGGTTTGGAGTGCCCATCCCTGGAGGTGTCTAAGGAATTCCTGGAGGTGGCACTCAGTGCTCTGGGCTGGGGACAAGGTGGGGGTTAGGCACAGCTTGGACTCAGTGGTCCTGGAGCACTTTTCCAACCTCAGTGATGCTGGAATTCTGTGATTTTACAGCTTCCTGCAGAGATGCAGCATTTGGCACCATTTCTCAGCTCCTTGGCAACGTGGCCCTGCCTTGGAGAAAAGGTTATTAATACAGAGAGTGATGGATTCAGGAGCTCCTGGATGCCAGGAGCTGTGCTGGGCTCCAGCAGGTGACAGCGGGCCTGAGGCACAGCAGGACACCGGGCACTGACCAGGGAAGTGGTTCTTGGCCCTGTGTCCCACCAAAACGCAGCCAGAAAGCCTCTGCGCTTTAGGAAGCGATTTATATTTTTTCCCTGGGTAAACAGAGAACACAGCCGGGCTCTGCCAGTCCAGCACCTTTCAGGTACAGTTAAATTAACTTTTAGAAAAATAATAAAAATAATGGCCCAGCCTAATGAATGCCTGAGGAATTCCATAAAAGGCCTTGTGACACCTGCATTAATACCAAATGAGTTCATTATGATTAATGTTATTAAAATAAATGTCATGGCTATGAATAATGGCCTGGTCATTATTTTAAAGTGTTGCCACTAGATCTATAAAAGCTCATGAGTCAACCCTGGGGAAGGAATTCTGCACTTTCATGTCTAAAACCTGTGGGGAATTCAAACTTTTCTGCAAAAATAGCCTCAAAAATAACATGGAAGGCTGTGTGAGTTCTCTGAAGGACAGAGCGTGCCCTGGCTTGGGCAGGGCTGGTATTCCTGTGGCTCAGACGTGGGATAGGAGGATTTATGACCTGCGAATTTCTTGGTGCCTGAGGACAATTCCAGAATTGTTTGTGCTGGTTTGTGTTTGGGCTTTTATCAGGCCAGATTGTTTTTTATTCTGCTGTTTTTAGAGGCAGATTTGTCTTCTTGACTTTCAAAGCACAGCACAACAGTCTTACAAACATCACAAACTCATCCTTACAAAAAAGAAAAGACTAAAAATGGAAATATTTATATTAGTGACAGGTAAAAGTAACTATTTTTGGTGGGTTTTACCTGTGCAAATCTTTTTAGCAACTTGTGAAGCCTTAGGAGAGATGTTCTTTAGAATCTTGATTAAAATCTCAGCTGCAATAAAATATTTAGCAAAAAGATGTTTCCCTACTCTTCAATTGCTCCTTAATTAATCATCTTTGTTAACTGGCTGGAAGACATCCTGCTTCATTTTTCCTTTTTGTCTTAGGAAAATGTATGTAAATTAATTTGGGGTTGTATAATCCAATCATAAAAAAACCCAAACAACCTTGCTGCCACTGACAGCGTGCTGTTAGTAGGATAAAAGGGAACAGTGCTGGTCTTGGTGCTGAGGGACAATGACAAGCAGTGTGGTGGCACTGAGCTAGGACAGAGAGGCCATAAATTGTCCAATAAAATCAAAAGGAACCCGAGGAAAGAGATTGATTGATTGGTACCTGACTCCAAGTATTGCCAAACCAGCGCAGTAAAGTTTCTGAGGTGTGTTTTGCCAGGGAGTTAAAATCACCAGGTGTGCAAGAAATGTAATGGTGGGGGAAATCTGTGTAATTTCTATAATTATTTCTGTAGCAATAAATGTGCCTGGTCACAGAACTGTTTTAGCTGTGGTGATGTAAGGGCCAATTAACACAATGACACTGGGGAGAGGGTGTAAATCTGCAGAGTTTACATTTTACTGCTGCTGGAATTGAGCTGCAGGGACAGAGCCACGGCTGGGCTTGGCCGGACTGAGGTGGGGTTCCGGCTGCCTCGCTCCACCACAGGACCAGAGCTCCGAGGTGGGTGGTGGGGCTGAGTTGACAACTGGACCTGATGATCTCCAAGGTCTTTTCCAACTTTACCAGTTCTGCGATTCTATCTCAGGGCTACACGGGATCATTTCACAAAAATTCCAGCTCAGCGCTCAGAGGTGCCCACAAAGCCTGCAGAGGTTGGGAGTAGGAAAACCAGGAAAGGTTGAGGATGGAGCCCAACATTGTTTTACATCAAAACACATGTGTGCACTTTGTTGTTGCTAGGGCCTGAAACCCCCTGATTTCTGAGGAGGTGTTTAATTTATTTTCCTTTTAAATTAAAGCTTTAATAGGAATGACTCATCCAGCCCTGTTTACCAAAAGGGTTTTGCTCCTGGGCCATGTTCCTGTGGATGTTGCAGCCGTTACCGGCAGTGACGGGGATGCCGTTGCTGCTGTTCGGGGGCAAGATGCTGGTAAGGGAGGCTGAGAAAACCAATTGGCTTCGGGTTTGCAAACCACAGAAAGAAGTCCCACATGTTGATGCACTGATAGTGCATGCAGCAGCAGAATGAGACCAAGAGGCCGGGGAAATGAGGCTGGAGATGCAGCAATAAGTTGTAAGAGGGTGCAGCCGCGCTGGTGGTTGCCAGATCTGAGTCGCAATTTCTTTCCCCCTGATTTCTTGACTCTGCAGAAACATTAAACACAGCTCAAGGATGTGGCAAGCCCCTTTATCTTCCTGTTCTGCATGTCCTCGTGCTCCAGCAGGGAGGGTTGGGTCTGTGCAGATGCAGACAGCTGTGTGCGTGCCGTGCCCCCGGCCCAGCGCTGGGAACCAGCAAGAGGAGAAGGAACAAATATTCACGTTTCTGGTGCCGTGCCAAAACTAGAGGTTGATAATTTAATCTGCCGGCTCACAGCTTGAGAGTCCACACAAACATCCCCCTTTCTTCCACACAGGATGGATCATGCTGCCATGGGTGCTGGGAAAGCCCAAGGAATAAATAGGCTCCCTGCAGTTATTAGATGTGATGGTTGGCATTCAAACCCAGGTCAAATATCTCATTCCTCAGCTTCAGCACTGCAGTATCTCCAGTTATTTCTGATTTATGCAGCTGTCATAAACACTCCTGCCCACAGAAACGTGCAGAAGTCACACTGAGACCTCTGGGGAAAGCCACAGATATTTCTTCAAGCTGGAGTTTTTTGATGGAACACCAGAATCCTTTATGTGCCTCCTCTGGGGGTTATTCATCACCTGATACCAAAACTGCCGTAATGTTGGCACGTGTGCCGGTGTCCCAGTCAGAGCTGGTGGGGTTGTCCCAGTGACCCCCAGTGTCCCCTGCCCGCTGTGCTGTGCCTGGGGACACCCGAGCTGCAGTGTCATGGGCTCAGTGAGGAAAGGGCTCTGTTCACACCAAACACAGCGGGGACAGAGCTGCACCTTCCAAGAGCAGCGTGGGGCAGGCAGGAGGTGCCTGCAGGGCTGGGACCGGGCTCCATCCCTGTATCCTCTGCTGGAATCAGAGCTTTGTGCGAGCACACAAAGTTTTTCCAGGCACACGCTCTTTCCTGCCTTAAACCAGGGTATAAAATCTGGTGCTACTTTTGTGCATTCAGTGCTGCCTGCCTGCCCTTACATGGGTTTCTTTACAATTTCTGGTCACGCAAGGAGCTGCATCATTTACAGGCAGGATTCACAGGAATGCGGCTCTGCCACTGCCGAGCAGCTGGAGGACACCCTTAAATAAAACAGAATCCTCCCCACAAGCTGTTTCATGTTATCATGACGGCTGAGAGATAGAGAGAAATCCTTCCTGACCTCTGTGACCCTCTGGCAAGCAATGACAGGACCCTGCCGGGCCTGGACCCAGGCTCTTCCAATATTTCTGAAACTTCGGGAGCATCCCTCCCTCCTCGTGCACATGACTAAGTACAAAGGGAATTTAATCTTCCCTCACAGCTCCATCTCTGGGGTCTGACTTCCATGTTCTCTTCATAGAATGTTCCTGCAGCCTCCCTGCAAAAGGCAGAGTGCTCTGCACACCCAAACTGCTGCCAAATTCACCCGAAAACACATCACCCAAACCCGACTGAGGCTGGCAAATCTCTGAGCTCTGACATACCACGACACAAATTCCCAGCTGGGCATGCAGGAGTGGGATTTCTCCTTGGGAGGGGTGTGGGTCTTGGACAGGGTTATTCTGTGCTGCAATTTCCCAGCTTCCAGGTGCTCTTAACAAGGAAAGGGTATTTTCCATGGCTCAGGGGAATGACCTGCACTAGTCCTGTGCCAGGCCTGTGTTTAGGCAGCTCTGGGCTGTTGGGGAGCCTAAGAACCTCCCATCACCTCGGGTTCCTTCAGTCCCAGCCTGTGCAAACCAGAGGGAGATGATGGACTACCCTGAGAATAACACCTGAGGAGGTTTTGGGCTGCTCCAGTCCCAATGTGTCCTCCTGAATCCTCACTGTTGGCTTTGGTGCTGTGCTTGTAGGGAACGAAGCCATTTCCT
The DNA here is from genome assembly GCA_013397815.1 of Aleadryas rufinucha. Lineage (NCBI taxonomy): Eukaryota > Metazoa > Chordata > Aves > Passeriformes > Aleadryas > Aleadryas rufinucha. Next base: position 29,182 of record VZTH01012449.1, read on the forward strand.
CTGCAGTCAGGGAAGCCTGGGCAGGACACAGAGCACGGTCCCTGGGATCTCTCCATTTGCTTAGAACTACCTTAAGATGATATTTTTTGAGGCAGTTTTGTGGTTTTTATTTCCCTTTTCAGGGCCCCCAAACTGGATGTGCCTAACCTCATATTCTGGTTGTTGACCATTTAGAGGGTGCACAAAGACATTTTACCAGGGGCAGAATGAGAGGAGACATTAACAAATCTATCACTTAATGTTCTCCAAACTGTGTTAAACTGCGGAAGCAGCTCTGCACGGGTTCAGTCTCAGTTCTGCTACTGACGAGATAATGAACAAATCCCTGAGCTCCAGGTGGAGACTGGGGAGGGGGAATGTTCTGGTGCAAGAGTTGGGAATTAGGGATAAGCAAAACAAACTTCAAAATTAAGGCGTCCAGCAGAATTAAGGCAAAAGTGGGGTGAAAAAAGGCTCCCACTCCAAGAGCATGTGCAGTTTTTGGATTGATTTGACTAAATTGAGTTGAACAGGCTCTTTCAGACTTGGTAATTCAACACAGGCTGCTGCTGGTGCTTGGTAAAAATCCTGCCCAGAGCTTGGTAGGATAAGGATGCAGGGCAGGGTGTGGAATGAATCACTCTATGTTGCATATGGATAACCAAAAAAAAGCAAGATTGAGAGTAGCATGGTTGGGAGGGCCTGGGTGAAGCAGCACCTCCTCATCCCACTGCTCCTCCCTGTGCCAGAGCCAGCTCCTGGCTGGGGCCACTCCAGCCCCCCCTCACAGGCAGGTTGGGAATGTGGACACCAGGGTGGGCTTTGCCCCGTGCTGGAGGCTCACAGTGCTTGGAGCATGGGGCAGCATCTCCAGCCTTCCTTCCTGAAGCAGTTGTGCTCCCAGAGAAGCCAATGACTTTCCTCATGCCTGATCTTTACCAAATTCAGTCAAGGATGGACGTCAAGTGTTTCGCTGCTTGCAAACCCTTTCACACACCTCTCCTTTTAGGTTTGCAGGGCTCTTAATGAAGAGTAATAACAAAGTTCAAGCTTTTTGGAGAAGGTTCTGAGGTCCTGCTGCCAGCCCAGAGCACGGCATTCACAGTATGTGAGCTCAGTGATGCTGGGATCACCACTCAGAGAAACTGCCCCAACAGCAGGAGCAAAGGGAGCTCCTCACACTCTGGGGCACCCCTGTTCCCCCTCAGTACAACAGCTGGAGCTGGGCCAGGGCAGGCTCAGGCTGGAGATCAGGGAAAGGTTCTTCCCCCAGAGGGTGCTGGGCACTGCCCAGGCTCCCCAGGGAATGGGCACGGCCCCGAGGCTGCCAGAGCTCCAGGAGCGTTTGGGCAGCGCTGCCAGGGATGCCCAGGGTGGGATTGTTGGGGTGTGTGTGCAGGGCCAGGGGTTGGACTGGATGGTCTCTGGGGGTCCCTTGCTGCTCCTGTGATTCCCTGAGCCCCAAGGCTGAGCAGGGGCGCAGCCTGGGAGTGCTGTGACTGCCCCACAGCTGCCACGGCCCTGCTGCGGTTTGGCCGCTGCTGGGCTGTCTAGACAAGCCTTCGAGAGAGCCATGTTCTGGTTCCCATTTGATTATGAGACAGGCTTTTTCATCTCTAATGTAAACACGCCCGAATAACATAACTCTGCCGTGGCATTTCTTGTACAAAAGCCCCTTTTTTGGAAGGAGCGATTCGATTCATGCATTTCCATTCCCCACTACGGATATAATTTCATCTTTCCCATTTAGGCGTTAGGTTTCCTGAAAAAAAAAGGGTGAGGTGAAAATGCTGAGCCCCTCAGAAAGTGCTCGTATTTAGCAAAGAGCTGCAGCTGTGCAAATATGAGGCTTTGCCTGGAACAAGTGAACTGAAATCCACCTGGTGTCATCGCTCCCACCCCACACTCCAGCCCCAGCTCTGTCTCCCGGCAGGAGCACGGTAGGGCTGGCAGAGCCCGTGCCACCACCAGAGCTCCTGCAGGATGGATGGGACACCTGGATGGCTCTGAGGGGACCACAGCAGTGGGCAGCTCCTCTGAGCAGTGCCAGAACACACAGAGATTGCCTTGGGGCTCGAGCAACATCTCCCCATGGTGGGGAGAGAGAGCCCTGGGTCCAGAGCCAAGGCTTTGCCCAAGGCCCTGGCACAGGGTGCCCAGAGCAGCTGTGGCTGCCCCTGGATCCCTGCCAGTGTCCAAGGCCAGGTTGGATATTGGGGCTTGGAGCACCCTGGGGTAGTGGAAGGTGTCCCTGCCCATGGCAGGGGTGGAAGTAAAGGATTTTTAAGGTCTTTTCCAACCCAAACCATCCCATGATTCTGTGAAACAGGACAAGGGAGCACCACATCAGCACAGGGCCCTGCACGCCCCAGGAGCAGGCTCTGTGTGCTCCTGGGCTGGCAGTCAGGCCAGGGAATGTTTCTGCTCCCTGATCAGACCCCTGGATAAACTCAGCAGCTTCTCTCCACAGAGGGTCTGAGATGGGGTGACTGGGCTGCATCATCAGGAGCCAAAGAAATGAGAGATTTTCATTTTGAAATGGGCTCTTTTCCAAGCATTCCAGTTTGGGGAAAATCTGCTCTCTGCAGTTTTCCTGAAGACTTTCTCTGCTCTTCTGTTGCCCATCCTGCTCTTGTTTGTGAAATTCGAATGGTGTCGAATTTCATGTGTTATTGAGTAGTCTGAGCGTGTCTTGGCCCTAAGTGAACATATGGCAAAAACCAAGATCAGTCAAGGAAAACATAGGAATTCTCTGTTTGTGAGGAGGGAACAACCCTCACCTTGCTGTGCTTCTGGGAGATAGGAAGGTCTCCAGACTCTCCCAGCCCTGTCCAGCACGATCCTGTCTCTAGATGGGCTCAGCTGTACAATACATCCCACACTTCAGTGAGTTCCCCTTTGTTTATCCAATCTAGAATGCAAAAAGAATTCTGTGAGATAGCTATAAATCCAAACATAAAGACTTTTGTTGAGCAAGAAAAAGAAATTAAGGTTATGACAGATCAGAATATAAAATTAAAAAAACATCTGTGGTATCACTGCAGGACAAGGAGCTATTTGTCAGCTCCCTCACACACAACTCAGAAATTGGTTTGAGGATTGAAATGCAGCACAACAGCAAAACTGCTGCAGGTGCTTTTTATAAAAGCAACATTTAGTTATGGAGTTATTTGATCATATCTGAAAGGGCTTTTAAAATATTTGTTACCCAGTCCTACCTCTAACAGTGTTGTCGCTGTGCCTAAATATTTTTTTCCATTAGATTATCCACGTTCATGTCAACAAACCCCACAAACTAAAATTATTAATTGCACAGAACCCCACAATGGTTTGGGTTGGAAGGGACCTTAAAGCCCCCCCAGTGCCCCCCCTGCCATGGCAGGGGCACCTTCCACTGTCCCAGGCTGCTCCAAGCCCCATCCAACCTGGCCTTGGACACTGCCAGGGATCCAGGGGCAGCCACAGCTGCTCTGCCAAGATCAGTTTATCTGTTTCTGACCATTCACAAGAAAGGATTTAAGATAATAATAACAATAACAACAACAACAACAACAACAACAACAACAACAATAATAATAATAATAATGCTGCCGCAAAGCATTTATCATCAGCAGGGCAGGAAATGGAGCCGTGTTCTGTCAACAGCCACGATGCTCCGTGTGAGGAAATAACTCCCCAAGTGCCCTTGGGGTCTGAGTTTAATCCCTGTATTTGTATCAGGCTTAATAAGGAGATTTATATTGGACACCAAATGTTAAAATTACCTAAACTTGAAAGGCCTGCCTGTGAAATGAGTCGGAATAGATTCTCCGTGGAAGTTACTGCAGTGCCAATAAGGATTAATTAAAACTCAAATGTTCTTCATTGTGTGTTAATTGAGGAATTGTTATTCAGTCAACCTTCTTGATTTTTCTCTGTGTTAAATAATCATGGCAGTATTTCACCCAGTCTCACTGTTTATTTAACCAATTAATTAAGGGAGGGGATATTCTGCATTTATTAGTATTTTAATTGGAGAATTTTATTCCCGGTGGCCTAAACATCTACATATGTTCAGGTTTGGTGTTTAGCTTTTTTATCTTTTAAATGACCAATGTTCCTGATTGTACACACTACAGACTGGAGGAAAAAAGCTTTCAAGTGCTCTGCACAATTGAACTTCATTAGAGCTGGAAAACCGGGGGCCAGGTTTCCATCTCAGCTGTGCTCATGTCAGACAAAGTAATTCCCCACTAAATAATGGATTTGCTTTGAGTTGGTTCTGGTATCGAGATGAGAGTTTGGCCTCTGTCACTTAAATAATTAGAGTGCACATTGTGTAATGGTGTTTAACAGTTCAAAGCATGTTATTTAATGATTATTAATTTGTAAAAGGTCACTTCATAATGTATTCACAGTTTAGCTGGTGCCACAAAATTCAAAACTCCATAGAGAGCCCTCTTGGAGGCAAATGTGAGAGAATCTTCACCTTAGAAGGACAAAATTCCCAGGTTTGTGTGGGTTTTTTCCCACTCTAGGTGCCATCACCGCTTGCTCCATCCCTGGCAGTGTCCAAGGCCAGGTTGGACGGGGCTTGGAGCAGCCTGGGACAGTGGAAGGTGTCTCTGCCCATGGCAGGGGTGATACTGGGTGGGCTTTAAGATCCCTTCCAACCCAAACCATTGGTGGATTCTGTGATGTTATTAAAAAAAAAAAAAAAAAAATCCCAGCTTGTGGGGTCCTGCAAAATCACAGACATTTGAAAATCTGAAATGAATCCAAGCACTTCAACATTTTTCTCCCCTTCCCTTCCCTACCCTCTGCTGGGAAGCAGAAGACAGCAAACATCAACCCAGGTTTATGCTGACCCTCCTTATTTGCGTTCTTTTTTCAATTTCCATCTGCAGTCACCCTACAAATACACTTTTCCTCCTGATTTCACCAAACTTTTTTATTTCATTGGGGAGATCAAGGGAGAGATATTCCAAATAAAGTGAGACCTTATCTTGCACAGAATAATATGAAAAACATAAAAGCATGTCCAGTATCTCTTTGTTTCTGCACACCAATGATGAGTGATTTATAGCCACAATTCTTATTTTCCTGACATGTAAAGTGGCTTTAGATTAAAAGTTTGGCAAAATAAATGTATTTTTTTCTGTAAAATTAAAGATTAATGTAAATTTTTTAAAGCCCATATTCCAATCAGAATTCCTGATTTAACAATTAGGACGCAGTTCCATTAGAAAATATGAACCAGCCCCTCAGTCAGGGAAGCCCTGAGGTGAGTGCTCAGCTCCCACTGGTTTTACTGGCTTGGGAGTATTTGATTGAAGCCAGGTCAGTGTGATAAACATAGAAAGTCAGATTAGCAGGCGCTGCCCTGGTGGCATCCTCAGGTGAGTTGGTGTCACTGACACTGGAATTTCTCACTCACCTCAGCAGAGGTTTCAGGGCAGCCTTTCCAAGTCGTGGCTCAGCTGAATCTCTGTGGGGAGTTTGTCTTTCTTACCCTGCACTGAGGATTTCCTCCGTGCCTGCCCACTGACTGGCTCTGCAATGGTATTAAATGTTCTGCAAATAACCCCAGGGGTGAGGCATTAAACACTCAGCCAAGGAGAAGGGCTCATGCCAGGCAGGGAAAGCCAAAGGTGTCAGAAAAGACCTGGTGACAGAAGATTAAGCGAAGGAAGAGCAGAGAACAATTCATGACAAAATTTGGGAGGACTTTGCTCTGCTGTTCATGGCACCATGGGGAGTTGTAAGGGCCTGAGCTGGTTGTGACTGAGCCCTGGCAAACAAGCAGAACTGAACATTAGGGTGAATCATAATTTGAGGTTTTTTAAAAAAGGGAAAAAAAAAAGAATCCTGTTTTATCCATCTCCCAGTGCCCATCCAGATCTACTCCTTGGAGACCACTCTCACTGTCTGGGTAATGGTTTTCCCTAAAAAACCCGCTTCCTTAGAAACACTGTCAAAACAAGGACAAGTTTTGGGTCCATCAACCTTGACAATGTCCTCTGACATTATTAGCTGAATTCATCAGCTATTAATGACAGCAAGATATGTAGGATATACTCTGGTTAGCACTGGGGAAGACTTTCAATTCACTCTCAGCTCTATTTATTCATTTAGGCTAAATGGAGTTATTAAAGGTCATGACTTAATTTCCAAAGAGTCAGGTGAAAATACTTCCCAATTTGACAAATAGAGGACACCACGTGCAATAAAAATTAAGTACTATCTTCAATAATTTCTTTGATTTTAAAAGATATTTCCTCAAAGTTTTACTTTTATGAACTCAATCCAGGTCGGGCCTGGAGAAGTGAATTACGGTGCTTAGTGCTCAAAGGAGAGGAGTTGATGCCAGTAATGAATTTGGGGACTTTGGGTTGTCAGAGAACGGCAACAAGATTTCCTCAGCACCAACTGACATGGAAAACCTGGAATATGATAACTCCCACGTGCAGAGGGGTTGCACAACAGAGGTTGTGATTTCATTTACGATCTGAGATTTACCTGTGAAACACCACTGAGTCACTGAGGAAAAAATCCCCTCTGCCCTTAAGTTCCTTAAGGAGCATCTGCACTCAGTGCCTTTTACCTGTGAATGTTCCTCCCGTGCTTTTGGTAAGGGCACTGCAATACAAATTACAGACACTGTGATGGCAAACTTTGATTCAACCTTTTTTTCCCCCAGCAGGAATCTGGGAAGCCATCTGCAGCGCTGACTCCTGCCAGAGCAGGGGTCACCTTTCCCTGGCCTGTAACCGAGCTCCCAGCACCTGCCTGGGGCTGTGAGATGAATCCCTAAATCTAGCCAGCATAGTAGGGTTGTCCCAGTGAAGATCCCAGCCTGCCTTCCATGGGACAGGAGCTTCCTGGCTGGATTTGGCTGCCAGCCCACTTCAGGAGCTCCCAAAAAGAGATGGAGTGAGAACAGAGGGGTTGATGTGTTGACGTCGCCAGGAGAGACCTGGCCCAGGTGAGGACGATCTTCACAGGTGGAAATAAACCCTGTGCCCAGGAGGGGATGGAAGGGCTGCAGGAGGCTCCTGGGAGGGCTGAGCTCGTGGGACCTGGGATTTTATGGGATCCCTGAAGGATGACAGATGACGTGTCTCCAGGTGTAATCAGACATTCAGGTAGGGTTGATCTTAGTCCTACTTTCTGTGCTGAAAAGTGGATGATAAGAATGGAAAATGCTCCTGAGTTCCAGCTGGGTGAGGGTCACTCCTCAGAGGCACCTTGGAGTGCTGGGCAAGCAGCCCAGGTCGGGAGAACAGCACTCCAAGACCCCACGTGCTGCACTGCCCACAGCCTCCTAGGGCATAACTTGGATAAGTATCCCTGCTAACCTGACACAGCACAGCCCGCAGGATCCCCCCTTTGCTGCCTGTGAAAGTGGAAAATGTTCCCTGAATGATTTTGCTCAGGTTGTATGAAAAAACTTTGGGTCCCCCAAAAGGCATGGGGAAGAAATCTGGTTTAACTTCAGTTCCTCCCCTGCTTAGGCAGGAGTAAAGGGTGGTGCAGTTTGGATTGCAGGGTCCCCACCCCACAGGCAGGTTCCTTCTGGGAGCACAGGAGCTCACCTACTGCTCTTGGAGCTGCAAAGCAAATGTTTCTGTGAAAAACTGCTTTGAGAACATCCAGGCATGTGAGCAAAGCCAGATGTTGTGTGTGCTGCATCAGAACGGGATAAAAGGGTGCTTCAGACAGAAAATAGGTCTGTATGAGATGAGCAGAATGCCAAAATAACGCAAAAGCCTCTTCGTGAGCCTTTATCCAACAGTCTGGGGCTCTGTGCACCTTTGTTTTGTTGGAGCTCTGCATTTGGTTCTCCAAACACTGTAATACAGAAATCAAGCTGAAATCAATCAGATCATCTTTCTGTAGCTGCTATTCACCATGAAGAATCTGTATGGTTATTGAAGCAAGGAACTGATTTGGGAAGGAGGCTGTGGTCTTGGAGCGTGTCTGGGCACCACGGGCATGACAATGGCAAACAAAACCTCTTTCGGGCAGGGTGCAGTCCAAGGATGTTATAAATGGCACGAGACGGTGTAAATAGGAATGAATTAAAAGTCCTGGTCAGAGCTGGTGGCTCAGAGCAGGACCAGCCCAGCTGCAGGGGCTGGGCCATGGCACAAGATTCGCTCTCTGTTGTTTGCTCTGTGTGGCTGGGCTGGGGGCCGGGCGGGTTTTCCCTTGCTGTGTTTCTCTGGATACTGAGGGCTGTGGAGACAGAGATCACAGAGCTCTTCCCTGATGCTCTGGCTGCTGGACAGGAACGGTCTGGTGAGTCCCAGCTCACCCTGGCAATTTAGAATGGAAATTGCAGCTTCCAGCTGGGTCCCGGAGAACAGTGAGATAATGAAAGGCAGAGCAGGAAGAAGTGGGGGCTGTGTCCCCCCCTCCCCATGGTGCTGCAGCAGGGGGCTGCCCCAAAGCCGTCCTTCAGGGTGGGTTAGTGTTGGCAATGTCTGGATTTTGTAGTGTTCTCTATTTTTCGTTGGAGGTGACCAAGCGACGTTTAATCTCGGGGATGTTGGTTTTGCAGCTGGAGCACAGCGAGGTGAAACGCTGTGCCTGGTGCTCTGCAGATCCATCACAGAGCCCAGAACCCAGTCCATGGAGCTGGGAGGGTGGCCACAATCATTCCTGTGCAGACATCCACGAGGGATCTTCACAGCTCTGCTGCAGGTGGCTGAAGCTGCTTGTGGGCACGGGAGAGGAGCCAGGGCTGATGGAGAACCAGGAGCAGGAGGTGCACAAGGCCTTTGGCTGACCAAGGGGTACAGCAATGGTTCGTGCTCAGACATGATCCCTTCTCCCTAAGAATGAGGGAATGATGGAGAAACAAAACAATGGGACCATCAGGGTAATCAACATCAGCTCACAGGGCTTGGGAGTCACCAAATTCCATGATTTCCCCCCGAAAGGAGATGCCTGGCATGGGCTGCTGGGGGAGCTTCACTCTCCCTGTGGGATGCAGTTTCTCCCTTAGGGATGTAGCCTCCACTTAAGGAATGGAGTTTCTCCCTCGAGGATGTCCTCTCCCCCTTTTGGATGTAGTTTCTCCCTCAAGGATGTTCTCTCTCCTTTTGGGGTTTACTCTCTCCCTTTGGGATCAGCCTTTAGGCCTTTTTAAAAAGGAGAATATAAATTAAATGTATTTTTGAATTGCAGCCTTGAGTTTCTCTAGGCTACACCAAACCCATGCAAAGAATATCACTGGATTTTTCTCCAGCCAGTGGGATGATACAAATGCTCTGTATTTCCTTTGTGCAGGTATCCAAATCACAGCAATATTTTCACTGGGCAAAGCTGGTGAAAACCAAAAGCCTTGCAAGGGTGTCCTGCTAACAATGCCTTACCCACTGCTGGCAAAACCAAGCTCCCTCTGTTAGGAATGATGAGTTTAAATCCAGTAATATCCAGATGTTTGCCTGGAAATAAAGATGTAAGTGAAAAGAGAGGAGTAATGAGTATATGGAGGGGTTTTGATAATTTCTCTGGCACAGTAGGCAGTAACATGTAAGGAAAAATGTGTTGAAAAGAAAATCCAGGATAATTGATTTTTACCACAGAACAAAAACAGTAGGGGCTGCTTTTTCTAGAGAAAACCCCAAAAGTTCAGGCTAAACTTGGCATTTTGAGATTTTCTGTTCCGTGTGAGACTTCGAGGCATAATTATTGCAAAGGCGGTGGTGGCATTAATCCACCCAATGCTCTGAGGTCAAAATGCTTCATCAGATTAAGGGATTACAAAATTTCCAGAAGATTGGTTAAGGTCATGTCAAAGTTTTAGTGATTAGATTTCATTTCAGTGATTGCTGCAATGACCCAGCAGGTGCTTGTGCTCCTGCCCAGGGCAGCACCCGAACCTAGGGGCTGTGGAACGGCACAAAATCCACCTTGGAGAATTTCCTCTGTCTTGCAGAGCCATGGTTCCTCAGGGCCTGGGAGGCAGAGAGGGGTCCCAGCCAGGGCCAATGGGGGAATTGCTATGGTGCTGGCAGGGAGGGGGTCACAGCTGGGACCATTCTGGGATCCCTGCTCCATCCCAAGGGCCCTTCCCAGCCAAGGCTCCACAGGCAAAGTGGGATCGGATAAACGCGAGTGGCGTGAGAGGGGAGAGCCCTCAGGTGTCAGAGTAACTGACTTCTCCTCCTCCAGGGATCACACTCTAATTCCTGCTTTCACATTCGGCCACGTAGTCCCTAATTAAAGTAAATAAGTGCATGAAAGACGCGTTGAAAAGTCTCTGTCTGGCTGCCAAGGGGATGTGTGAGATTACGGGCAGCGTGCGAGTGCATTTTGCTGGGAGTTTCCCAGCCAGTTGTGATTTCAGTGTGCTTCCCTGTGAACCAACTGGTTTGTGCAGTTCGGAAAGGAAACATCCAGAGAAGAACCGTGTGGGAAAATCCCCCCAGCAGTGCCACACGCTGTGCTCCTGTGTCCCTGCTGGCAGGGCTGGCTGCAGGCACCAGCCTTTGTTTTGTGTTAAAAATACACTTGAAAAGATTTGGGTGGTTTAGGAATGATAATAGAGACAACCACCCCTGGTGTGAGGGACACTGGCTGTGTCACACAGCCTCGTCCCCAGTGCCACAGTGCTGCTTTATAAGGCACAGGGTAGCATCAGTGTGAAGAGCTGAGCTCGTTACTGGAAGGCGCCCAGAGCGCCCTGACTCAGGAATCAGCAGGAGTGAGGCACCTGAGCACTGGGCTGACCACGGGCTGGATGGGCCAGAAGTGAGCAGGGGATGCTCATCGCTTTTCAACTCTGCAAATCCCTCACAGCATCTCTACAGGAACTTTGCAAACCAGCTGGCTTTGTCTGAACAATTGAAACAAGTCCTTGCAGCAAGAGAGAAACCCCTGGCATGGGAGAGGGTGGCTGCTGCAGGGAGCTGAGCTCTGTTAAACACCCCAGCAGATCCCACCCCTCCTCGGCAGTGCTGGTGCTCCAGCTGTGCCTGTGGTCTCTAAGCAGGGCCCTGTCCCACCAAGCACTAAAACCAGCACAGAATCCTGGTCAACATCTCTGACTCCTCACAAACCCCGGGGCAGCAAGGGGGTGACGGGCTCAGCGACCCCAGAGGGGAGCCCGCACTCACCCCACTGTCAGGGCTCCTTCGGGTCCCACATGCCACCTGATTCAATGACCAATTTATTCTTTAGCGACTCTCATTCATCCAATGTGGCATGAAAGCAGGGGCAGCTCTCAGACCGCAAATAATGTTGCATGATGTCCATGGTGGAGAATCGCTCGTTTTCTGCACAGCAAAGCCACACTCAGGGGACAAAAGTGATTCATAAGCAGGAGAAACAACGCAAAGTTTTTAGCTTCAAATCTTGGGAAATTCAGCATTAGCCTGCCTTAAACTGTGTCAGAGTGGGAGTCTGCATTGCTGACATCCCTGTAAGCATCACTTGGCATTTAAATTTAGGCTTTTCTCCATGGGCGATGCTGAAGACGCCGAGTGTCTGCCAGAGCAGTGGCATCGCCTTGCCCGTGACCTTCTGGCAGCCCCGGTGTAGCTGCAGCCCTGCAGAACTGCTGACAAGTGCTCCCTGCTGCAAACAAAGCGGTGCTGGTCCCAGGGCAGCGAGGCCTTGGCAGCCCTGCAGGGAGCCCGGCTGGCACAGGGACCCAGCTGGAACAGCTGCTGGGAACAGCTGGAACGTGAGAAACACCCGTGCTGAGCTCCAGTGTCCCTCCAGCACAAACCCTTCCAGGGCTTTATCACACCAGGTTTCACCTGGCAGAGCAGACGGAGTGGGAGTGTCCCAGTGCCCAGCCCGGGGAAGTTCAGTGCCTGTTTTTCTCTGCCACCTGAAATTGTGACCTTTCAAAATCTTTCCAAGTGAACATCAGTAACTTCTGAGCCCCTCAGCCTGGGAGGACGTGGCTGGCGAGGCTGGGGCACTCTCACAGCAGCACCAGAGTCTTTTTAAATGTAACTCCTGCCCTGGTGGTGACTTCGTGTCTTGAACGGCTTTGCTGTCATCGATTTTTGGTCTCGTTATTGTTTTGCTTTTGTATCACGTGTGCTCAATGAAAACACAGCCCAGGAGAAAAGGCAGTGTGTGTTGGCCAGGCTGGTATTTGCTGCCATTGCTGAAGGGTCCAGCAAGATCCTTACAAACTAGTAGGAGGCAGAGAAGCATAGGAAGGAATTCAGCAGTTTGGGAGTTGCTTTGTCGTGTAGCAAAGGAAAGGGTGAGGAAAGGTGGCTGCAGGATGCAGTGCTGCCGGGTCCTACTCACAGGCGTTTTCCTCTGTAACTCTCTCCTGGAAGCTCTGCTGGGGGTTTAGGGGCTGAGACCTCAAAATAAAATTAAAATTTAAAAAAAAGCATTGTGAGGAAATGTTCCCCTTCGCTAAGCTGGACTCAGATGATTGCGGGGCCCTGCTGCTGGCTCGGCACAGAGGTGCAGTGAAGTTCGGGCCCCGGCCGTGCTCGGCTGTGCCAGGGACAGGTTTGCATCCCTGGGGCTGCAGGGAACACGGGCTGCTCTGGGGGAGTTTGCAGCCAGAACCGTGCCAACGGCAGGACTCAGAGCGGGGACGGGGTGTCACCTACAGCAGCGCAGGAACTGCAGAGCATGTGTTCCACCCTGTGCTCAGGGCCGAATCCTCCTCAGAGTTTTCATCCCAAGCCAATGTCAACAGCCGGGAACTGCTCTGGCTTCCTCCATCAGAAACTGCCACTGCAGAATATTAATATTGTAGAATATTGACTTTGCCAGTCAAGAGATCTGAATAATTGATTTGAACACTGTTTGCAGACCTTTTTTTTTTTCTTTTCAACATGAAAATGAAAAGCTGCCGACTTCCTGGATAATTGGGTCCACAGATTTTTGCCAGGCAAATCAACGACCCAGGGATTTGTTTCACTGCTGATGTGTGAGTTCACAGGAGCCATGGTGGTTTTTAAATCCTTGCCAGATGTGTACAAAGTTGCCAGAACAAAAGGCTTCCTCGTGTTCCTCCTTGCCATTTCACCTTCCTTTTCACTGTAGTTTGATTTTATTGGTATCTATATATACATATATATAGATGGGGGAGTCAGGAGGGGACTGAGCCAATAACATGGAGTGAAAGAAATTTGGGGTTCTCTGAGTTTTTCCACTTCCCATATGTCACAGTTGAACGTAAAACTGAGAATGGCAAAGATATCTTGAGCCTTAAAATAGAGGAAAAATGAGAAAGGGAAAGGTAAATAAGGTAAAAGGGCTTGGAAAGAGAGATGAGCTGGAAGTCGGATAAGGTGAGGTAATCAGGAGTGTGAATAGGCTGGCGGTGGTGGACACAGATTAGGTGCTAAAACACGTTAATTTACGAGTTTTGGACAAAACCTAGAGAGGAAGAAAATTGCACTTGGGATTGAAATGGCAAAGCAATAGGAAGGAGTGGATGTCTGAAGTCTGAAAGCATCCGTGAATGATATGCAAAGAAATGAGCACTGACCCATCTCAGTAAATCATTCCCGTCGTGGAAGGGAGCTGAGCTCATTCCCAGTGCCTGCAGGAAGAAACTCCAGCTCTGAGCAGGAGCTGGAGAGGACCCGGCCCCTGCTCTGGCTTTGTTTTTTCACTCAGGTAAAGAACCCGGAGCCAGATCCTTTCAGCTCCTGTGCAGTCTGCGCAGGATGCCGACGGCCCCAGGGCGGGGCTCGTGTCTCCTGCAGCCTTGGGGACAGGGACAAATGCCCTGGGAGCATCTTCCCAAGCATTTCTCCACCATCCCCTGGTTTTGAACAGCATGGCTTCATCTCGTGCTGCTTCTGAGCCCCACCACCGGCCTTGCAAAGAGTTACTTTGCTTTACATCTCATTGGTGTGGTTACATAACTAAAAACGTTGGCTGGTACAGCATTTCAGGGCTGGAGGAGGCAGCTGGGCCAGAGAACAAAGGCTGAATTCTGGGCAGGCAGGGCTGGTTTGACATTAGACACAAACAGCTCCTTCCCAGCTTTGTGTCAAGTCTTCACATATCCTGGGGACTTCCAGCTCTTACCACTCCACTGCTGTCCTCTGACCTCCGGAGATTGTCACAGCAAGAGGGGCTGGTCCTCCCTCCCTCCCTTCCTCCCTCCCTCCCTTTGTTTCTAAACGCTGAATTCCTCTCACAGGCTTCTGCCTAAGCTGGATTCTGTTGCTCGTTTAGCGCGTGGCTCATTTCTCTTCACTGCTGGGACATGTGAAGCGGCGAATCTGCACTGAGTAATGCTGAATGCACTAAAAGAAGCAGAGGCTGGCAAGGAGGAGTGGGAGAAAGTGGATAGAGACAGAGAGACAGAGAGAGAGAGAGCGAGAGAGAGAGAGAGAGAGCGCGCGCTTTGTTCCAGTTGGAGTGCTTGAGGGATGAGGGAGAGACTCAGCTGTTCCTGCAGGCACAAGGAATTCTGTTAAAGGGATGGGACCTGCTCTTGGCTCAGTTTGGGATTTAATGACTCTCGTGACCAGCACAATGTGTAGGAAGACCCTTTCCACAAACATTCCCCTGTGTGGGGCTCCACCCACGGTCTCACACGCCAGCTCAGGTGGTCACCGTAATAAATTTGGCAAAATGAAAACTGTCTTGTGCTCCTGAGGATACTCAGCTCCAGCTCAGCCCTCACTGCCATGGACATCACCAACAGCCCGTGGGTGCTGTGCTTTGCAGATGGATACACTGGACTTTGGCAGCTGAAATATTAATTAATTTCCCTCCTACTCTCAGGAATAAACCGCTGCTGGACTGCATAGGAGCAGATGAATTATTTCTTGCTTCTCTCATTCTTGCAGCCTATATTGCAGATCTCCTCTCCTACTTAATACAACATTTTATTTTCCTTCCTTGTGGGGAGACAGGAGGAAGAGGTCGGGAGAATGAGGGCAAGGCTTTTGCTTTCTGAGGCATGAGGAGAATTTAGGGACTCTCAAATACAAAAAGGGCTTTAGAGGAAGGAAATTCCTTTGCAGCAGCAAGTTTTGCCCAGGCTGGCCTGGAACTTTTGTGTGTGCAAGCTCTGAATGTGAGCACGAGTGTGTGAAATGCTCCTTCACAGCTCGGGAGCTGCTGGCACTGCCCGTGCTGTGCTCACCGGGCTGTGGGGCTGTGGGAGCATCCCTGGGAGCCCTGGGGATGAGGGGGGCTGGGGGTCCCAGCCTGACCCCAGGGCCACAGGGCAGGGCAGTGGAGGGGCTGAGGGCGGTGCAGCACACGCCCAAGCCAAGGGAATTCGCAGAATTAGTGAGGCAGAGCTCGTCTCCCCCACAAGGAGGGGACGTGACACGGAGAGAGGGATGAGGGATCTGCGTCTGTAATGCCAAAATTACCAGAACTTTCTCCAGAGTGGTTTTTGTTGTGCTTGTTCTTGCTGGGGCTGGGGAGAAGTTCAGGCTTGGCAGATTAGAGCAGATGTCATCTCATTTTCAAGTGCTTCAGTACTTTGTAATCTTGGCAAAAGGAAGGTGCTGAAGGGGGTCTGTTCTTGAGTTTCCAATTCTTGCCTTTCCAGTGTCGATTAAACAAGAAAATCTCCTGCAAGCCTCTTCTTGTTGGATTCTTCAGTCCCATTTCAAGATCAAATAGACTTTAAAACAGGTCTGGATAAGCTCACAGACTTAATCTGCTTGGAAGGTGCAGATTGGGCAAGAGGCCGACGTGACAGTGGCTCCTTGCAGATCACAGGTGCCTCTGGCCTGGAAGAGAACTCTGCTCCTCCTGCTCCTCCTGGACACTGTGGGAGCTGGTCTGGGACATCACTACTCTGGCTGTAGCTCTGCAGAGCTCCTGCTAACTGAAGGCAGCGGTTTAATGAAACATTTTGCATTTTCTGCTGTTAATACTTGAGTGGGATCAACATTATTGAGGCTAATTAGAATTCAGAGAGAACTGATTGTTCATCAGAGAGGGGAAAAAATGTTCCATGGAGCCTTGGGTTTGGTAGAACTATTTCACATAATTAAGCAATTCCACATCTTGGCATTTTATTCCTCTTGTTAGCGTTGCACTTTGTTAATAAGTTTTTAATTGCAAATCATCTCCGTGACACAAATTACATTGTGTTTACTGATCAGCAAAAATGCCATGAAAACCAGCCTGGATGCCAAGCCCTTCCAAAGGACTGGCTGTCAGGGCCTCTCTCTTACATGGTTTGGCATCAAAATGTCTTCAGGTTACCTAAAGGATGTTGATATCTCGTTCAGAGTGTTCTGAATAACCCAGACCCTTGGCTAAGGCTGCAGGAACAGGGAAAGAATGGCTTCCAAGGCCAAAAGAAGTTTATTTATGTGTTGTAGACCAGGAGTTTATGCGTGTCTCCCAATGTTCTGTTTATATCCTGCCCTGCTGTGTGTACCTCAGACTTGGGAAAAGTGGCTCTTCAGACCATTATTTAAGAGTTAAATTCACAATTCCCCATACAGAGTATTCATGTCAGGCTGAGCAATAACCATATATCCTAAAGTTGATATTATTTGTTTGTTTTCAATGGAGCATCCAGGCTAAACTGCTGAAAAAACATCTGCTTTGTCCTTACAGGAAAAGATTTAAAAAGCTGAAGTGTGAAAGGTCCTTCCTTGCTCTTAAAATCTCTGATCCCCCTCCAGGACAAATGGACAAGCCTAAATTAATTTTTTAACTAATTTCTTCTATAATATATAGAAATACATGAATATCTATTCAACCTCAGGTGGCAAGTTTCTATTCAATAGAATAAAACCTGTTTGGGACTTAAGCTAGCAACTATTTTCATTTTTTAAAAAAGGAATAAAACTTTAAGAAAACCCCAATAAGACTTGTATTTGTTTTAGAGAGGGGTTTAGCTTTTGAGATTTTTAAAAAATACACAAAAATCTATTTGAAAATGGTTTACTTCCAGAGTTTATATGGATTCAGCTATCAATCAGCACCTGAAATGAAAAAGAATTCCAAAGTTTGAGGTCAAATAAAGTATTTAATAGAAACTAAAGTCGTTACCCACTAGTGGTGAGAATTGCAAACCCAGGAAAGCAGAAGTGTCCCTGTGTCAGCCTGTCTAAGTGGGGGGGTCCCTGGCTCCCCGCAATCGATACAGCACAGCCCCAAACTCCCCGGGGCTAATTGTGAGCAGCTCATTAGCTGTGAGCCCCAGCCCTGGCCCTGCTCCAGAGCAGCCCAGGTTGGGATTTCTCTGATCCCGGAGCTGACAACAGTGCAATCAGGGAGACCTGGATTTTTGTCCTAAGCTGTTGACTCTTTCGTGAGATCTGGGGCAAACATTTATCCCTCCTGGTTAAGCGACTGCAGCTGTAAAATGTTTAAACATCTCCCTGGGCCACTCAACGAGTGACAGGAGTTTTGTGGCTCTTCTCCAGGTTCATCTTCCTCTTCTGCTCATGGCTTGGTTAGATGGGGCACCCTGCGACCCTTGTACCTCACCTTTAACTTGTACCTCATCTTTAAAGTCTTTAAAAGCAAACAAAACCACTCCAGTTTTAGGGAACCTTAATGTGCCCGTTTCTTTCTCAGGTTTGAAGACACTTCTCGTGAGTTCTTTTTACTGTGGCAATTGTGCTCCAAGTGCCACCTAAGCCCCTGTGGGGTGAATTACAGTCCCCTGAAATAATTTCCAATCATGCTGAGCTTTGCAAGTGCCCCACTGGCTGCACAGCTCCTTTATCTGAAGTCATCTTATCAGCAAACAATCTCTTAGACAGAGAGCAGATACACAAAACTCTGCTGGATGTGACTTCTGCACCACTTCTGTTCCGTGCTGTACCTTCTCCCTGGGCTTTGGGGGCTGGGTGCTCCCCTTGCCCTGATCCCAGGGGATGTGGCTGTTTCCCTCTTGGCACAGGAACATCACTTCCCATGGCCCAAGGACAGGACTGCCCCGAGCAGCCTCCCTGGTGCCCTTTCCTTCTGGAGGGTGACGGATGGGAGTGGAGGGTGTGAGGCCAAGGAACACCCAGGGATTGGTTTCAGCTGTGGCTCAGTTCTGTGGGGAGTTTGTTTCAAATGCTCATCCCTGGTCAATTCCCCCCTCCCCAAAATCCACCTTTCTGCAGAACACCCAGGTCACTGCAGCTCTGTTCCTACACCTCCCATTTCACTCTTTCTCACCTTTCAGCAGATTTTCTGCTCTGATTCAGAGGAAACTGCTCTTTCCATTTGGGCTTTGCCACGTGCTTTGCTGTGTTTTCCCAATTCACAGCTGCTCAAGATCATGTAAAAATAAATGTTGGAGTTACCTGAGCCCTGCAGAGGCTGAGTGTGCTTTGGCCTCGGTACCCAGGCACCAGGGAAAGCTCCACAAAGCCCTTCTGTCTCCGTGTCACCCTGAATTTCCTCTGGGTCACTGCACAAAGGTTTCCCTGGTCAAGGCTGAAAACATCCCCTTAGGAAATATAATTTCCCAAAGCTGTGTGCATGCAAACTGAGCACAGATTGTTCCAAAATTTAATTGTAAAATATTGAACACCAAGGGCAACAAAATGAATACAGATATGGTCTCACCTCACTTAAAAGTAAGTAATGCCTCTGAGTCCTCAGGCTGGAATTATTCCCTGTGGGTAATTCTTTTGAAATCCAAGCTTTGAAATCCCAACCATAGCCTGTGAGAAGAGCTCCATGGCAGGTACAGACAACCAGCTCTGCTTCACATTCCTAGAAGGCAAAATAACTAAAAATTACAGCTACAGGGTTTGGGGTCCATTTAACTGGATTAATCAATTAGCCCAGAAGTGAAAACAGTGGCTGAAGTCCTGGATGTTGGAGGAGGGAGAACTCCCCAGGCCATCACCATGTGTCCATGAGGAATCCCTGAAGCAGTGTCACTCTCAGAGCTGTCAGCAGTGTAAGGGACGCATCAGTCACTGCTGCTCAGAAATTCTGTGTTTGGAACAGGAGAGGCAACTGTCCATACTTTATCTTGGAGGACAGCTTTGATCTCTCTATATGTGGAGAAGTGGAGGAAAGCAAAGGGAATAAAATAGTAAAAACCATTATAGAGTCAACACTGTGGAATGTGGCTGTTCATATAAATCTTATATTCATGCAGAATTCAGCCTGAAGAGACCCCAGTCTTGTAACAAAAATTAACACAAGAGGGAGGAGAGGAGAGGAGAGGAGAGGAGAGGAGAGGAGAGGGTTTTCAGGGGGCTGTGTTGTATCCTCGGAGTACAAATAATGTGACTTCTGCAAACTTATCTCCTTGCACTGGTAGCTCAACTAAAAACCAGTGTAGCAGAAAAAGCCTCTGCAAGGCACCTCTCTTAAAGAGAAGCCTAAAGTCTGCATTTCCCAGCATGAATGGCAGCATTATTTGCCTGTGTTAACAGAGACAGCAATTATTGTTGGCATGAGGCTTGTTGTAGTTCCTGCAGGATTTTCTCTGCTACCCTTGATGGATTGTCAGCTGGGAGGCAGCAAACAGAACAGACACTTGAGCATAAAGCTTGGCAGCAGAGGTGCTAAGAATAGAATTCCTGAAGCAGATTTTGTGGCTAATCAGTAATCAGAGACGTTTTGGGACAGTAATTCTGCGCGTGGTCATTGCTGGAGGGGAGCGTCCGGGACCCTCCGGTCCTGGGACCCTCCGAGGGCTGGACGAGCTCTCCCGAGAGCTGGAGGTGTCCCAGCTCCCCACAGGGTGCGAGTTTCTCCTGGAGTTAGGGGAAAATTCGCACTTTGGCTGCAAAAGCTGTATTTTCTCTGGATCAATTGGCTTGCCAAGGCATGGAAATTTCAGAATGTTTCACTACGATGCAGCTGAAAGGAAAACTTTCTCTGTCTGCTCAGGCACAAGGATACAGGTACAGGGTGTTTCTTCGAGGAATGTTCTGGACTGAAATATTGAGCGAGTACAGGCTCCCAGAGCCTTCCACTGTTCAGGCTCTTGAGTTTTTTGAAACTACAGAATTCTTCTGCCCAGTCCAACTGTGAATGGAGCAGCACAAACAGATGGTTCTGTATGTGAATCAGGGCTGTTGCAATGCAAAATCTTGCTACATGCAGAGAGGGGAAGAGCTAACTTCAAGTGGAAGTTAATAGCAATGACACGTGGAAAGAATTTATTAATTGTTATTTAATGATGCATTAATATTTATTTAAAATTTTGCATAGAGATTGTAACCATAAACTGCAGCTTTAAATAACTGTGCTGTAAAGAGAAGTGGAAGAAAAGCAGCAGCAGAGAGATTAAAAAATTAATGCCTTGCAAAAGGAAATGAGTTCACCTGAAAAAGTCTCTTAAATAAAATATTTTCTGTTATTTTTCATGCAGTAGCACCTTATCTCCATTCAAGGCATGTAGTCATTCTGATAATGAAAGCTGCTGCCATTTATCCGTGAGAACCACGGGGAGCTGCACTTCCCCTCCTGCTCTTCCTGAGAGAGCAGATCTGGGGAGAAAGCCCAGGTCCTGTTTCATTTCATGCACAACTCAGCTTGGTTTCCTCCTTGATTTCCCAGCTCATTTCACTCAGCTCGTTTAAGCATTAAACAATTATGAAGCTCTTGAAAAGCCCTCAAATTCCTTCCCCCCAGTTCCTTCTTTCCCTGTGGTTAAGAGGACCCCCCTGCAGGGCCACCCATCTGGGGGCAGCTCCAAAATATTCCCAATTTTCAGTGAATGGACACCAGGAGCTGTTTATCAGAGGCTGGGAACACACTGATCAAACCCAGCGTTAGCATGAAATGAAAAATCTTCATTAATTTTCAAAGGAGTGAAACAATTTTTTCCAACTTCTCTCATAAAATCATGAGGCTCCAGCTTCAAAGGCAGTTTTTGGAGTTGGATGGTGCCCATGCAGGATTCAGTGAGAATGAGATGCAGATGTACCTCGTGTTCACCACAGGCTGCTGCTCCGAGAGCTTGGCTGGGGGCTGCTGGGGGAGGTGACAAACCCAGGCCAGTCCCGAGGGTGGCACTGCACCTTCCCCACCCAAACACTGTGCCAGTCCCACGGGTGGGGGATGCTGCTCTGCACCCCGAGGCACCGGGGTGAGGGACACTGCAGGGAGATTGAGGGAGGGAGGGAGGGGTTTGCATGGTTTAAATGAAGCTGCACCACGTGGGTCCACACAGAGCATCGCATAAGATCATTCCTCCTTCTGCATAATCGGTGCTGTGCCCATTTATCACCTCCTACATTCGCACTCAGCTCATTCCATTTGCCTTTTCTTATTCCTCAGATGTGCATTTTGCACCATTCAAGAGATGCGGCACTGGAGAAAATGAACAAACATTTCAGTAAAACCCGAGTTTAACTCACAGCCCTGAGCCCAGGGCTTGACAGAGGAGAAGGAAAATGGGGATCAAACCCTCTGGTTGTGTAAATTGACTTCTCTGGAGTTGGAAATGCTCCATTTTCCTCCTGCCTAAGTAGTTCAGGGATTTCTCTGCAGAAACCAATGGAGTTTGGTCTAAGTAAAAATGGAAACAGACTGTCTGAGTTATAAATGGCACTTGCTGCCAGTAGGATAAAAATCATGAGGAACAAAGCTCCTGCCATGAGGAGCCAGGAGAAAGGAGTCAGTGAGATGGGGAATGGGGAATAGCAATGGCTCTGCCATAACACAGATTTGACCTATGGGGTGTTTACTGAATAATAATCCATTTCTTATAATTTCCTAAAATCCCAGCAGTTTTTTATGGAAAAGACCATTTCCAGCCCTGGCACACCTGTCTGGAGCTTCCTGGCACTCCAGGTGCAGAGCTTCTCCCTGAGTGGCCTCCGTGCCCGTCCTGTTCCCAGCACTCGGAGTGGCTGCTGCCACCAGGGAATAAGGGTCACTGAACCATGGAAATCCTGCTGGGAGGGGCTGGAAGGGGTCACTCAGACCTACAAGGCAGCTGAGAAACGCTCCCGTGCTTTGTGTGGAACTGGGACGGGAGAACTTCATTGTAATTGTGAAGTGCATTACAGGGGGCAGGCTGTAAATCCCAGGGGGGAGAATAAATCCAGGGCAGGGGGCAGAACAGGGGACGCTCCCTGGGGTGGCCTTGAGCAGAGGTGTCTGGGGGGTTATTCCTGCTCAGGGGAAAGGCTGGGTCCTCTCTCTTGAGGACTGGCACCGTGGTATGCAGAGGTGCAGGAAAGGTGGCAGGGGGGTCCAGGGCAGCAGGGCCAAGCTGCTCCTTCCTCCTCCTCCCACCACTGCGTGGGGTCTGCAAGGGAAATGATCAGCTCTCTGGAAGCATCTAAGGGATGTCCTAATTACTTTTAGAGAAAGGAGAACTGCCTTTCCGGGATGTAAGAATGGCTCCTTGTGCCTGGTCAAAGAAGAAATCTTCACAAGCTGGCACTGAAGGGTTTTTAGAGAAGAAATGCATTTGGAAAATACATGTTCTGACTTTTACAGGGCTTCAGGTTAACCAAAATATAGTTGTTTACTTTTTTTTTAAAGGAAAGCCTGTTTCATTTGTGCTTCAATTATCTCCCCTCCTGTGAACATGCACAATTAGGAGCTTAAAGTCCATTCCCTAGCACACTGCTTAATTATGGATGGAAGGTGTTAAGCTAATTAAAGAATGATTGCAGTTAACTGCCAGATCTGCCTCAGCAGCTGAATGTGTCCTGTTCCTTCAGCACGGTGTGGGATGTGGATGTGGACCTGGTGGCTGAGGGCTGCGTGGGGCACTGGCCTTGCAGAGCTCTTCCTCTCAGGCTCCTCATCCTCCTGTGCCACCAGAGCCCCTGCTCTCTGCCACGGCTGCTCGGGCACCCAGACAGAGCACAGGTTTGGCTGGTGGTGCATAGTGAATGGCATTTCATGTTTTAGATTGCAACAAGGCTGTACAAACCCCAGCTCTGCTCCCCACCACGTGTCCCCAGCCTCCCCCACTGTAGCTCTTTGCCGGTGAGGGTGTCCCCAAACCCTGGGACACTCAGGCAGTGTCATGTTCACCTAAACCTGCCTCTTTTGAAACCAAAAGCAGCTGCACAGAGGGTGATCCTGCTGCGGGGTCACCACAAATGTCGTGTGGGCTCTGAGGGTGAAATAACTGAGGTGGCAGCTCTGTTTGTTTTGTTCCCCCTCCTAATGAGTCGTTATTTATAATTTTGCCATCAGTAATTATGGTGTCTCTCAAAGTATAATGAATATCAGGAAAAGAATAGGGTTTTATTTTACCTGGGTAAAATAATACAAGTCACGTTCCCATTCCAGCATTGAAGCAGTTGAGATCTTGCCCTAACAAGCTTTTGTGCAGCTCGAAAGGGTTGTGTTTTTGCTGCTCTCCTTGAAAATGTCACTGGGTGTCTCCCACCTCTATTTCTACAGCCACTCCCAATTTGGAAAGCTTTTCCTGCTCCCCTGGGACTGTGCCCGCCCTCCCAGGGAGGGAACACACCCAGAGCAAGGACCAAGCCAGGGGAACAGGGGTGTGAGTGGGGGGAAAATGGGTCAGGTGTGTGAAAGGCACCTTCATTCTGGTGAAGCCATAATGCAGTGAATAGGACTTAAAAAATGTATTTCATGAAAGGATTCTCAGTAATTTTGGCTTTTGCTGTCTGTGGTTCAGAGCTGGAGGGTTACAATGAGGTGCAGCCTATGCTGTCAGAGATGACTGTTGAAGATTTGCCCATTTTATTGCTGGATCCTTGCATTGGAAGGAACTTTCTGAAGGTGTTTCTGGCACTTTGGGAAGAGGGGAAGGGAATTTGATGTTCCTGTGGAGCAGGCAGGGAGGAGGCTGTAAATCACTTCCAATAACGCTTTAAGCTGCAAGACTTCCACCCTTCAGGCTCTTAAGCACGTGTCTTGTCTTCATTACTTCCAAATAAACGCAAGCAGCAATGACAGAAAAAGTGAAATTCCTGGGAGCGTTTGAAAGCTGCAGCCTCCAGGGGGTCTGGCACAGCGTGGTCTGAGGGCCTCCGCAGGGCTGGACCCGCCTGGGGTGCTCTGGGTCCCAGACCTGGGGCTGTAATACTGAACCCAAATGCCCAGCAAATAAAGACTTGTAACCACTGTAGGAAATAACGTTTCGCTGTAATGTATCTAAATACAGGTACAAGGGGGAATGAGATGATCTCTGAGGTCCCTTCCAACCCAAACCATTCTGGGATTCTAAGTCATGCCGCAGATGGGGAAACCTTTAGGGAAAGGGTTAAAGGAATGGTCCCATCCTCCGTGAGATCTCGGCTGCGGTTGGAGCCTTGCTGGGTTTCACTGGTGGTAACTGGAGTGAATGGAGGGTGTGGAAAGTCGCGGTCCCTGAGAGATGTGAGGGAGCCTCTGTTGTAGGAGCAGCTCTTAGCAACAGCCTCTCCAGAAGGGTTTATTTGAAGTTTCAGAGATGGTTTTGTGTACCCACATGAGGGGCAGTGATGCTGGTATATTTGCATCCATGTGGGATGTCTCCTGTTTTTAAAAATGCTGACATTTCCATGGCTCCAGAACGCTCAGTGCAGATGGAAACTCCATTTCCAAAACTGACTGGAATTAATAGCAGGACATGACCAGACATTTGCCTGCTACAAAAGCACGTTTTGCCCAGCCTGCAATGAAAACCCTTCAAAATGGCCCAGATACGGTTATCAGACATGAAAACAGAGCAAGAAGTTGCTAAGATAAAATCGACCTGACGGGGCCCACAAGGCTGCTTCTGTTTGGGAAACAAAACACCATTTAATCATCCTGTGGCAGTAAAAGTGGCATTTTTCAGTAATAGCTCTGAGCTATGAGTGTCCCTCCTCTGAAGGAAGGCAGAGCCTGCCCAGTGTGAGCCTGCCTGCAGAACCGAACACAGTTGTTGTTCAGAGCTCTGGTTAATGCAGGGCTGTTAATTGTCTGACCATTAAATTACTTGGCTTCTACTTAGTCCCCACCGGGGACTAATTCTAAATTCAATTAGCACAGAATTTAAGGGATATAGTTGAGGGATTCCAGAAAGCTGCAGAGATATGAAATCGCATTTGATAAGATGCAGCTGGGAAAGGGAAGCTTTTAATCTCCATTTCAAGCTTTTAAACCAGGAGAAACTTCAAAAGAGAAATTAAATTCTCTTTGAATACATGTGCACAAGTGAGATTCCTTTATGTTAACGCACTGTAATTTCTACTTATTTTGTTCTTTCTGTTAAACTATTAATCAACCAGAATGTGAACCAACCAAGAAAGCCTTTGGGAATGAAAGTCACAGGGGAGTATTTGTAACTCACACGTTGTTGGGTTCTTAAGGTACTGGATAAGACTTCAAAGTGTCGAACACCATTCCATTATTTTCACACCATCAAAAGCAAGAGGGGTGAGAAATCCCACTTGGTGCCTGGTTATCCATAGGGCTGTGTGTGCCCTGTGCTGTCCTTAGGGCTGTGTGTGCCCTGTGCTGTCCATAGGGCTGTGGGAGCCCTGTGCTGTCCTTAGGGCTGTGGGAGCCCTGTGCTGTCCATAGGGCTGTGAGAGCTGTTGTGCAGCAGAGACCACACCTCAGGCCATCCTGTGGGACCCCAGGGACAGCCCCAAGGCTCTCCAGCCTCTCCTTCCAAGCCTTTCTCTTGCCACTGGAGTGACCCCAGCCCGCTGCAGGCGGCAAGGGCAGAGCTGCGTCTGAGCTCTGGGTTCCTGCAGTGCTGAGGTTTGCCAAGGGAGGAAGAAGAAGCCTTTCTGCTCCTGCAGCAGCTCCTCATTTCTGCACCAAATGAGCTGGGGCAGAAAACCCGAAATGCTGATCCTGGCACTGCCCAGAGACAATAGAGCTCCGCGGGTGCTTTGCACAGGGACTCATTCACTGCCCTGCTGCTCTTCCAGGGCTCTGAGAATTCCCATTTTAAGATAAATGGTGACACAGATCAAGGCACTGCTCAGAACTGTGTGGTGGGAACATGTGACTCTCCTGGGATGGAGCCCATGCCTGCTCCAGCTCCTCATCCCTGGGCAAACCAGCAGGGAGAGTCCCTGCACTGCCCTGCCCCGGGGCTGGCTCCTCATGGATGTGTCTGATTCTGATGGGTTTATTCTCCCTAACTTCTCTCCATTCCATATTACTTGTGCTGCCCACTTTTTTTCTATTTTGATGTCTGCGTATATTTTTGGGAGTAGAGCCCTATTTAAAAATAGTTTTAATAAAAAGTAGTTTTTAATAGTACCTTAAAAAAAATCAAAAACCAAACCACAGAATAATTACAATTCAATTTAAAACTTTTTAAAGCATGGCAAGTTTATTTTTCTTCACTTTGCTGGCACAAATCCATTCAGAAACAGAGCCTGACAACCCATCTTAATTTTGGATAATTACATTTTTGCAATTTCTAATTTGCTAATCTATAGTAATTCTCCTGTGATTTTTAAAAGGCAGAAGGGGGAGTATGGAAAGCTGATTTCTGATCAGAGTTCTCCCCACTATAATTAACTCCAGCTAAAAAAATATAATTGATGCTTATATAGCTCCCCAATAGCATCTCTTGAATTGGAACACGCTGCATTGTAAACTGTGCTTTCTGCTCTGAAAAGATTGATTTGCAGCCACTACCAATCTGTTGCTAAGCACTCGGTGACGGCACACGCCGAAGTCCTCAAGGACAATACAGAACAGCCAGAATGTTTTTCTCAGTATCAAACCTTTTTTCCCCCCGTCTCCTGAAATATTGCATCAGTTGCTCCTTAATCAAAGCATAAAGAATGTTGCCAAGGCAATGCCGGAGCCGGTGCCGCCGCTCGCCGCAGCCAGACCTGGGCTGGGGCTGCACATTTTGGGGTTTCACAAGAGCAGCAGGGGCGTGGTGGGGTTCTTAGCATCGGCAGCTTCATTTCAGCTCGGATGTGCTGTGGGGCTGGTGCTTGGCTGGGCTTTGTGGGGGGTTTTCACTTATTTCGGTAAGGTGGTGACCAAGCGTAGAAGAGCCAGCCAGGCTCCTTTGGAAGAGCCAGGAAGGTTCCTTTAGAAAAGCCAGCCAAGTTCCTTTAGAAGAGTCAGGCAGCACTCCAGAGGTGCCTCCCAGGGCTGGGCAGAGGGGCAGGAGCACAGTGTGATCCATCCTTCCCTTGCCTCTCTTCATCCCAGGAGTGTCTGTGCACAGCAGCAATACCAATTCCAAACAGCCCAGAAACAGAGAATTCTTCCCCAATCCTGCTGTTCCTTTGGGACCGTGGGGGAGAGACAAAGCGAATGTGCATCTGTAGCAGAGACGTGATTCTTGCACAGCAAAAAAAACCCAAATAAACCCCCAAACCAAATTACTGTGCCCATCCACCCGTGCATTTTATTTATGTACAGATGCAAATAGAAAACCAATCCTTAAAAAGAGATCCTAAACCATTAGGTCAGGAAAGGCTCTGGATGCTGAACTCTCTGCTTGCCTGTTCTACTTTGTTATGAGATTTTAATAAAAAGGCAGAGAAGAATGCCAGCTGAGCTGGCACATCTGAAGTTTTGATAACCTCGTCAACAAAAGTTATTTTTTTGGCTTTAAGCAGCTGCAGAACTTTGCCTTATTGTTTAGCTGTCTATTCATTCTATTCCTGTCCTGTTGATAACAGTAAAAGGATGATGAGTAACGGTGGCAATCAATAGAAAGGCATGCTTCTTCCTCTATGACCATGAACCCAACTCTTCAAATTGCATCTTCAGATTCCAGGGTCTTTATTTCATCATAAATACATACACAGGGGAAAAAAAAAATCTGAGTTTCTAGATGGTTTTCTGAATGTTTGTTCCCAGGTTTTCACTCTTCTGGACCAACCTGAATTCTTTCAAAAGCAAAGCACAATATTCATTTTCAGTGGGGGACAAGCTTTTAAGCTCCATTACAAGCATGTGATGGACAGGTGACCACTGAGTGAACTTCCATCAGTGCTCCAGCCCTCAGCCAGGCTCCACTGGGAGGTTGTGCTGCTGTGGAGAGGGAAGAACTCTCTGGCCTCTTCTGGCTGAGTCCTGAGAAGAGAGTTGAGGGTGAATTTGTGGTTAAAATTATTATGGCTGCAAAAGTCAAAATGAAACTAAATGTTGCTCTCATCAACACTTAAATTAAGTCTGAGTGTTAAGTGTGTGAAACTGCAGCTGGGAGCACAGGAACTGAGGTTCATGAACCACCAACAGATCTCAGCTTGGAGCAGCTTCTCCGTGGTTATGTAAGAGTGACATACACATGAAATGTATCACTCCAGAACAAAATTTGAATTATTGTTTAAAACTATTATCTTTTGCTTTCTGAAAATAGTTTTTCCCTCATAAAATTTCATCAAAGACCTCACCAAACAGGACAGTTTGATTAACACACATGAGCAGGGGCCAGCACTTGCCTGACTTGAAAATATTAAGAGGGATGTTCTGAAGAGCCCGAGTGCAGGCTCAGCTCTGGGGATGAGGAGCTGCTGAGGCTCCGGGTGCAGGTGATTCCCCCTGGCCAGAGCCTTCGCCAGGCACCCCCAGCCATCCCCTGGGCACCCCTGAGTGCAGTGATGAACATCTTCAGTCCCTGCCAGTCCCTGCCCTGCTGCCCCGTCCCAGGGAGGCCCTGGGGGAGGCACTGCTGCATCTCTGGGTGCAGGTGTTCTCCCCTCGAACCCGATGTTTAAAGCCCCAGAAGCAGAGTCAGGGATGAAAATAAGAAAATAATGCAGAGTCTGGCACATCCTGGTGGGGCTCTTCAGGAGCACAAGATCCACCCAGAGCTGGCAGCAGAGGCTGGCGACAGCAAATGAAGCAAAACAGCTTTTGAATGGTTCCTTTACAAAACTGTCTCCCCTTGCCCCTGGAGCTGTTCCCTTTCTAGCAAGAGACTCAGGCTCCCTTTGGAGCTGGGAGCTGTCTGGGCAGGGGGGCTGCAGGACTCACACCCTGTGTGCAGCACCAGCTCCTGGCTACCTTCCTGGGGTTAAACCCACAGAGCGAGGTCAGTCCTGGGCACACTCAGCCCAGGCTGAGGCACAGCAGCTCCCTGGGCTGCCCTGGTGCTGGTTCGTGGCTCTGGGGGCAGCACCTGGGTTCTGTGGTGGCAGAGGAGCTCCAGCACCACCATGGTCCCTCCTGTAACCCAGTTCTTACCCCGTGGGCCACTGAAAATGACCAGATTCTGAGAAAAGATGATCACAATGCATCTCCACAGGAACATAATCTTTCAGCTCATCCTTGGGGGAATTTTTGTCCCTGTTTGTATGTAATTAGAAACTGAAAATACAGGCAGAAGGCTTGTTGTACACAAATTGACGTGCTCGGCTGCAGAAGCACATTTGAGTAGAACAAAAGGGACTGAAAAGACTAAAAACCATTCACCTTGTATGGAATAAGAGCAGAATGTTCTCAATGAGAGGGAGAACCAACCAAACCAAACCAATGGGAAAGAATCCAACTGTTCCAACCTACACTACTGGGCCCTTTGGAATTTAACAATCTGGAAAGTGTCTTCTAGAATTAACCTAGGGAACCTGATCTCTGTTGCTCTAATTTTTCCAGTTTACTCTATTTTCCTCCTCCTGTAATACCAGGATAATATTTTTCCCCTATTTTTATTTCATCAGGTTAATTCTGAGTATTTTTCCGTGGTTATTTAATATTTGCTATTCAGACTGTGACAGTTCTGCCTGTAGTTGAAAAAACTCGTGTTGCCAAAAGCAGCAAGAGAAGCCAGGCTGCTTGTGTTAATATTTGCATTCGAAAGTGCAAAACTGAATCTTCTCTAGTACCAGACACTCCTCTCCTGGTAAAAATGCTGGAGAAAAACATTTGCCGGGTAGAGGGAAAGATGCAAAAAATACTTATGGAAAATACCACTTATTGAATGATATTTTCAAAATACAGAGTCCTTGGAAATGTCAGCAATCTGTGGAGCAGCAGCAGAAGTTATGTTGTGGTTCTATCCCCTAGAACAGTTTCCTATTTGCCTTTAATGCCACATTCAGCTCTTAGGAAGGAAAACCCCAACTCCACAATGGCTCTGGGGACTCTGGGCCACTCCAGGTCTGTTGGGTTTGGCTTTTTGTTTCCAACCTTGCCAAGAGATGATGAGATTTGATGGTTTTGCCGCCTGTCTTTGGTCTGAGCGTAGCAGAAGGGGCCCTTCAGCACAAAGATCTCTGTCAGTCCCTCCCTGGCACTCCGGGATGTGACTCTGCAGCAACTGTTTGCTCCGAGTGCAGAATTCCCACTCGGTTCCTGACCAGAGGATAAAGCTGCAGAGAGTGAGGGTGGTTTGTGCACATCCAATCCCCTGGGCTACGTTATATTGCTGCTGTAAAAGTCTGTGCAAATCAGGGCTGGAGCGCTGGAGAGTGTGCTGATGTCTTTTTAAGCTGCTCCAGAGAACCTTTTCCCTTCCCTTCCCTGCAGGAAGAGGAACAGCCTGTCCCAGACCCACACTGGGGTCAGCTCTGCCCGTCCCATACCCGCACTGGGGTCAGCTCTGCCTGTCCCATGCCAGGAACTGGGGTCAGTTCTGCCCGCCCCCGACCTGCACTGGGGTCAGCTCTGCCCGTCCCATACCCGCACTGGGGTCAGCTCTGCCTGTCCCATGCCAGGAACTGGGGTCAGTTCTGCCCGCCCCCGACCTGCACTGGGGTCAGCTCTGCCCGTCCCAGACCTGCACTGGGGTCAGCTCTACCCGTCCTAGACCCGCACTGGGGTCAGCTCTGCCCGTCCCAGACCTGCACTGGGGTCAGCTCTGCCCGTCCCAGACCTGCACTGGGGTCAGCTCTGCCCGTCCCAGACCCGCACTGGGGTCAGCTCTGCCCGTCCTAGACCCGCACTGGGGCCGGCAGTGCCCATCCCGGACCCGCACTGGGGTCAGCTCTGCCCGTCCTAGACCCGCACTGGGGCCGGCAGTGCCCGTCCCGGACCCGCACTGGGGTCAGCTCTGCCCGTCCCGGACCCGCACTGGGGTCAGCTCTACCCGTCCCAGACCCGCACTGGGGTCAGCTCTACCCGTCCTATGCCAGGGCACTGGGGCCAGCTCTGCCCGTCCCGGACCCGCACTGGGGCCTGCAGTGCCCATCCCATGCCAGGGCACCGGGGCACCAGGAGTGGGAGCAGCATCACCGGGGTTTTGGGGCACTTTCTCCCTGCCGAGTTAAAGCTTTTGGGAGCTGTGTGAGGCGGGATAACCCGGGCTGGAGCCGGTGCCAGCAGATGGCACTCCAGAATGTGCAGCCGGGAGCTGGGGCTGCAGGGCCCGGGCTCTCCGGGGAAGTGCTGCTGTCTGGCAGGGCCTGTGAGGAACCCTGGGGAGCCCAAGCCGTGCATAGATCCCAGCACCCCTGAAAGCCCTGGAGAGGGGCTCTGCAGAGCCCTGGGCTGCTTTGGAGCAGGAGGGGATGTGAGTGGAGTTTACTGGTCCAGCCACTGCACTGAGGGACTCTGGCACTGTGTCCCCCTGCCCTGGCACCCACAGTGCTGGGGCTGGAGTGGCTTTTGCAGCAGTGGGAAAGAAACTCAGAATGTCTTTGTGCCAGGATCTGCAGTGATTGAAGGGCAGCGTTCAGTGGAGACCTGGGCAGGGGCTGGGTTAGTGCTGCTGTGTCTGTGCTTGGCACCCCCACCCTCTGCCCACGGGCACAGCTCCTGCAGCTCTCAGGGGTGCCTGGCTCACTCTGGCCGTGCCTGTGGCACTGCAGGCTTCACTCGCCCA
The DNA here is from genome assembly GCA_013397815.1 of Aleadryas rufinucha. Taxonomy (NCBI): domain Eukaryota; kingdom Metazoa; phylum Chordata; class Aves; order Passeriformes; genus Aleadryas; species Aleadryas rufinucha. The sequence continues at coordinate 60,692 of VZTH01012449.1, forward strand.
CCTCCAGCCCTTCGGCTCCTCAGTGGCCTCTCTACCCCGTCTCACCATTGGCAAAGGGGTTCTGTTGGCCTGCTCAGGGCCAAGATGTCCTTCTCAGCCTGGCTAGTGTCACCTGCTGCTGTGGATGCTCCTCATCCTCTGGGCTGGTTTCTGGGGGATCCCTCCACAGGGAGGGATCTGCCATGAACAAGAGCCCGGGGAATCTGGCAGTGTCTGATAGAGAGAACACCAGATCCTTCCTCAGCTATCTCCAAATCCATCACAATTTGCCCCAAGTGTTTCTCATTGGGACTGGTAACATAATAATTGTTGCATGATTTGCTGAAATCCATGTTCTTTTTTAAAAATGTCATTTATTTGACAAATGCTTCTTTGCACGCTGTCACAATAACGAGAAGAAGAGACTTGCAGGGTGAAACTGTGCTCTGAGCAGCATTGATTTAGTGATTAGTGTCATGTTCGTCTTGGATTTTGTAATTCAGACTCATTAACCTGAAAATGTTCTTGCAATTTTCTTCTCCTAGACTGGTTTGAAAGTACAAAAGCAGCCTCTATTCATTTCAAGGAATCCAAGAGCAACTGTCTCTTGTAAGGTGCTGAACAAGGAGGGGGCAGGCTGAGAGTCACAAAATGGTATTTAAAGCATTCATTTTATCATTTGTTCCAAATCTTGATTAAAATAGTATTTATCTGCTTTGCTTCAGCAGTTTGAACAATCAGACTAAATCACTGTGTTAGAAGAACCCCAAACCCTTCCGCTCTGCCTGCTTGTTGCAGCTGGTGACTGGTGGGGTCCCCACTGGGACCTTGCTGCACTTAGAGGCTGTCCCAGTTCCACTGACTGGAAGGAAACTGGTCTGTGTTTTACAGGACTCTGGAGAAGTAATCCGGCTCATTTTGCTCTCCTATCCCAAACCCCTCTTTTGGGGCCAGGTTATAAGGCTGTCTGTCCAAATAGTAACCCAGAATATTCCAGAATGTGAAATGTATTCCTTTCATATGTCAGTTGTAAGCAAAGCAGCGATTTGGCTCCCTAGACCCTCGTTCCCTAGATGAGCCCTGGCATCAGCCATGCAGCTCCTTGGTTTTGCATTGAGCAGTTGTGAACGTTTTTCCTGATGGAACAGTTTCCTAAAAATGAAATCTTTAATTTGTGTATGCAGATCCCTTTTAATATAATCAGGCTCTTTATTCAAGAGAGCAGATCTGATGAAACATCCCATTTCAGCGAGGGCAGTTTAGGCCAGACATCAGGAAAACCTTGCTAATGATTAAAATGGTGAGGCACAGCCTGGGCTGCCAGGAGAGCTTAAGGAAACTCCATCATGGGAAGTCTTTAAGAATAATTTTGGCAGCTATTATCAGGAATGATTTAACTATAATTGATCTTGACTTGGAGCAAGAGAATGGACTGGATGACTTCTTCTTTCTTGTTTTGCATGATTTCCAAGAAATTCTTAAAATAAGAGTTGAATTTAGATGGTTCAGTATTACCAAATGTTCCTTCCCCTCTTTCTAGGGGAATTTTTTACTAAATTTCAACTGAGCATGCAAATAGTTGAACACAATTTGTAATTTCTCACATGGCAAGGTCTGAACCTCTTGGGGATGTAGCTCCACCTCTCTAAATATTTAAATATTTAAATATTTTTCCTTCTCCTGTTGCTTGGTGGGTTTGTTGTGTTGCAAAGAGTGGCCTTGAGCTAGTGTTTCCCCAGGGAAGCCAAACCTGGGGATGGGGTTGGAAGGAAGAGCTGCAGCCACTGTGCAGAGCCAGGCTGAGCCAAATCTTTTAGTTCCACAAATAAGAATAAGAACAGAGAGGGCTTTAAGCAAATACTGTTCAAGTTGAGTTAAAGGAAGAGCTGAACATTCAGAAAATGACTCAGTGAGCAGCGAGGAGGGGGCTCTGCCTTGAGCTGTTGTCTGAGGGCTGGTTTATTAACTCCTCGAGTGAAGTGACTAACAGCAAAACTGATGCACAATGCTGATAATGTGCTTGACCTTAAAAACCTCCATGAAATGTATCATTTGCTCATTTTCTAATTTAAAAAAGCAATTATATTAGTCACTCTTTACATTTGCTTCTCCAGACTCTGTCGAGATACATATATATATATATAT
>VZTH01012452.1:0-92412 GCA_013397815.1 Aleadryas rufinucha
TATGTGTTTCTACGCTAACAAGTGCAACACACAGCCAGTGGATTACCTCTCTTTTTTACAAATGAAAATGTGTTTTTCCCTTTGAATAGCATAACACAACCTTTATTTTACTATTTTATTCCTTGGTCTTGATTGTTTTCCCCTTATTCTCTTTGATTTTACAGCGCATGGATCCCCAGGCTATCTCTAGCATGAATGTGAGAGTGTTCTAAAGCAGAATAGATCATCCCTAAATTTCAAAATTTATATCAAAATTCTCAAAGAAAGTGCTTTTTTCTGTAAATGATTATGAAACAGACTGAGCTCAAGTTTTGAGTTTGAATTTAGAGTCCAACATCATCATATTTCGGATCAAATTTTGCAACCAGTACTCATATTTCTAGATGAACCAAGAATTCCAACAAAAGACATTGATTATTTGAGCACTTGGTATCTGGAACTTAATCTAAAATTTTCAGTAGTGATCACATCCCCACAAAAGCTACAAACAACCAAATACAGACTTTCTTGTTCATTCCATAATTATTATGAAACGATCCTATTGCTGCAGAGCAACTGAATTTCACAGGAGAGTGTAGGAAAAAAAACGTATTGGAATTCAAAGATCAAAACTTCAGCAGAAAATTATATTTCTGTGTAAGGTGATGAATTGTAGTGTTTTGATTTAGTGAAGGCTTTACAAAAAATAGGTCCTGAGACTTCTCCATCTTACTAGAGCATAAATGAAGAATAACTCCTTCGATCTAATTCAATGTAAACTACAATCTAATCCTCCCTTTTCTTAAGGAGTTTATTATCTGAAGGTGAGTGGTGTTCTGCAGCGTTTAGTGGAACATTGTCTTATCTATCATCACTTTTCCTCCCTGAAACCAGTACATCATGCAGCCTAAATAAGCTTTAGGGGTGTAGAGGGCTAAAGACAACAATGTCTCCTTTATGTGAACTCTGCACTGCAGCAGCCTCAGAGCTCCACATCCCCCTCTGCCAAGTGCAAGGATAATTTTTCTTAGCTTGAACAAGAAATTGTTGACTTTGACAACTGCTCTAAGATATATTTTCCCCTTCCCCTGCACTTTTCTACAACCCTGATGTCTGTTTGTTACCAAAACAGGTACTACAGGTGTTTTTTGTACAAGTTCAAATGTGAGATGTGGTTGAAATTCACATAAGGGAGATCACAATCGGAAATGTAAACAAAAGCACAGCCTGCAGAGATACAGAACCAGTTTAGGCATTAGTTAAGCTTTTTTCCTTTCAAGTAAGTTATTTGCTTGGACGAAATGAGCATTAGAAGAAAGTATTATCTTCTTAAAAAAAAAGTTTCAGGTTCTTTGCACCACAATTAATGGTTCCAGTGTAATGGTAGTAGAGAGTAGGCTTTTTAAATTTGTTGTGTTTTTTTTTCATAATCTAATGAGAATGTTAAATTACAATTTTTTTTTTAAACTTCCCTCCATTTTTTAACAGAAAAAAATATCTCAAGGCAACAAACAAGCAAACAAACAAACCAACCAAAACTAGTCTCTTGGTAATCACTCAGCTTCTAGGAACAGGCACAAAATAAGGTGTACATTCAACTAAGAGATGCAATGAAATGTTTTATAATTTCATGATTCTATGATTCTAACTTCAAATCCTGGAAACAAATTTTAGGAAGAACACAAAGGTATCTATGTGAAAATTTGGTTTATTATATACCTTCAGAGGTATACTTCACTTGTGGTTTCTAGGAAACATTTTTTTCCCACCACAGAGTTAGGAATTCAGTAATGCACGTAATGAAACTCTCTTTCCCTGGCTTCTGAATTCACAGCTGTTAAGAGAAGTGACAACAAAAATATCTAAAAGAAATGAAACAGCAAGCAATATGAAATGCTGTACGCTTCTTTTTGTTTGGTTTATTTTTTTCCCTTTTCAAAGAGAGTTTACATGTTTTTTTTCAGAGATGACTTAGTGTATGTCCACACTCACCATCTCCAGATTAATGAACTGGGTCCCAATGAAAATGGGAGCAATTTTTTTATCTTTGTCTCTTTTAAAAACCTGAAATGTTTCACCAGCAATCTGATGGCTGTTTGTGTGGGTCATCTCCATTTCAGCTGATGCTCCTCTTTAAGATTTTATGGCTTAGCCCACACTGCCTTGACTGCATTGTGTGCTTTTCTTTGAACCCTGAGGGACTTATTTTTCTTTTCCCTCCATAGATGCCAGTCTAAATTGCACTGACTGATTGTCTGTGACCATCCAGGCTGACAAACTGTGACTTAAATGGGACAGTGTCAATTTTTCTCAGACAGGGAAAGGTCATTTCAAATTCGGAAGCCTGGACCAAAATAATCCATTGGATCTGAGTTATTGGCTTGAAGGTTAACATTTCAGTGATGTACACTGTCATTAATATGATTAATGTTTGCTTTGTGACTGTCCAGTGATAACTGCAGAAACAATGAGATGGAAACAGGTTGATGTTTTCTATGCCAAAGCAATGTTATAAAGAAGAAACTTTGAAAATAATTGTGAAATGGGCCTGTCCTGGTGTCAGCATCTCCAGTCAGCAACAGGGTTTGAGAAGGACACTTGATATTAAATGCAGCAATGGGGCTCTGTCCCTGACAACCTTCATCATCACAATCCCTTTTGATTTCACTGGAGAAGTTTTGCCCATATAACATTAAAAAAACCCCAGACTTCTGCAATTATTTTCTTTAAGATGAGAACATCTCCTGCAGACAGAAGCATGCATGGGTGGTCTGGTCTGTATAAACAAATAGGTTTACATGCCCAGGTGAAGAATTTCTCAGAGCCGGATACTGCTGTTATCACCATTCACACTGCACATGCATTGATTCTCTCCTGGTTTGTCTTTCAGTAAAGTACAAAACAAATCATGTTGGTAGTTCTGAAGATTATTCGCCCCAATGACCCCTCTCATGGAACATCAGTGTCCAGAGCGCACCAAGTCTGGCTGCTTATGGGCTGTGCAGCCTCCCACACTATTCCAGAATTTACTCTCTTAAGCAACTATCCAACATGTATTCTTTCCATCAGAGGACATAGAGTGTATATTCTCAGCTTCACAGTGTAAAAATACAATTCTGACAGGCTGAAGCAGAATCTTTACACTACCTTTAGTTATCAGAAAAAAAAAAGTATAAAGACATATTTTTTGTAGAATTATTATTATTAGCAGGATAGAGTGTTTCATAAGCCTGGCTTCCAGAAATCACGCTGAAATCTGGAATAAGTGTCGTGTTTTAATGGTACAAATACCGAAACTAAGATTCCAAAATCTGTATTATAACAATTAAAAGACAAATGAAATAGGAATGACAAACTAATCTGAGAGATTTAAAACTGCCAGTCTCCTGTGACCTAATGATGTTGACTGTCTATCAGTGTCACGATTTCTCAAACCTTCATCCACTCAACAACTGCTACAGGACTTGCTGTGTCCCTCTGCAAGTGTGTTTGTCTGGGGATCGACACAAACCTCCTTTTCCTCCCAAGCAGGAGGATCCTCTGTGATAAAACCACTCCAGTGCAACATTTTAAGTAATTTCAAAGTCAATACCATAGTGTGGGTATGTAAATTGAATTTATAGAGGTAATGGATACACAGCAATATATTTTGGGAGAGAATTTTAATTAATATTTTTAACTTAATAAACTATTTCCTTTTACTTGTTCTCATGTATGTATTATTATTAATTTTGGATTAAGAGCTTAGAATCCAAGCTTGAATTCCAGTTTGTAAAGTCTTGTATTTCCATGGACTAAAGGCAAGACCCACATCTTAGACTTTGAGCCACCAGAAGTCCATTTCCTATTCCTGGATGATGCAGCTCTTCACTGCTGCTTGTGCCTATTTTTTCACTCAAAACATTTTCTCCTGTATTTTACTTTTGCAGTAAGATTTGCCTACAAGGTGGGATTAGAGTCTAATGATGGCTTTCTTCTAGAAGAGAAGGAATGTTTTTTACCACTCTCCTGCTGTCTCCCATCAACTTTGTGACTCACCAGAAAGACAGTAGGAGTATTTGATTAGGAATTATTATTTGAAAACTAAATTAGATAAAAAGAATAGAAAAATGAAAAATAAAGGTTTAAAATGAAGAAAGTATTTGTCAATCTGTCATCTTGAAACCTTTTTCTTGTGGAAAGCTGCTGACTGTTCCAGTGTCCCTGTAGTCCTGCATAAGATGGTGACTACTTACTTTTCATCCTTTAATCTATGATTTGCAAGGATTTTTTTGCTATAGATTCACAGGCACAAAGTGCATTCCAAGCAAATAAATATGTATTGATCAATGGAAAAAATTAATTCCTGAATATTTTTCAAGTAATTAGGGAATCCATAAGGTTTTAATTCTGAACAACAAATCTGAAAAAAAATGAAAAGAAGCAAGTACAATAGAAATGAAGGAGATTGAGTTGAATTTACACAGAAAGACGTTTTAATTCCTTAGTGATTTGCCAATACGTCAGAGTGGCTAAATATGAATTAATTAATCAGATGTATCAAATTATTAAGATAATCAAATTAACAAATTAGAGCAGATTGCTGTAGAACAAGAATTAAAACCACAACCTTCAACTTCTGGTCATCGCGTGAAGCTGCCCACTTCAACTATTTCTGTGAATTCTGCTCTAAGATCATAAATAGATCCACAGGATGTCCTTCTGACACTTGAAATGGTATTCAGAACTATAAATATAAAATAAAGAATACCTGTCTTGAATGCAGCTTCTAAATCTGTGGGTCACTTGGTTTGATGTTCTGACCTAACAAAAGAAAAGGAGGTCAGTTTTATTTATCAAAGAAAAACATGTTGGATTTTCTATGGCAAAAGTCTGTCTAAATTCATACTGGTTACTTCTTGAAAGAGGAAATCTTGGATTAGTGACTTCTGTGTGATCAGCCTCAAATGATAATCAATTTTTAGCAGTAACTGGAGAAAGTTGTTTTACTGTTAATTAATTAGTTATTGCCAGAGTCTCTATTATTCAGTGCAGCACTGTAACTGGATTTCTTTGCTAAAGGCTGGTAAATTAATTTTTAATGGACTGTATTTCAAAATTTAATAATGAGACAATACTATTTAATTATCTAAGCCAAACACTGAAACAATTTCAGGGCAGCACACAGCACTTATAAAAAGTTAGCCATTTATCCTACTAGAAACTTTATATATCCTTTATGTCATAAATATCAAGCAGTGCCTCTGAAAGTCTGTCTTGTCTCTTTGTTACTTAGGTTTTCACATTTTATCTCTCCACCTGAAGAGTTCTGTCTGTAGTACAAAGGGGGAAATACTGCAAATAAGCAACTGGCAGTGAAAATGTCTTAGCTGGTTTTCTAAGGCAATAAAAAGAAGATGTGAAAAGTGCATCTTCTTGCCAAGTACAGAGTAGTGCACTGGAAGAGAAGATGTGAAAAGGTGATAGACAGAGCATGGCTTGATGATATACTGCACAGAAAAAAATGGGGAAAAAATCAGGCTTCATATCAAAGTTAAGATTTCTGAAACACTTCTGTGAGTAAAGAAGTGCTCTAAAACCCTGGCAAAGTGTATTTCTACGCTCCTAGGCTTGTGCCCAGCATTAGAAGGGTGTACCTGCACACTCAGTGCTTCTTTCTACATGGGCAATGGTAGAAAGATGTGATTTGGCTCTGTTGGCACTGCAGGGTGGTGGGACTCACGCTGACCTCAGCCCAAAAGCTGTGGCAATTGTTAAAAGATTTTATTGAGTTCTAAATGTACTAAAAAGTAATGATGAGATTACTTCTGCTATGTACAGAAAAGTGTCCCTGCCTGTGGCAGGGGGGTTGGATTAGATGATCTTTAAGGTCCCTTCCAGCCCAGATCGTTCTGTGATTCTATGGAAAATGTTACCAGTTCTCTCTGCTACCACAGCATCCTCAGTCCATCTGTCCACAATTTCATTTTAGTTTTTGTTTCATTCTCTTCTGAAGTAAGGACACGAGGTTCCTCATTCTTTCAGCCCCTCCCTCTGTCTGATGTCTTTCCTTTTATTTAATTTTTTCTTTTACTTAAAATGTCACAGAAATGCCTTTCCTCTTTGGGACACTGAGGTTTCTGGCTGGTTTTGCCATGATGTTCAGCATTTTACAAATATGCTTGAAGGTTCTAAGGGCTCTTTCTGAGGAATTTTTTTACATCAAGGACCTCCAGAAATTGGTAGGCAAATAATGCTGTGCTTAAATGAGACTTAAATGCTGCCTGGACTTATAAAGAAGGCTACATTAGAAAAAATGAATTAGTGCAAGGACAGAGACCTGAGAAATGTCCCCCTTTTTTCCTTGTGATTGTTTTACCTTACAAGATGGTTTTATCCCTTGTCACGAGGATGCCATCAAACAACTCCTGACTAAAATTCCTTGAATGCAGATACTGCTTTGGGAGAGTTCAGCTGTATGGATGCAGTGTCTGTTGGTTTCTTTGCTGCAGAGACACCGGGAGCTTCCATTAGTTATGAGTATATTTGTGTATTGAAGATACAACCATGAAAAAAATTACTTCCCATAGTGTTTGCATTGATTATAAAGAAATAAAAAATGACAAACTTTAGTGGAACAGCTAAGTGATCCATTTATCCAATCTAATGAATTTGCATTGATGTGGTTTAATATAATGTTGAAAGTACATTTCAAGCAATATAAATTGATTTTATTGCATATGAAATCAATCCTTGAAGACTCTAGCTTTTGGCAGAATGTAAAAATAACTGCAGACACTAAAATTAGGGGTGTATGTCTGTGCATGTCTGCGTTTGTGTCTCCAAATGCTAAAGGCTAAAATTGTGGACTTCAGTTTGAACCAGTTTCCTTGGTAACTTGCCCATAAAGTTCAAATTTTCCTCCTATTTTCTTTAATATTTTAATTAAATAACCCTTAACAAGGTATTAGTTCCTCTAAGTTATATTCCTAAAGCTTTTGATATTGTGTGAGAACAGTTTTTTCCCTTAGATCTTTTCATAATTTTGATTATAAATTAAGAACATTTGACTTGTAACTTCACAGAAGAAAATGCTTTGCTATTACTGAGATTAGTATTTGCTATTCTTTCATTAGTACCATCACTCTTAAAACTATCACATAAATGCATCTGATTTTACATCAGAAGAGTTTTAAGTTAAAAGCTCTTCACACACTATTTTCAGTAGCAGCACAATTGTTAATCCACCAAAACTGGTGGTTGACATCAGTGGCAGATTTGTAGTGGCAAAATCAGGAGCTCCCAGGAGCTGGAACTAAAGTAATTTTTGTAACTTTGATCAATATTTGGGGCTCCTTCAGCCTCTTTTGTCAGAGGCTTTGAGCTTCTGCAGTGCTCACGTTTTCTTCAGTGGATGTTGTGAATATTCCACAGACACCAAAACCTCCAGATGTCTCAAATAACCCACGGAGAAAACAAAACACACAGTTAAAGTGCTAGGAACACCAATTTTTTTGAACTGTTTTTCCCAGAAATAAAGCTGAAATTCAAGCTTATTTGGTAAATATCAAAAGGAAAATGACTTCTTGCTGTGAATTGTCATCCCTTTATCTCCATCACTGACAACACAACTGTCAATTTTGTGTTGTTTTGTACCTATGAAAAATTCTAACTTTGATGAGGCTGCTTATATAAAGGTATGATTTTGAGAAAAATACCTTAAGAGCAGAAGTTGTTAGGCAATACCTTCTCACAATAGTCAGAGGTGCCATTCACTTTTTTATAATACAGCTCAAAATTTTACAGGAGTTACATCAATACAAACTTTCAGAAAATCTTTCAGAAACAGCTATCTCTGACACTGTAAAGTCAACAGAAGTTTAGGCATGGATTTGGGAGCTATTCCTATGGATTACCAGACTCCCCACCATTACACTTCTCCTTTGATTGAGGTTGCACTCAGTCATACAGAGGGCAATGAGTTTTCAAGGTGCTCAACAGGGCTGTGAGCAGTGGAAGGTGGCATCTGTTAAAACCTGCTCATAAATTCTTAATCCCACACAGAAAAATTGAAAGGTGTCATACTGATCTCATTTTATTTGGTTCTGCATGCAGCTTTCACATAATGACACATCTAATAATGATGTCCTATCGTTATCTCTGCAATACCTATATAAAGGTGTATTTCATTTTTTTTTTCTCATGGGGAAGAGGATATATAAATTTTCTTATTAAATAGCTTTAATATTATGAAAAAAGAGATGTACTTAAACCATTTTATTTCCCCCTCTTTTAACAATTGTTACAAAGTGGTAATTACAGAAACACTCTTTGAATGGAGGCAAGCAGAAAAGGAATAATTTAAAATTTAACAAAATCAGCTCTACTAGCCTTCAACCAGTCTGAAAATGCTTTTTTATTCAAAATGATCTCTTTTATATTTTAGTGAGGACAGTATTTTATTTTTACTAGAGAATGTAGTATTTTATTATCAATAGAAACCACTGTTAAAAAGTTGACTTAATTTACTGCTCATGTGAAGCAGCAGAGTTACACCAAAGGCGGATTCCACAACCAAGACTGAGAACTGAGAAGATAAAATTGCTCACAAAATGATATTGTCCCCTTGCAAAAGCCCAACCTCTGCGTCTTAAGGAGCCAGGGAACATCATTAATCTCTTCCATAGAAGACTTCCATCATCATCAGTATCATTATCCTGGGCAAGTCTGCTTGAAAAACAATGAATCAGTTTAAACTCTTTAATGGAATAGAAGGAAAAGGAAGCTGCCACCTATAAAGGGAAACTTTGAACCTCAAAGAAACAGGTATCCATTATCTTCCACCTCTCAAGCTCATACACAGGACTCAGGATTTTCTTGGGGTTGTTCCAAAGTCCTCTTGCAGCAAGTGATTTTTCCCCTCTGGGGTTTAAATTTCTTCTTGTGAAGGAAGCTGGAATCATTGGAACTAAGCTTTGGGATGTTGCTGTTGTAGCTGGAAGTCCTGAATACCAGTGTTCTGCCCTACCCTGCTTCATGGGACTCCTCAGACTCTTTCCCTTCTTCCTCCAAAGGCTCCTGAGCCTTCAGGTGTTCCAGCATACCCACACACGTAGTAACTCTCTTATCAGATTAGGTGAAATATGCTTTAGAAAACACCTGCTTTGAAAACACATAAATAATTTTGATTATAGGGCTTGAACCTGCCTAGGGAGACAGCACAGAAGTTGGTGTCCCAGAAACTGGAAGGTGCAGAAATTCCTGACACAGTGAGGAGCAGCTGGGGACAGATTAAAGCAGAAACTTCCTCATGTAATTCAGCTGCACCCAGAGAGTGACACATGACTGCAGCGTGAACCTTTAATCTCATGAACATTGCTCCCATCTTCTCCAGGAGCAAAGCAGTTGTGTATAAATGGATATTCCCCATTTAAGAAGACTATGGAAATAGATAATAGTTTTCTGCAAGCTGAAAAAGTAGTTATCTAACTTTGCAGAACCAAACAGAAATAAAGTTCTTAAATCTCCCTCCAATGCCACCATGAATAGATCAAAATAGGGAAAAGCAATGAAAATACAGGGAGCAATCAGCCACTATTGTGAGCATGAATTTTATAATCCTTCAAAAATATTATATGCAACATAATTTTAGACAGAATAGCATTTTTCATTCTTTTTCTATCCAGGAAATAATCTTCCAAAGTGTCTGACCAAGAGCACTGGCTGACAGTAGGAAGGGAAACGGATTCAAAATGAATTTAGTTAATATGTTTGTGTTGCTCCTTTGGAAAAAATTCAGTGTTAATGACATTATTCATCCAGAGAAATTGAATAAAATGTATCAGGACAACGGTGAAATTGAAATCAGCAGTGCTAATGCAGTCATCACCCTTAAGTCCTTTCCAGCTTCTTATGGTCTCAAAGCTCCCAAAACTATTGTTTATTCTGCATCAGCAAACTGTTGGCCCATGCATCTGCTGTGAATACTTTACATACCCCAGGATAGATTTTGGTCCTTGACATCCAGGTAGTATCAGTTCAGCATTTACCACACTTGCTAAACATCCTCCAGATTAAGCATTAAGGGCCATTGAAAGACTGAAAAAACCCCTAAATTAGTAATTTTTCTTTCTTTCTGTTTATAAAGGAAAAATGAAAGCAAAATTAATATTTCTGAACAAAGGGAAAACTGATGGAAAAGAGGTAGGCAAAAGTACCACGGCGATGAGGGATGCAGTTAGCAGTGTCTCTTACAACTCTTGGGAGTCTTTTTTCAGGGATGAGTTTCCCAAGGCTGCATATAAAAATATACTTGAAGATTACTTATCCTTAATCCTCCCCTAAATACCCTTTCTGCCATCCATCCAAGAGACATACTTTGCTAGGAATATAGGAATCCAAGGTTCACACTGATGTCCAAAGAGAAGGAAAAATATCATATTCAGTAAATATTTTCATTTACTACAACTACATTGCCATTGCTGAATCTCAGGCCAGAGAATCCTCGTTAGTCAAAATGGGGTCTCCTGTACAGTGATGTGCACTGAAATACAGCTAAAAAAGATTCAAAGTCCTAGGAACATTTTTATTTGTAAAACATCTTAACTTAATAAGGTCTCTTTTTTTTTTAAACCTGTACTAGTTCTGGGATTGAAAAAATTCCCAAGAAAATAAAATGAAACCAAACCAACAAAACTTAAAAACAAACAAAAACTCTCCCAGATTAAGGAGCATACCAAGGCTATTCTTCAGCCTTACTTGAAAACTAAATTTACAAGGTGTTATAAAAATATATATGTGTTATATCAATATATATGTGATACTAATATATTATGATACTAATCTAGTATCAAGATTGATTAATGTTTTTATTTTTAAGAGGATTTTTTTCCTGTTTACTGACAGCATTTAATAAAGTTAGACTAAAATTTTGTAAAATTCTAGCATCTGGGATATGTAAGTTTTGCATGGAAGGCTGTTGATGAAAGATGATTTGAACAACTTTGCAGCTTTAGTCCCTTTTTGTCATTAGGTGAAATCTCCATCAGCAACACCGTGGTTACTTCCTTATGAACAATTCCAGATATTTTAGTGCATCTCAGGGTTTTTTTAATCTCTAGGATACAATTTTCTGACTTGCAGCTGCTCCTTCAAAAGGAAAGACCTGAGCCACAATGAAGCAGGGTAGGAGGCTGCCCAGGGAGGGTGTGGGATTAACACACTTTGAGATTTTCAAGATCAGACTGGATAAATCTTTAAATAACCTGATCTGGATTCATGACGTGATTTTGAGCAAGGGGATCAGGCCAGAGACCTCCTTCCAATCCTGTGACTCTTTATCTTCCAGTCTCATCACTGGATAATCATTTGGATTATCCAAAATGGCGCTAAAACACTTATGTTTAGACAACTAAATAATGGAATAATATCTGTTCCCTTGAACAGGAAAAACCCACAGTTATAACTGTAAATTAAATAGGTTCTGAGATGATGCTCAGAGAAAGGGAAACCTTCAGATCTGCGCCATTGTTTCGGGCATGGATAGAAAGAAAATGGACGTGGTAGACCAAGAGGTTCTTAATGAAATATGAGTTTTAGAAGAGAGATAATAATTCTCATCAAGATATTATTTGAAAGGAGCATGTGTTATTTACCAGGGCTTATATAAAATACTGGGTTGGATGAAATCCCAGAACCAAATGTGCAGAAAAATTCCACACACCCCTGGCCCCCCAGACACACACTTCCCCTTCTCAGAGCTCCTCCCCTGAATGAAGGACTGCAAGCAAATATTGCCTAGCTTGGCAAGAGCTGACACCCTCACCTGATGTCAGCTGAGAATATTGAAGGGCTACTGCTGCAGTTCATTATGCAAATTGCTGTAGTCCCAAGGAAACCAACTCTTTTATGCAATTAAATTGTTTACAAGCCTATTTATATCTTAATAATGGCTTAGCCTGGGTGCTTTTTGTTTCTGCTGGCACTAAGCATTTAAGCAGGATCTTTCTATTATCCACACATATTTGTGAGCTGGTGCTGTGGAAGGGATTGACTGGCTCATTTCTATGCAAAGATTCTTCCCTGTATTCAAATGAGTTTTCAATCCATGAAGCACATTTTCAGGGTTTAAGAAAAATTAAAACATTAAGTAATCGCCTCATGCAATTTCGCCACAATATGCAAACATCAAACTGCAGAAATTGTGGTGTTTCCTCAAATGCCTCAGACATTTCTCCTATGTATTAAAAAATTAAATTAGTGAGATAAGTATATTCTGCAAATAAGATTTGTTTGGCCTGGAAAAATTTTAATAGCAAATGAATGGATTCTTTAGCTAATAAAAAAGACTTGCTAAAAAAAAAGTCAGATGTGCAAAGTAACTGTGTTTAAATAGTAAAATGGATTTCATTTGCTAATTCAACATTCTTGTGTTTTGTTGGGTTTTAGGGTTGGTTTCTATATAAAAAATAATTGGTTGAAAACAGGAGGCAAAGTCCATTCTCTTCATGTTTCCTTTTTTTCAGAAATCTATTGTCAACATTTTAAAAAGAAGCATCAGCTCTCTAAGCTTGATTTCAATAGGACGTGAAATAAAAGCAAATCAAAGCCAACAGGCATACACAAAATAAAAAACATGGATGAACTCACACAACAGAAACATTCTGTCCCACCCCCTCATCTTTTCCCCACTCTTCACAATTTAAGGCAAATATAGGTTGCTACATTGTGAAAGGTGCCTGGGTCACAAAGAAGATTTTAATTAGATGTTTCTTCCTTCACTTATTTTTTCATCCTATGAATTTTCCAATCCTTTTGCTACCCTGCCTTACCTTTAACAGAGATAATGTCCTCTTCACTTAAATCAAATAATTAGTTTGACAAGGACTGAAATCATATGGAAAGTGTAGGTTTAAACCAGAAGTGTCATCACCTTATACACATTTTTTAGGTCTGAAGTTTTTTAACAAGAGGCTTTGTGGAAAAGTGAAGTGACACCACGATTAATTTCCTTTAAAAATAAAAGCCAATTATCTACTTCTTTTTAGATGATGTAAATGTTAAAGGACAGGAAATCATTTTAGGCTGTTAGACCTGACCTTGAACAGATGCCAGGGAATTCCTGGTCAGTACATGGAATATTTTCATGGATGTAGCTTGCAACGGATGCATGGCATGGACACGTTACATCAACAGGAAACCTGGTACCCAGAAAGCCAAACCTTTCTGTGGGATCATGCCAGATATGCTTACCTTCATCCTCAAGATGAGGAACATCTCAAGGCATCTAGTGACTTTATTTCCTAATTATTCTTTTATGCATAGACTTCTAAACTACCTTAGACCACTAAATATATTTTTTTTTTTTTGCAACTGACCCCCAGTTGTGAAGACACCAACTAGGACAGGATAAACTCTGAGTCTCAGATAAAAAGAACATAAGCACTCCAAATAATGCCAAGAAAAGGCTAAAAAATGAACAATTCTTCTAGTATTTAGATAAAAATTTAATGTAGTAATTTCTTTATTATCCTGATTAATTAATAGCTTAAAAACATTGATTTATGGATTTAATCTTTATTATGACCTTTATTTGATTACTTCATTAATGAAGCTTTAATTAGCTGAGTAAAACTGCAGTTTATGAGTTTAGTATATTGCTTTGTGTAGCATAGTTTGATCTTTTCCTAAAGTCTTAAAAATTAAGAAGAAATACCTGATTCCAATAAATTCTAAAAATCTCAAAGCCAGTAGGTTGTTTTGGGCAGGAGGCAGCATGTCATTGTATAGATTTAGATTAGATCTTAGGAAGAAATTCTTCCCTGTGAGGCTGGTGAGATCCTGGCACAGGGTGCCCAGAGAAGCTGTGGCTGCCCCTGGATCCCTGGAAATGTCCAAGGCCAGGCTGGATGGGGCTTGGATCAACCTGGGCTAGTGGAAGGTGTCCCTGCCCACAGCAGGGGGTGGAATGAGATGACCTTCAAGGTCTCTTCCAAGTCTCTTCCAACCCAAATAGTTCTGTGATTCTGTGACTGGATCCTGCTCTTAAACTCAAACCAGGATAATCCAGATTATCCAGGAGCAGAAAGAGCAGTGAAAATAAATCCTTTGTCCCCTTTGCTTGAATTTCATGCCCTGCCAGTGCATGGTCCCACCAGCAGTGCTTAGATCTGGCTCTGCCTTTGTCTTTGCAGCCCATGATGGGACAAGTCTGTTCCACAGAGATGGCAACCACAGCTGTAGCTGTCAAAGCTTTAACTTTGTTGAGGCATTCATAAATGTTTTCATCTTTTGTGGACTCTTTGTTGAAACTGGAAAATGTGTTCAACATGAATGGAAGCAGGAGTGCCAGATAGACTAATAAAGAAAGAATGAACTCATGAACCTCATTTCTCAAGGAAATTAGGTAAAAAAAAACCCTGCCAGAGTATTTTTTTTTCTACTGTGAACTCTACAAAAAGTGTTAATAATATTAATAAAGACATTTGTCGCTGTTGAGCGCTAGCCGAGTGCAAGAACCAGACTGGATTGGGTGAGGCAGAATTCTGATTTTATTATTTAATTCTAAAACTTATATAGACTTTTAAAAGTTTCTCCGGATTGGGTCAATTCAAAACCTCCCCCTAGGCCCATAGGCCAGGTAGAACTGCCCATCTTTCCAGAGACAGTTTCAATAACATCCAAACCTTATCTTTATTTATAGAACACAGGGAGAAGAAGAGAAAAATTCCCATGGGAAAGAATCTGTGCTACTACAGACATTTGTGTCTGTTAATATTTAACATAATAAAAACCTAGTGCTGGATGTTGAGCATGGGGGAGCATATCCATTTCTTCCTTTTCTATTCTTGCAACGTGCTCTGTTTCTCTTTTCTTTTGTTCTACGTATAAATAAAATGCCAAAACTTTAGATCAGAGGCTATTGGCAACACTGAATTTTCGAAAAGCTGGAGGAAAATATTAATAATAAAAATAATTAATAGCAGAGCTCCTCAGTGATGGATCTCAACAGAGCTTCTCTATTTAAAGAAATAATTGATTTCTATTAAATGAGTTTCTTCTTGCAAATTATTAAGTTCTAACAATATTTAAGAAATGCCACATTTGTTTGCTTGTAGATTCCCCATATTGAGATCATTAAAGTCTTGTGAAATTAAGGTTATAAGTCAATTCTGACAGCTTATGGCAAATCTCCATCACTGAATGTCATAATAAAATTTCTAGTATTTGGAAAGCCAAACCACAGTCTAAGCAACGAGTCTAAACTCTTTTTTTAAAAAAAAACTGCTTTGTTTTTTTCTGTCTTTTTCTGGTGATCAAGATCCCAACATACCTCATCACACTTTGGTTTAAATTAAATAGTAACTAATAAATGACAGTATTAGTACTATTACAAAGTTTATCATGGTAAATGGTGTTCTAACAACCCTAGTAATATCAGCTAATTGAAATACATCATTCCTCCTTCTTTTCTTTTGGGACTAGTCTAATATGAATTGATGTGATTAATTAAACACATAAAAACCCCTGATTTTCTTA
The DNA here is from genome assembly GCA_013397815.1 of Aleadryas rufinucha. Taxonomy (NCBI): domain Eukaryota; kingdom Metazoa; phylum Chordata; class Aves; order Passeriformes; genus Aleadryas; species Aleadryas rufinucha. Next base: position 15,496 of record VZTH01012452.1, read on the forward strand.
ATTTCTTTTTTCTCTTTTCTTCTCAAATCCACTTTTTTTTTTCTTTTTTTCTGCTACTTGTGAAAAGTAACATCTTATGCATCTGTGTTCACAAAATACTTTCTCCTTCTTCAGCTCTCCCCACAGTACAGACACGTGTAGGACAGGAAATGCAGAAAAGGAACTTGAATACCTCTCCAACTGAAATATCAATGCACTGTCCAACCTCTCTGACTGCCCAAAGACCAAAACTATTCACATTACAATGAACAACCAAGATCCATTGCTTCCCACCGAGCTGCACAGAGTACCTTTGTAACATATTGTGTCAAAGGAATAGTCAGCTATTGGGCCAAGGAAGCACATTCCTTATCACCAGCTTATCTCAGTTCCTTCTTAGTTGAAGCACAAGTTTCTATCAAGCAGGTCCTCCTGTCCTCCATCCATGCTGCCATGCAGTTATGAAAGCACTGCCTCTGTATCAGCACCAGGATATGTTCTGAGTTCCACGAGGGAAATGGTGTTGAGCAGTTTTGCTGTAAGATCTGGAGCCTTGTGCTAGGTAGACTCCATCTACTCCCAGTTTCTCTTCCAGAAGGAATTAACTGGCTCAGTCTGGTACAGATGCTGCCTGCGAATTGATCTCTATGGAATATACAGAAATCATACAGAACCAAAGCCCATTTAAGCACAACGCTTGCCATAGGGACAAATTTACTGAGTTTGGTTTTGTTTTCTCCAACAGCCTTCTGAGAATCTGGGATGTACAGGAGCTTTGATTACGCTGTCTTATACTTCACAGAATCACAGGATTGTTCAGGTTGGAAGAGACTTCAAAGACCATCGTGTTGATGGTCCCACAGGCAGGGACACCTTCCATTAGACCAGGTTCCTCAGAGACCAATCCAACCTGGCTTTGGACACTTCCCGGGATGGGGCAGCCACAGCTTCTCTGGGCAACCTGTGCCAGGGCTCCACCACCCTCACAGTCAAGAACTTCTTCCTAACATCTGATCTAGATTTCTCCTCCTTCACTTTGAAGCCATTCCCCCTTACACCCTTATAGAAAGTCCCTCTCCAGCCTCCTTGCAGGCCGTGTTCATTTCCTTCTGAACTGTGTTTCTCTCATTTTTTCCACGTGAATTATAAATATGTGATGAATTTCAATTCTCAGTCTGATCCATTTGACATTTCCACAAATGCTTCAGTTTAAACATAGTTATGAGCAGCAAGCTGCTGGTGTGGCTCCAACGATCTGAGAAGTCTGCCTGATAACATTCTCTTCCTGGGTGCAGAAAAACGTCCTTATCTCCTCACTTGCAAACACCTTCATGGTTCTGCATAGTTGTGTATCTTCTCCAGAGTCTTTGTCTGGGAGCTTTTGGCTGTCCCTTCTGCAAAGGAAAGGGATTTTGTGGGAATAGCTACTTCTATCCTGCAGAGCTGCACTTTGACATGTATTATGAACTTAGACTGTCACATAAATGGTTTTTGTCATGTATGGTGTTGGAAGGTTGGCTTTTGCATTTACACTTGCTTGGAGTTGAATTAATTAATTATTATTAATTGTTAAGGTTAATTGGTTAAATTNTTGATTCATTTTTTAATAAAAGCTTTTTATTTTTACCTAAAAATAAGAGCTGCCTCTTATTTCTGACATTTTGATGATGTACAGTTTAAAACTCCTTTCAACAATGTAATTTATTTACTCAAAACCTTTAATCCATCCTAAGGACAAAACTCCCTCTTTACTGTATTGTTTAGAAGCTCTTTTCAGCACTCCCCACACAGTTCTGGCAGGGGCGTAGAAGGAAGACTGACCATGTTTTACTGGAGACATGATGAGTGAGTGCAAACAGTATTTGTTTGAATCAGTAACAGGTCATCTGCTATTTTTGCTCCAAGAACTACAGCTGATGTTTTAAGGAATTCTTACTTGCTGAAGCTTTCAACATTTTTCAATCTTTTGAAATTTGTTTTTATTCCTCAGTGGAGTAAAAACAATCCTTTGAGCAATATTCACTATTTTGAAAAGTTTCAGTTTCAACAAAGCAATGTATTTTAAATACCTCTAAATACCTTGAAGATATTATTTCAATTTTAAGCTAAGTATGCCTGTCTATGATTTTTCATAAGAATATAAGGCAACAGAACCAACCAATTGCCCTCAAAGTTAATAGGAATTTGTTGCCTGGAAACAATATACGTCTTTAAAACTAATTAGTTGCCTAGAAACCATACAAATCCCTAAAACTTCTGTAGAGTTAAGGATATCAACAATGCCTAAGTAATGCACCGTTCCATGAAAGAAAAAAGTAAGGTTTGAAAATGTGATTTCGATGGCAGAAGTGTAGGAATGTGCTATCAAGGTGTAACCAGGCACCAGAACACTTAGAAAGTCTCATGATTGGGATCTGGAGTGGTTCAGTCTTGTTGTGGCTTTATACATATTGCCTTGAAGTGGGAATATTTTTAATGTTCTGGGGTGCAGGAGGGCACTCTGTGCTGGAATAGAACTGCCAGTAAAGTTGGACTGTACAGGCTGATGCTCAATCCCTTTTTGTTTTGCTGTATTGCCCTCCACAACATTGAGCAAAGCAGAGCTGTGTGATGGCCACTGCTTGGGACAGGTATTAAGGCAGCCCTAGGGAAGATCAAAAGTCCTACTGAAGAGTCAGTGCTAACATCTAACAGCACAAAAAAAAAAAAAAAAATTCTGCTGGAGCACCAGGAAATCAATTATACTTTGCCCATTTTACACATGTTCTACTGCACTCTTAGGGAATAACTAATCCCAAAATAAACAAGAGAGCATAAAGCAAGCCTCATATAGAACTGCTAACACACTTGGTGCCATTAACTCTTTGAATTCACCACAACAGATTGTTTTTAGAAGAGATAATGTGATTTCTTTTTTTTTTTTTTAAAGAAATACATACATATATCTGGCTAAGATCTGTTTTTTCAGTTCCATGAGATAGGGCAATGTTAAGCAGCCTGTTAATCCTTGTGTTTCAGTGCTCAGAGGTTATGACTGTAGTAAAGAGAAGGTATTTTCCCTTCTTTAGCATTAGACAACATTGGGAATTAGGAAGGGATATTTACTCTCCTTAAAAATATTAATCAGAATCGGCAGATATCAAATGAGTGTTTCACTGCAATTCAGTTCTCACCTTTTAAGGCAAATGACATCCCTAAAGTGGAGTTAAGGTTGAGAAGGAATGATATGAAGACATTAAGTTACTTCTTGTTCACCTGGGCAGTCTGTGGAAGGTCTCAGCAGCAGTTTAAGATCTACTGGGACTTGGCTGAGAGCTTTGTACAGCAAACTCCCATTTTAAAATCCACTTCAGTACCAGCACTATGTATCACACACAAATCCACAGAGCTGCTGCATTCACATCAGGGTTTGTCTGGCACCTGTTTTAAATGGGCAATGTGCAACCAGCATTTTTTTCAGCTTGTCTTTTAACAAGGTGCAACGAGGGCATGATGATGGCAAGAATCTTCCCTTTCTTTTGTGGAGCAAGTAAGTGGAGCTTCACAAATTTTATGTATTCACCTACTTACCTACTATTTCTTTCTTTTTATCATGAAAGAACAAATAGACAATGAGATCTAAGCCTGACAAACTCCACTTTAAATAGACTAGTGATATAAAATTTATGCAAATGATTCCATTAAGGACACAATTTATTGTGTACTGTTGAAGTAGCTGCATTAAAAGGAATCTGTATGGAAAATAATGAATGTGAATCGATATCTACAAAAACTATTTCAACAAGCAAAGATAAATGGTTTTCTAGCACAGTTTGTGCTGAGCTGCTGCCATACATATATTTGTATTCAGTGCTGCCCAAAATAAAAAGGCTCTGAAAATAAACATTGGGAAAGTAATCACCTGAGATCTGACACTTTAAAACTAGTGGTCAAAATTAGTATTCTGAAGTCATGAAGCCACCATGTATGTGACTGAATAGCTGCTGTTATTGGGACACACTGATTTATCACCTCTGGCAAGATGCAGAAGTAAATCCAAAAGATGTATAGTAAAATCCCATATGACAAAAAATAGTATTTTATTAGATTCTTTTTACATTGTAACATTTAATAACCAGAAATTGATCATGAATATTATTTTAGAAAATAAATCCTTAAATCAGATTATGCAGGCTGCTAAAAATTCCTTTCCCCCAAAATAACTGGACAAACCAGGTGTGGCACTGTTATTCTCTAAGAAAATGACATTTTCAGAAGCCTCGCAACATTAGTCTTTATTGTTATTATTATTATGGTGAAATGTTTTTAAACATTTTAGTTGTCATTTATGAATGCCTCAGAATATAAAACTACTCCCAGGCTAAGTGGGTTTCAAGCATGTTTACTTTACACTCAGAGATAAATCTTTCTAGTTAAATTATTAAGTGAATGTAGAATAAATCTCACTTACCACGACAAATTAAATTACACTCCAACCTAGGAATATCTACTTCACCAGAAGTGTTTTCATCTAAGAATTATGAGGAAAAAAAAAATGTCCAGGTGCTGAGTCATGCCATGATGGTGTTCTTTCCAATCCCAGATTCGAAGAGTTAATCAACTCTGCATTTTTACATTTAGGTTTTATTGCTTTACTTAGTGTCACAATGGAAGGGCAACTGGAGACAAATGAGATACATCAGTCAACAGAGATACAAAGAAAGCAAGAAAGCTGAAACAAAGGAAGTGTGTGATTTTCGAGAAATTTATCAGACCATGTACAGTGGGTCCCTTCTATGACAAATCCTCTGGTTATGGGAAATGCTGACTGTAAATTCTTCTTCCTGTTCTTCTCAGAAGAGTAGATGATGGAGATAATGGTACACACAGTCCCATGTTTTAGAGCCACAGTTATTGCAGGTACTGGGCTGGGAGACCTTGTAAAATCTCCGAGGGAGGTTTATAGCTAGAAATCACCAAATCTAAGGATTGTCCTTTGTTATGGATCATTTTCCCTCAGGCCAAAAATAAGGACCCATACAGTTTTTTATGTTTAATTTTTTTCCTTGATAAGGTTTCTGTAATTTTACTCTTTTAGCAAGTTGAGGCAAAGCTGCTCAATCTTAGTCCTGGAAGATAAATATTGGTCTTGGCAACTAAGCTAATCACACAGCCCTGGGAGCTTCAATAGTTGCAGCTGATTTCATAGAATCGTAGAATGGTTTGGGCAAGGACACCTTCCTCTATTCCAGGTTTCTCAGAGACCAGTCCAACCTGGCCTTGAACACTTCCAGGGATGATGCAGCTACAGCTTCTCTGGGCAACCTGTGCTGGGGCCTCTCCACCCTCACAGTCAGGAGTTTCTTCCTAGTATCTGATCTAACCCTGCCCTCTATTAATTTAAAGCCATTCCCCCCCATCCTGTCCCTCCAGGCCCTTGTCCAAAGTCCCTCTCCCGCTCTCTTGCAGCCTCTTTAGGCACTGGGACAGTTTATTAGGAATAAGAAGCTGTTTCAAACGTGTAATGGCCTTAGAGAAGGAGACTTAAGGGAATTCATATTTTTATGTACTGTGATTTCTTCAGTAGGGAATGGACCTCTCGAAGGAGAGACATTTCCTTGTGACAGTGCTGGATCCTGTCCCCATCCTCCCCTCTGCATTCCAGCTCGTGGAGAGGAGCACTGCTGGGTAGAGGAAGGTATGAGGTAAAATGTACAGGTACATAGGTAATCACAAGTCTAATGCATGCTGGAAATGATTAAGTTTCCAGGGCTCACAGATGTCACTTTTCAAACATCCCTGAAGCACACACACCTGAGAGTGGCTGTGGTGGGGTGAAGACTTCTCTTGCCTTCAAAACTAAGGGACTGCTTGAGCTCACACTGAGTGTCTGTGATCAGTTTTCCAAACTAAGGCACTCAAACACCTCTGATGAGGTTTAGACCCACTGCTTATTCCAGCCCTCCAGTCTTTACTCAGACAAAAGTTTTGCTGACCTTGAGGGCACTTTTTCAGAACAGAAGCTGCAGAGAGGTAACTTCCATCCCTATTAGGGCTGCAAAGCTCACAGAACACCTCCTTCACATTCCCTTCAATTACACCAAAGCCTGTAAAAAGAAGAATTTAATTTCTTTGACACTCACTGCTNTGGGCAGGGACACCTTCCTCTGTCCCAGGTTTCTCAGAGACCAGTCCAACCTGGCCTTGAACACTTCCAGGGATGATGCAGCTACAGCTTCTCTGGGCAACCTGTGCTGGGGCCTCTCCACCCTCACAGTCAGGAGTTTCTTCCTAGTATCTGATCTAACCCTGCCCTCTATTAATTTAAAGCCATTCCCCCCCATCCTGTCCCTCCAGGCCCTTGTCCAAAGTCCCTCTCCCGCTCTCTTGCAGCCTCTTTAGGCACTGGGACAGTTTATTAGGAATAAGAAGCTGTTTCAAACGTGTAATGGCCTTAGAGAAGGAGACTCAAGGGAATTCATATTTTTATGTACTGTGATTTCTTCAGTAGGGAATGGACCTCTCGAAGGAGAGACATTTCCTTGTGACAGTGCTGGATCCTGTCCCCATCCTCCCCTCTGCATTCCAGCTCGTGGAGAGGAGCACTGCTGGGTAGAGGAAGGTATGAGGTAAAATGTACAGGTACATAGGTAATCACAAGTATAATGCATGCTGGAAATGATTAAGTTTCCAGGGCTCACAGATGTCACTTTTCAAACATCCCTGAAGCACACACACCTGAGAGTGGCTGTGGTGGGGTGAAGACTTCTCTTGCCTTCAAAACTAAGGGACTGCTTGAGCTCACACTGAGTGTCTGTGATCAGTTTTCCAAACTAAGGCACTCAAACACCTCTGATGAGGTTTAGACCCACTGCTTATTCCAGCCCTCCAGTCTTTACTCAGACAAAAGTTTTGCTGACCTTGAGGGCACTTTTTCAGAACAGAAGCTGCAGAGAGGTAACTTCCATCCCTATTAGGGCTGCAAAGCTCACAGAACACCTCCTTCACATTCCCTTCAATTACACCAAAGCCTGTAAAAAGAAGAATTTAATTTCTTTGACACTCACTGCTTCAGTTGCTGGCACGACAAGTTGTTTCTCACTGAAGCTCTCTAAAATACTATTGATTTTGGCAGGATGGCTAAAATGAGCTACTGTCTGCTTCTTACCATCTCCCATAGACAATGGAAGACAACTATGGACAACATCCAATCTGCTTTGGAATCACAGGGTTTTCACTGGCAATTTCAAATAATGAGCAATACATACTTCATGGTTTAGGTCCAATTTTGTTTTGTCAAAAAATACAACTCTTCTCTTTTGCCACTTTGAATAAGATGACTCATGCTGGCTTGCCATTTTCAGCTTCTTGAGTGAATTCTCCCTGGTGTCATTTTTAATATTGTTCTGTAAGTAAATACACTACATACCCAGAAAATGTGGCTCCCATATCTGAAGAGCAAAGGAGAATTTATTGTTCACTATCTCATAAAATTATTTTGTGTTTTGTGACATAAATACAAATAGAAATGACTGCCACTCTTTCTTAAGTTTTTGAGGTCCTTTCAGTGGTGAAGTTTGTTTTGTGAGAACATCAAAATGAAATATGCAGGCACAGAGAACAGAAAGACACCACTTTGCTGACAACTTTATGTAAATCTGAACAAGTCACAAACAATAGAATCTGAGTATGATTCACTCTTCCTGATAGGCATTTGTTTTATTTGATTATCTCTTTAAAAGACGTTTTTTATTTTGTAACTCTAAAAACGAGAAAGAGTTCGCAGACAATGCTTTGCACAGGACTAAGTGATCTGTGTGCTCTTCAGTAGAGGTTTCCTGCAGGGTCACACAGATAGGAGTTTTCTCCTCTGTGGAATGACAGATTTGACATCATGATGGAGACACAGGATCTGGATAGAGACAAGGCAGGGAATGACAGCAGCAACAATTTCTCTGGTTTGTACCATGTAAGGACTTAAGTGGTTACGTCATCTTCACCTGAATATGAGTCAGGATTGAAGAACATCCTTACTGTGAGGATGGTGAGGCTCTGGAACAGGGTGCCCAGAGAAGCTGAGGCTGCCCCATCCCTGCAAATGTTCCAGGCCATGTTGGATTGGGTTTAGAGCAACCTGGTCTAGTGGAAGGTGTCCCTGATCATGACAGAAGGGTTAGAACTGGATGGTCTTTAAGGTACCTCCCAACCCAAGCCGTTCTATGATGATTCTATGATGACCGTGTCTCTTTACTGTGAGACAGCTGTAATATAGTGAGAAAATATTGCTTTTTAAAACTTTTATTCTTTAGTTCAATTTATGAGTGCTTAGCTGTGTGTCTGGGATTCCCAGTTATCAGAGCAGACCCTGGAGTGGTTGGTAGTTGGAATAAAAGCAATTAGTATGAATAAAAGCAATGGCAGTGAGAAGGAACCATGCAAATCCTCTAGCAAACAGATGAGACTGAAGTCCATGCAGTGTTAATCTAAATGAAACACTCTCTAAGCGCAGTGGAAAAGCTTGGTCTGCAATTTTTATAACCCTTTGATACACTTGAGATCACATTTATCCCTTGTCTTCACTCTGATTTTGCAGCTCACTTACTTCACAGGAAGTCAAGTAATTTGGGAAACATTTATCAGCTTCAAGACGAGCTGAGGAACATCCCACTGGGGAGAGATGATGATGACTTGGCCTCCTGGCAGTCCCTACCCGAACCATCATCTGCAGTGTGTAACCAACCATACTGCTACTGAGGGCATACCAAAAGTGGCACTCGTATTTTACTGAACAAAGACTCTGCTTTCATTAGCTCCCATTGTGATGTGATTTATTCATGGGTACAAGAGAGTGCTTTCCAAGGACAACACAGAAAAGTTTGGAGAAGCCACAGCAGCACCAGTGTTCAACAGGGCACACACCACAATGCAACAGCAATGCTCCAGTGACAATAGTCTGTGGCTGCAGGGCAATATCATGGTGAGCAATGGCTTCTGAGACCAGCCCTTTATGTTTTTTAGGAGTTCTTTTTTGGGGGTCACACCATGATTTATTCTAACTTCTTAATTTCCAACATGCCGTGAAACTGTTGTACATTGCAGCACATCTGCAGCCATTTAGGACTTCACAGCTGCAGTTACTTCTCACACCTGAGATGTCTCCTGTTTCACTGCAGCAGTGGGGATAAAACCCAGATCACCTTGCTTACAGTGGCTGTTAATATTGTGGGGGCTATTGAAGTCCTAAGTGGGATTCCAGTGGCACACATGTGCCTTGGCTGTATGTGAGGGCTGTGCTTTGGGTCTAACTCCAAAGTCACTTTGCTGATCACACAATAAAACCTATTGGACCAATGAGGCCAAAAAACCCATTGCATTAGAGTATATGACAAATTAAACACCTTCTACATCGTTTTTTCAAATTTTTTTTTTCTAATGCATGAACACAAAGCACATAAATTATTTACATTAAGGAAAACATGTCACATAACACTCATCAAGGTGGTAGAGACTTTAATGGATGTCTTAGTATGAAAAGGTCCCTTGACCAATTAGGGGAAACTTCTTTGATTAACAGCCTTTTGTATTCACTCTCTTTATTTCTCCTCTATAAGCCATTAATAGGTATGTCAGCTAAAAAAGTAGCCCCATAAGAATCAGCTTTGGAAAAGATAATCTGAGATCATCTAAGTTCATTGCCATTACTGTGGAATTGTTCTCTATAGCATTGTTTAAAAAGCTTTATTCAGCCTAATTTTGGGTAACTCAATCACAAAATTATTTTTCTGTTTCTCCACAGGCTTCATCACTAACTAGCTGAATAGTTTAAAAAGAAATAAAAAGGTGGGTTTTTTTTAAATTTAATTCTATTGCTTTTGATTTTCTATAACCTATCACCTAGGATGGCTTGTAGCTCCTTTCCTTTATTAATTTAAACGACTTTTCAACTTTATTGTTGCAAACAGGGAGCAGAAAGCTACAGATTAGGTTGTGGGGTTTTGTAAATTTAATTTGAAGATATCATTTTTCGGCTGATATTAGAAAATTTAATCAAAATTCTATTTACACACACACATATATATACACACATACATACACACACACACAACATACACACATCTCTCTTCAGTCTGTTCTAATGGTAAGATCATGGAGTTCAGGCCCTATTTCTATTTTAAAATGTGGATTATAAATTATAAAATGAATATTCATGAGATTATTTCTGTTTGTTCTTTCATCCAGTTTCTGAGAAATGCTCAGTGACTGATATGAGAGAGAGCAGCAGTCCAAGAACTTCTTCCTGACCTTAGAACCACAGAGTTTTCACAGCAGACAGAGATGTGAATTCAGACTACAAAATACCACCAGCTTGTGCAAATCACTTTATTGTCAATGGGAAAAATGTAAGAAAAGCAAGTTACAGCTTTATGTTAACTCCTGTTCTGTATTGTCCTGGAGTAGAACATCTCCTTCCAGGTTACCCCCAGAGGCTGGCATGAGATAAACAGAGGCATCTCCATAATTCTGCTAATTGTAGCAATCAAAAATGTATCTGCTCCATTCTTGCTTACTCCATGTTTAAATCTATTGGATTACTATTCTATTTTTATTTCCAACATTTTTTTTTCTTTCTTTTTTCCCTCTCTAATCCATCTGTTAGAACCCATGAACTCATAGCCCAAAGCAATGAGTAGACCTCAAACCTTAGCTCAGCTTCCATTTCAACTGTTTGTGTAATTATACTTTAGTCACTTTTTAGGCATCAAAAACCACTGGATCTTTATTATTTGGTCCAGGAAATGGTGAGGACAAAGATATTCTGTGCCATAGGATAAAGATGAATGAAATGACTGCCTAGGTTTAAGCTCTTGGAAAAAAACAAAAAAAAAACCCTGCGGGACACCCATCCTGGGTATCAATTCAACCCCAGATTTGGTTTAATATTTCATCTTTTTATGAAACCTAAGCTCAAATAATTCATCTACACTTTCTCACAAACTTTTTTATTAAGCACCCTTCCTTCTCCCCCTTAGTGAATAAGACGACTGAAGATTACTTTATTTATCCATTTTCAATAACTTGGCAGTGCTGGTGGACATTTTTATGTAGGAATCTGTATTTCTGCTGAAACCTTTGCAAAGGAGACAGCAAAGCCCATGCTTGTCATCCTTAGGTTAAAAAACAAATTATTATTTGGCATCCTACAAGGGCATAGTTATCCCTGATACAGAGAGCCTATTTACTAGGAGATAATCACATTTCCTGTAAATGTGGCAGCTCCTGAGCTAATAGCAGTGCTATTGCCTAAATATGTTACTTATTTCAGCTAATTAGTCCTGCAGTAAAATCGGAGAGAATTGCCACACCCGTCAGTGTTAATGGGAGAAACAGAGCTCCTACAGCAACTCCAGCTTCCCTGTGTGCCTTTGACTGTATTTATGCTGCTTATACACCTGCTAACCTGCCAATAAAGTTTCCAGGAGACAAACTGATAGTCTCACATTGTTTATACATTGTGATAAATCCATGCTGAATCTGAGGGTGGGAGGGATATTTTTATAATACAGCATAAAGAGCCTTTTTTTTTTTTTTTTCTTTTTTTTTTTTGTAGACTTGGTTTAAAAATCATCTCCAGGATGGTTTCTTTTCTCCTCGTGATTTAGCAAAAAAATCCCCATATTATTCTTGCCAATCCTTCCAATTACATTGCATAAGTGATTATTTTATGCTACTGTTTGCTGCTGGTGCCAGCAACCTTCCAGGCCATGTTTGGTCAGAGAGCAGGTGGAGTTCCATACCACAGCACCAGCAAGGTTGAGGGGATTTTTCTGGGAAGATTGACAGTATAGCAGAGCTCACTCTGAAAGAGAAAAAAGCACTCATGGGTAAAATAAAACATCACTGAAGTTTCAGGTTAACAGGTAATGATCACACAGTTCTTTGCAGGCAATTACTGCGGTCTTTTTAAAGCTGCTTTTGTGGCTGCTGAAGGGGCCCTTGGAGGTTCCTGTAGTACTGATACCATTTCATCACACCATCAGTTTGCTTGCATCTGAAAATGCAAAGTTTAACATTCTTCTTTGGAATTATTCCATGTAATACTCTCCCTCACAGTCATTCAGCTGAGTGTGACTTATTTCTGCAATACAGCAACGTCTGAGAACACTGATATAACATCAGAGCACTGAAACCTCTGAACAAGCTTAAAATGTATGTGTAAAATGCATCTACCACTGGCAGTCATGAATAAAAAAACCCCAACCTATTTATTTTCATTATTTTGGGGGTTTTTACTTCTCTCTAGGTTCATAGTCAGCAGAGAATTCTTTAGGAAATGACACTAACAGGTAACAAAGACCAGTCCTGCACTAAAGACATACAATAGAAACACATTCAATAGAAAAAGCTGATAGTTGTTTCTGTACATGAATTTAGACCCAAAATAAGCAAATAACTTCCCTAGGGTGACAAGAAGTCTTTATAAATGTTCATTGTGCATCATATCCTTTCACATGGGCCATGTAAATGGAAGAAACACAACCAATAATAATCCTCTGTCTTCCTATCTGAGTGTGTTTTTATCCTGGTGCATCATCAAATTCTCTGTTTACTTCCAGGACTCAAATGCACATTTCCATGTTACATGGAGGCTGACAGGCTGGGGAAGCTGGTGGTGCTCAGCCTGGAGAAGAGAAGGCTCCAGGGAGACCTTAGAGCCCCTTCCAGTGCCTGAAGGGGCTCCAGGAGAGCTGGAGAGGGACTTGGGACAAGGGCAAGGAGGAATGGTTTTAAAAAAGAAGGCGAGTTTAGATCAGATCTTGGGAAGAAATTGTTCCCTGTGAGGGTGGTGAGGCCCTGGCACAGGGTGCCCAGAGAAGCTGTGGCGGCCCCATCCCTGGAAGTGTCCCAGGCCAGGTTGGACGGGGCTTGGAGCAACTTGGATAGTGGAAGGTGTCTGGTGGAAGGTGCTTGTTTAGAAACCTTATATCTTATGATTTAGATACTCAAACTATCTAAAAGCATCCAATTTGCTGAAAGGAATATAAAGTATCCAAGGGGTTGCTTGGTGAAGGCTGAATATGATCTTGTCTATGTTTTGTCCAATAAATCACACTTCAGCTGTCCCATGAATGGCTTCCCTCCTACAATAAAATCAGTTACAGAGCATGGGTTTTGTACTAACAAAAGGTGAGGAAGACTAAAAAGAAAAACCTTAGAAAAAATCATGTCTGAAGATCAGCCTTGGCTTACAACAATGACAATCTCCTGGAAAATCTGAAATAAGAGATATTTATTTACAAGTTGAACCCAAACTTGTTAACAAAATTTCCAGATTGATGTCCAATGGATTTGAAAACAGGGATATCATCATTCAAGACAGAATGCTCACCAAACCTCTAGCACTACATAGTGACACATTAATATGCATGCACAGACACAAGCATATGTCATGCACAAAATGCAACCTGGTATGAAAATCACAGTGTACTACTTTTTTTTTACCCCACTTCTTCTGGAATTGCTTTTTGAAAGAGTATTAACATATACATTTGAAGTTTCCATCCATAGACATATACTACATTTATTTTACTACATCAAGACAATATAAAATAATTTTTATATACTATCATATTCTGAAATCCTTGTTATAGGAAAGTACAGCATTTAAAATTTTTGCTTATAAAAAGATTCACATTATTTAGGTCAAAATACTGAATTTATAGCTCAACATATATTTTTTTATTCCAACCTATTTTATTCTTCTATAGATCATTTGATAATCCATGAGTGTCCTGAAAAGCAAAGCAACTTTACTTCATTCAAAGTGAGTGAGGTGATTTTATTCTGAATGTAGTGAAGCAAAAATATGAACTAATGCATTATGGTATTCAACATTAATGGCTTAAAAGGGAAAGAAATGTTGCTTGCATTTATGTGACTTTACTGTTTCATTTTATATGATCCATTAGCTTTTCTTTTCTTGCTTCAGGGTGGATCTGATGAAGACAATATAATCAGATGGCCCATCCATCCATGCATTTTGAATCACTGAATCATTTATTTGAGGAAGAAAATAACAACAGTTTCATAAACACGAGTTTTTATTATTCAACCATTCCATACCACAAAAAACTCTGTTGTGATCTACTGAGCTACTTGGAACTCCTGTTACCTTTGGAGAGATCAAGGAATGAGTGAATCCATGTAGTTGCAATTCTTTGGGGCATGGTAGTAAAATAGTACAAATTTGGAATTAACTAGAAAATTATTTAGTAGTTAATATAGGGATTTAGGAATAATGGGGAAAACACAATTATTTCAGCTTGTGAATCAGCAGAGTGAAAGCAATGAAAGAAAGAACTTTGTGTAATTTTTTACACCTTGCTTAGGGTCATGTGCAGTGGTTTCCCCTGTGCCCACACTGACCACTGTCCCAGGGAAAGAAGCCGTGGGCAGCAGACAGGTGGGAAGCTGAACATGCAAAAATGTGCAGGCTGGACAAGTGAAGAGCAGACTGTGGCTCCAGGAGCCGTGAAATCATTCCAAAGACACTGCAGAGTATTGTTTCTGCAGTTACATTTGCATTTCCCAACCCCTGGCATCGCTGTGGGTGACACATCCTCCCACCACCTTCACTATAACTCCTCAGGCAATCCTCGTTTACTGAAAGAAAGTAGAAATGTACCTGCACCAGGAAACCAAAGCTTTGAAAATATATTCACAGAGGAAAAAGAAAGCTTTTGCACCAGTGGGAGCTAAACCTGTCAAGATGCTGGCTCTTAAGAAACTGCTGGTCTGTTGTCAACAGGCTGGATTCCTTGGCTTCCATGCTTATTCCTGGCTGACCATGTAATTTATTGCTCCATAACAAAATCTACCTTCTCCTCAAAATAAACGTATTAAGTCAAAATAAAACCGTAGATCATGTCCTCACTCCTTTCATTCTACTTGCATCTTACATCTCTTTCCTTGTGCATGCTTTATTTTTGAAGCAGCAAATTTTTCAGTTTACCTATTTTATACTTTCTCAGATCAAAGCCAGATAGGGCTCTAGTTTCCCATGGTTTCTGAATTCATTGCAGGAAAGAGGACAACATCTAATTTACCTGATTCATAAAGTGTTGTTGGTTATTTGTCAGTATCTGGATGTGTGCTTTCCACTTGCATAAAGGTTCTTGAATCTTGAGAGGTAATTAAATCCAACATGTTTTTTTTTTTTATTTTAAAAAACAAATTGTATTATTTATTATACATTCCTCCTCTCTTTCCCTTTTTTTCATATTTGTCACCTAACCAAGTCTCAGAAAAATGTGTGAGCAAGCAGTATAATAAAATGCACACAGACTTGTGAATATAGCTTGACCCCAAGTCCAGGGTAGAATAAATTCCATTAATCCCAGATTAAGTATGTGACAGACTGTTTTTGTAGTACAGCCTCTGAGAAGCAGTTAGAAAAAGATTCAGAGCTTGGAAATTACTTAAAAGTGCATTTGTTTGGCAAATTCTTATGAATAATAAACACAACATAGTTGTAGGGTATCACAACCAATTGTAAACTATTTACTAACAAAACAAGAGAAGACACTTGCAATAAAGTTCTATTCAGAGAAATAATCTGGTCTAATTTACTGCAGCACTGAACTGTTCTCATTGCCAGAGGAAGACCACTCCACAGGCATCCATTAATTTGTTTTCTGCACTTCAATTTTCAAGGTGTTAAGCCTTGCTGTATTCATTTTCTGCTGCAAATCTGGTTTGCATCAAATGCCTAATGGAATCCAAGCTCAAGAAGCCTTTCCCATTAGAGAAATTTTAAGTACATCTCTATTTTTTCCCAATATAATAATACAAATAAAGTATGACCATACGAATCTGACAGTTGCACGCCCTTTTCCCAGATTTCTTTGTGATATGTTGGCAGCTTGTCTCTCCTGAAGGGTTACCTTTAAATCATGGGAGGAGAGAGAGAGAGGGAGGGAGACAGAGAGATTACACATACAGAGAAAACAAAATATTGATTAGGAAGCTGTGACTTGCCCGCTGTTGCTAGGTTTATCTCTTTCCTTACTATGGGAAGGATACTTAGAAAAAAAAAGTGCGACATAGATCCATTCCCATCTTAAATAGTTTTGCCGTGGTGGATGTCATTAAGTCCTAAAATACCAACAATAATTGGTCTTTTGCTCATGTTTTTAATTACCCAGCTTTTTCTCAGCTCCTGTTGAAGATACTGGTATATTTTTGCTGGTCTCAACATAAACAATCAAATGAACGTTTCAACTACTTTCCCTTTCATTTTTTTTTATTTGCTGTATACATAATCTAACACTCACTTCATTACAAATTGAAAGAAGGGCTGAAAAATCCCCCCCTCCCCCTTTTCTTTTTACATGAACGTTTTTGGCACTCTTAATACTTCTTTCCTGCTTGAGGTCCATATCTTAGGGAGAAATTCTTCTGACTTGGTGATGTTTGATATGTTTGATATTGTTATCTGACAGTTTCGTACCAGTGCTTGAATCTGGGTCTCTCTACCTAACTTTAAGCATCCTTTCTTATCTGATGCCTTTGCTTTAGTTGTGACTGGTGCCCTCCTGTGCCACCCTAAATAACGTCTTAGAATGAAGTTCATATCACCCGACTTGAAATGCCTACAAATGTAGATATCTACATATGAGGCTGGCATTTAAATTTTCTTTGTACTCATTGGGATGACATAGTCACTGCTTGAGTGCAATTCATCTGGCCTAATTTAGATGTCTTCATTAGGATGAAAGGAATTGTGTCCTAGAAAAGTCCACTCCTTCCACTGGCTGTAAATGGAGTGACTACAACAAGATTAAATGAAGTTATACTTGTAAATATCTCAAATTCAGCAATATAAAGTTAACATTTTCCATTTTCTACTGTTCTTTAATAATTCCCTTCAAGTTAGTTATTCTCTTTTTCTTGCATAAAAACATTTAAAAAACCACCAACCACTTCTTTCCCACAGACACATTTTTCCAAATAATTTTTTACTTAATCACTTCTGCTCATGTATCTTTTCTTTACATCCATCTAAAAAAAGGACTTTCAGAAGGAATGTACTGCTCATTTTGGAATTGCATCCAAGATCTAGTCAGTTGAGCTTTATCTTTTTTTTTTTTCTTGCTGTAATTATATTTATAGCAATTATAATTATATACGTATGTTTCTCAGCCTCATTGACTGCACTCAGTCCTTTGCCTCCAGCCTTACAATAAACACAGGAAGTCCAACTGTCTACATTATCTCATAGACTGTTACTTTCCTCCCCATCCTCCTGACAGGTTTTTGCTCTAAAATATTCAAAAATATTCAGTTCACTCAACCTCTACCTTATTCCAGCCCTACAACTTCAGGTCATATGTATAAAACTTCTACAACTGCCCCTTCACCCTTCTTGAATAATTAAATAGCCTTTTCTCTCATGAAATGAGGCTGAAACAGGAAGATAACAAATTGCAGATGTGACAAGCAGTCACTTTGGTAAATATCACATTGTGCTTTTATCTTGTTTCAGATTTTATCATTATTCTTCTGGTGCAGTACATGCTTTCCCTTATTGTCTACATTCTCCAACAAAATATGAACTTCCATCATTTCAGGGAGTCCATTCATGTGATTGTTGTAAACCATTTTTGCTTCATCTGTGCAAGATTTTTTTAAACCTCATGATCTTTAACAACTTTGATCTCCACCAGCTGGTTCTTCACCCCAAAAGCAGTCTTTCAGCGTCCTTTCTTTCTCCTGAGGAAATATATAATTAGTTTCATCATTTGTCCAGTTTTTTACTAATGTTTCCAGCAATGACTGCAGGTCATAGGCAAGGCAAGATACATGTCTTAAACACTTAACATCAGACATTTTCTCTTTTATTTTCAATTTTATAAACAACGTCTTTTTTTCCACTATCCAGTCAGTGGGATCTGTCCCCAGCATTTCTTACAAATGCATTCTGGTTTGTGAATGTGTGTGGCAATCATTCCAATAAATGCTATGAATTCCACCCATACCAGGTCCCTTCCAATTTATAGTTGTACACAAAACCGTTGCACATCTTTGCATGGATTCTTCACTTCTTACTCGTTAATCTTGATTAGCATTAGTCCCAAGGGGCTTCAATTAGATCAATTCTCCTCTTTGTTGGTACTTTATGTACCATGGACAGTGCTGGCCCCATACAGGCTGCAATATAAAAGTTGATTTTAAAGGCCAGCCATCAAAGGTAACAGTTTTAAGTCTGGCCAAACTAAGCCACATAAGAGTAGAAATCCATTGAAATGAATTAAAAGAATCCTACAAGCTTGGCCAAATTTAGGATCGTGGTCTCTGGTGTGTCAAAGCAAATATACACACATTTGTGTGTATGTAATGTTTTCTGAAAACCCAAGGTT
The DNA here is from genome assembly GCA_013397815.1 of Aleadryas rufinucha. Classification (NCBI taxonomy): domain Eukaryota; kingdom Metazoa; phylum Chordata; class Aves; order Passeriformes; genus Aleadryas; species Aleadryas rufinucha. Next base: position 33,870 of record VZTH01012452.1, read on the forward strand.
ACATTTTTACTTTTTATCCTCTTAGATTCAAAAGTGGAAAGTTGTACTCTTCCAGTATGTAGCACATATGGAAGTGGTTTGTGATATTTCTAAAGGCCTCCTGCATCTGCAGGAATACTTGTTATGGATTATTTGCAAGTTTCTTATCTATGTATAATGACTAATTCCTGTAGCAGGAATTCCTTCAGAAATCTCTGGGATGGTCAGACTTTTCATCCAGGATGTCAATTAACACATATAAGCACACAAGGCATGCCTATCAGTCTAAGTACAGGAGGAACTGCTGGAGAAAATCTTGGGGATTGCTGAAAATTTCCATCTGAGTACTGATACCCTGCTATGCCACATTGTAGCTATGGGGCAAATTTAAATTTCTTCCTACTTCTCACTTCTTACACTAACTTCAGAAGACTTGTGATCCTGATTATTGACCAGCATTGACTAGGTGCCTATTTTGGCTTTGATTTTTCTGCTTGCCAACAAAATCAGAGCTCTTTGGCAAACAAAACCTCTATTCAGCCAAGAGCGTTGGCTCATGGGGCTCCTCACTAAGGAGCATTTGATTATAGAATCAATAAACAGCTGTCAAGGAAGGAGCAAAACTTCTGGAGTTTGTTGCTGTACTGAATTTTCCAGACAGATCTTTCTGGGAGCTGATGCAGAGCTCCATCCCTGCTGCAAACACATCTGTGATCAGTCTCACCCTTGTGGAAGTTTGTCAGGAGATTCCATGGTACTTCAAGAGAGCTGGGTAATGCTGTGTGTGGGGCAGAGCAGTCGAGCAGATAAAAAGGGTGGAGTCTCATGCGAGATATTTCAGAGAGAGGAATCCTCCAGGAGGAAGCAGGAGTGTGGTAAGCTCACAACAAGCACTACTCAGACATGTTTTCTGGGAGGTGTGTAAGTGACCTCAGTGCACTGCTGGAACTGTACTCCAGATTGTCGTGTGGTGCCATAAGGATCTCTGTAAGGAGCTCAGAGGATCTGTCCCCTGGGACATGCTCCTGGTTTATTGCAGCAGAATGGTGTCAGCATGGCCACTGACTAAAATGTAAGTCCTAGAGGGGTGTGAAAACACATTCTGAGGGGTTGATAGGAGCCAATTACAGCAATACAGATGGCTTACAGAAAACAAAGTTGTGTTAGAGTTCTGTCCTAAACTGAAGTATTCTGAAGTCTTTACATTATGCTAGAGCAGTTAACCATACACTTAACTTTTCCACTGTCTGCTCAAGCAGCAACGGAGAAAGAAATGATACCTTATTTTACTTTCTGTGAGAACTGTCTCAAAGGTAAAGCACAGCACAATGGCTACTCTTTCTGAAATGAACTGTCACTGACAAAAGAGTTTAAGCTTTTAAGCTTTTTTGCATAACTTGGAAAGTGAGAGTAATTACTTTGATGCTAAGGGAGCATTCACATGCTTAAGAACTTTGTTATGCTGCAAACTGAGCAGTCATCCAGAGGATCATGGCTAAGCAGCTGAGTTTCCTGTAAGTAGTTTCCATATTCAGTCAGTCAGGGAGATTTAATGTCTTAAAGATAGATTTAGATAGGCTATGCCTCTAACAACTTTATAAATTTTATATTCAGTAAGTTCCTCTGAGGATAATGTAGAATTTAACATATGTGGTGCAAAACCTATTATTTATCCATGGCATCTTGCTGGATGTTGTTATAGCCCTTGGGGGCAGCAACAGAAGTTGCATCTCTTGCTTATGGCAAGTTCAGAACTTGGAAACTGTGCTCCACAGTGTTTAATGTGCAGTCAACCCAAAGCCTGTGACTCTGGAGCATCAAACGGGCAATATGACAATGGCTAAATGTCTGGGAGGAACAGATTTCCCTTCACAAATTAACATATGAACCATAGTAAGTCTTGACTTATTTACTTGAAATAAAGAAAGTCTAAAGAAGTGGCTGGAAATCACATAGTCACAGAATGGTTTAGGTTGGAAGGGACCTTAAAGACCATCTTGTTGCAATTCCCTGCTATGGGCAGGGACACCTCCCACTAGACCAGGTTGTTCATAACCCTGTCCAAACTGACCTTGAACACTTCAAGGGATGAGGCAGCCCCAGCTTCTCTGGGCAACCTGTGCCAGGGCCTCATGAACATGAGGAAGAATTTCTTCATGAGAGGGGTGGTCAAGCATTGAAATGGGTTGGTCAGGGAGGTGGTGGAGTCACTGTCCTTGGAAGTGTCCAGGGAACAACTGGATGTGGCACTCAGTGGTCTGGTCTGGCTGACTGGGAGGGGAACAGTTGGAGGTTGGACTCGATGACCTTGGAGGTCTTTTCCAGTCTTAGTCATTCTGTGATTCATTTAGTTTTGAAAACAATAATTAGGATGTCAAAGAGAAATACTGTTACAAATCTCCAATACTGATATAAACCAAAATACCTGTTCAAACTCTTCATTATGTGTAGCAGTTCAATACCTCTGCCATGAAATTTATATCAGTGGTGTCCAAAATGAGTTCAAAGTTGCATAATATTTGCTCCTGCCTCAAAATTCTAGTTTCTTTTACAACACCTAGTGTAGTACTTTACAGACTTTGTGCACTGGAATTTCTGCTTTCAGTGTGGACTGAAATGTCTGTTACTTGTTTTAAACCTTCTTCCAAACAGTGCTCTACACTCAATATAACTGCAAATAAAATAGCTCTTGATGTAGAAATGCAATACTTGTGTCAGCGTAATGTTGTTCCTGAACTAATAATCCTGCTTCAATGAGGACAGCCTTGTTCTGCTCCCAGAACATGAGCTGAGGTTGGTGCACAGCCCTGAAATGTGCAGGTTTGGGACTTACATTAACTCAGAAATCTTCTATCTTCAACTCAGAGCTGCAGAGCTTGACATAGATAGAGAATCATTTATGTATTGTTTGGAAGGCACCTTTAGAGACCTTCAGCCTTCGGATCAGAGTAGGACTGTGGGCAACCATGAACTACATAACCGGTAATTTTACCCAGCCAGGTCTAAAAAATGGAGGGTGGAGATTTCAGTCCCTTTGAACAACCTCTTCCTGTGCTGCATGAAATGACCTGAACCTCAGGAATGCTTTAACTCAGGATGAGAGTGGACCTTTGGCTCCTACTCCATCCACAGAAATTCTCAGGCCCTTTCCAGCAGGGAGCTCCCAGGCTTTGCAGAGCCCTGTGCAAGATTTTGGAGCATTTCCTGGCTCACATGAAAAACTTCAGTTTCTCCTTGGTGAACTTTGCAAGTTTTCTCCTGACTCAGTGCTCCAGACTAACAAATTCAGTTGGTCTGAAACTCTACATTTTGGTATCTTAGCCTCTTCCCTTAATTTAGCATAATCTGCAAGTTTGCTGAAGGTTCACTCTGCCCCATCATCTGGACTGTGGCTGAGGAAATGAACAGCATGGGCATCTGCTGTATTCAGGACTAGTGCCACTGCTAAATTAATCCCATTTTCCTTAAAGCCACCTAAACTGTATCATGGATTAGTTAAAAAATAAGCTCTGACATCCCCCATTATATTCATTCCTCTTTGGGCAGTATATCAGGTTACAGTCATTGCTAGCTTTACCCAATTATTTTTTCAGCCCCAAACCTCCACATTTTTCTGTGGTTCATGGCCTGAATTAGCTCCAGTCAAAAGTCAACAGAAGGGCTCTCAAACTACATGCAAGTGATGATTCCACTGATTCAGAAAATGAAGTAATGGCTGAACATTTGTTATGTAAATGCAGAGCCATGTCTTAGGCAGCAAGCAAAGTTGATTTGTGTGGATGAAACCATGTTCTGTTCAGCAGAGTCAGCATGGACAGCTCAGAACTGGATCAGCATCAGCCAGATTGATATGTAAGCCATGCAAATTCACACATGCCAACAGCTGCTCTCTCACTGGTCCTCTCTTATCACTCCCCCTATTGCTGACTCATATTCAATTCATAACTCATGGAATTATCTGTATCCCTCTGTGTTTAAGGCAGATCTCATCAACCTACAATGAAGACAGGCAAAACATCACCTCATGTAAAAGAAGAATTCCTGCCAGTCAATATTTTTTTTACTCAGTTTCTTCAACAGAAATGGTTTGATTTATTTATATTATTTATTACATGTATAATTTTGGCAAATTTTTTGCTGGTGACTCTCCACAAGGAAGATTTTTCTGTTGCACTGCCCAGTTTCAAATTATGAAAATAATATACCTTAAGAAATATCTAGGATTATTGGCTATAGTGTAAGAACTGGAACTTAAAAGAGAACAGTGGAACAAATTACCTTTCATAGGTGTTATTGATTCCAGAAATCCAAACAATGAAAAGATTGCATAGAACGTCTATTGGACAAACTTTGCAATAAAAATTAGAAGCCTCAGCTGGTATGGGATTGATTAAATATTAAAAAAAAAAAAAGCACTAATCAAAGCACCAGTTGATCTAATTTTTTTTCTCATTCAAGGCAGCATTAAGATCAGTACAGAAATTTTGCATTTAATGCAACTTAAATGCAAAGCTTCTAAATATCTGCTGTGGGAGTCTTCACACTTAATATTAGATGGATGCAGATATTTATGTCTGAAATGCTCACCGAAGTCTCTCTGTACAGCTGTTTTATTCCCTGCATAAATGTTTGATATGTGAGCCAACCTAGCCATTACTAGTAAGCTACACCAAGTGCAATAAAGTTAATTTATGAGGGTTTGTGTATGCACTCAGCTCTGGTGGTTCCATATGACTTCAAACTCCAGAGAGAAATGCTCTGCATGACCACAGGTAGCAGCAAGCCCCCCCGAAAGAATAGACATCTCTGAAGGTCTATAAAATGATCACATCAGTTTGGTACCAAAGAAGCTGAGGATGGTTATAATCTGTCATAACTTGGGCAGACATACTAGAAGGAAACCACCATTCAAGTTTAGAATTGACAGTGCTGAATTGCCAGCACTCCTGCTATTGCCAAAAAAACTGCACTTTTCACACTCACATGGACAGCGCTCCTGAGCTTCATCATTTCCAAGAGCTCACATTTTGGAAATGCTCAGCTCCCCATTGGGAACTTAATGGACCTTTCCAGTTTACACCAGCTGAGTGCCAGTGGGATGTGACATCCTGGGCATTGAAACACAGCTTGCAAAGAACATGTTGTTCTCGATAAAATTCAGCCCCTGAAGGTAGATATCTAAATGTGTTTTCAGACCCTTTAATCAGTGGTATGATTCTCTCTGTGTGCATTAGTCTCCATGGGGCATAGGTACTGCAACAGTTCCAGAGAGAAAATCAAGTGGTTAGGTCTCAGAGCACACAGAACCCACTAAGCAGGTACATCAAGAAGTGCTGTCTGACTGCCTTCTGCCTCATCTATCCTGTTATTAAAAAGACAGAACAAAATTCATCCATTCACAGATGTTATACATCTTAAGCAGGTCTTAACAATAACACAGTGCAGGTGCAGGTCATCAATGACAGCCAGAAAGTTTTTCTTATTAAAAAAATTCTTGTTATGATTTGAGGTCTGTAGTATGCATATTAACAATTATAATAATATTAAATTCCAATCCAAACTTCTTCAGATAAACTTATCTTATTGGCACATTGGAAATATTAAAGTTTACCACTATATGTAGTTTGTTAGAGTTCTGTAAGAGCAAAACAGCCTACATTAGATTCTGGCATTGCTCATGTTGACACTTCAGTAGCTGTGAATAAAAGAAAAGAAACAGATAAACAAGACCATACACCTGAATTTGAGTAGCTTCACAGAAGTCAACACACATCTGTCTTTGTTACAAGCAAAGCAGTGAGGGCACTGGAAAGTGAAGAGCTAAATGGGTAAAAAAATCCCTAGAAGTTCAGCATTTCTGAGAGCATGAAGAGAACTGCAGGGAGAATGAAGGAGACTGTGGGATAAATAAAATTGGCCATCATATTGATTAAAGAAGTAAGTTGTTTATTTTTGCCTTCGACTCCTGGAATGATAAATGTAGGACTCTGAAAAGTGTCAGAACAATACCATTTGCTTAAAGGCACCATGGGCAAAGGGTTAAGTAGAAAGACCTCTGCACTGACAGAAAGGAATGGCAATGAAAGTCCCATAACGTGACTTGAGGCTAATCACACACTACATAACAGAGAGAGAGGTAATGCACAGTTCCAATGAATATTTAGTAAGCAAGAAAGGCTGTTTTCATAAAGAAAGGCCGTTCTGGAATTCAGAAGACTGAGGCTAAGTTGCAGCTCTGCCACTGATGTGTTACTTGCTGTCTTCCTGATTTAACTCTCTGTAAGAATGAGATAGCAACACCTTTTTATCCATCCTCATAATTTCTGTGGATGCACTTATGACCTTTCATACAAGTCAGGACCTGACTTTAAGAACTTTTAAAATGTGTATCTAAAGCAGATTTTAATCTCTATAGGCGACTGGAGGAAAGAAATGGCTCTGACACAGATCCTGAAATACAGGGAAATATTGGTGTTTTATTGTTCTGCAAGGGAGGCAGGACTTCTTATATATCAGGACCTCCACCAAAATTTCTTTGTCCAGAAGTATCAGGACAAAGGGAAGTGTCAAAAGAGGTTTTCGCCTGGGACAATGGAAAGAAAAGGTGGTTTCTTCCCAGCATTTTCCCCACTGAAAGATCATGAACATTCTTAACTACAAACTGAATAGGCTGGAAATGGATGTTTGTGCAACAGGCAGGACAAAAGTGGGAATCAATTTTTGAATACCTAATCACAGAGAGCAGTAGAATGATGATAATGAAAGGGTTTGAGATAAAGGGCTTATCAGATGCACCAGACACACGTGGGGAAATGTACAGAGTAGCATGCAAAGGCCAAAACAAAAGGGTGAGCTGAACAAAACCAGACTCAAGTTGTTAAGGTCAGAGAAAATACATAATGGAGATGCAACAGCTTGGGAGGCTGGAAAGGGGTTTTTTCTATCTCTTATTTCTATTTGGATTGTAAAACCTCTCGTGCAACACCTCTTCCTGGCTTTGAAAGGCTTTTTAATTTTAGGTGAAAAGCTGGATTTTTTAGCTGCTAGACTTGGATTTGAACTTTTTACTTGCCATATATATATTTTTTTTTTGATGCAAGACAAGAGAGGTACTGTCTTTCTGGATGGCACATTGGGCATCTCAAATACAAGTGTGAAAACAGAGGGTTTGCATATGGGGTGCCAGCTGCAATACAGGAATGAAAACAAAGGTTCTGGATGTTCACATCCTCAAGCTCACTGGGCTTTCTTCCTCTTTCTCTACAATAGATTCTTAAAAGATTGTGCATGTGAGGCATGAGGTCACAGGGTCCTTCCTGTCCCATGCATCGCTTCCCATTCCACTTTCTCTAGCCATGGTCATCAGCATCTGTAGGCTGAGGATGTGTAGGTTGTCATAGCTGTGTATTTAGAACTGTGACACTGAGATAGTGATGATGCTGAAATATATCACCAAATATGTTCATCCTGAGTTAACTTTCCACATCTATGCAGTAACAAGCATTTTCAAAAGTCAGCAAGAAAAGAGAAATTAGATAGTACCTGCATTTGAAACACAGGCAAAGTTTACAAATAACATAGGCATACTAGGTAATGGCTTTACAGGCAGTATGGAGGTCAGAGGGAACATAATTTTTCTTTAATATTTAAATGTAAGACATTTGGTGTATTATAAAGATTGTGGAACAGTATGTGCACCAGTCTATGTTTATGTTGAAATATATAAATGGACATAACTGAATTTTGATACTTTCATTTCATTATCTCTGTCATCTATCATTTTATCTGAGACTGGAGATGGGAGGTCTTCCTTCCCCAGTTGTACCAGCTCTGAATACAAATACAGTCAGAGCTTAAACCGGAGTGAAGTAGAAGATATTCATCTAAATCCTCAACCTTCTCTAGTGCCTGTGCCAAGCTACACCCTTTCCTATAGAATTTAGGAACACATATTTTCAGTGTAAATTGTCATTTTGTCTGCAGAAGGCTTTAAGGACAAAAAATAAAGCAGAAATAATAAAAAAGAAATTAGGGAGGCGAAGAGGGAGATAAAGACGAGTGAGGCAAAGCAGAGAAAAGTACAAAAGCAGAAGCAGAGCTGAAGATTTGTAGGACAGAAAAGGTGACTGCAATAATGAGCCCCTCAGCAGGCAAAAACTTGCCCTGGATTGTGAGTTACTCACAGCAGCTCCAGGAATCTGAAACCCCAAGCTGGGCTACTTTGTATTCTTCCTGGTACACCAGTACCAAGATTGCACTTCCAACTCCCAGCTGCTTCACAGCAGTGCTGGGGATCCAGTTCTGGGAGAAGAACCAAAATATTTGGCTGTGTTTGTGTGTGCAATGCACAGTAAGTTCCTTTCTTATCCCTGTGAAAAACTGTGAGATGGGAAAAAAATAATCAAGGCAATAAAAGCTACCACCAAACTGTCTTACTGAATGTGCTGGTTTTGGATGGGGTAGAGTTAATTTCCTTCCCAATGGATGGTGTGAGGCTGTGTTTTGGATTTGTGCTGAACACAGGGTTGATGATACAGAGATGTTTTTGTTGTTGCTGAGCTGGGCTCACACAGAGCCAAGGCCAGGCTGGGAGGGGCTGGGAGTGCCTGGGAGGGTGGGAGGGGACACAGCCAAGACAAGTGACCCCAACTGACCAAAGGGATGTTCCAGAACTTATGGCATCATGCTCAGGATATAAAGTAGGGGGAAGAAGGAAGAAGAGGGGAAATTAAAGTTCTGTAGTCTTTTTTTTTGTGTTGGGAAGAAGGGGAAAGACTCTTCCTGCAGAAATAAACTACAATAAGGTGTTGTTACATATCAATTTGTGCAATGGCTGCTCCACTAAATCTGGCTATTATATAGTAATAAAAATTATAAAATATGTACATGTTACTGGCTGGATGGAAAGCCTGCTTGTCTAGTTCTGGAAAATGAATTAATGGCAACTAACTTGGGTTAGTAGACTCAAAGGATTTAAGGTGGAAAGCAAAAATACCATTTCCCTTTGATTTCTGGATTCCACTCTGTTGATATTTTCAATCTTTCTGCTGCAACTAAGGGACAGATCTCTGCTTTGAATGAAGGCTGAGATTCTTATTTAGTTTGTTGGTTGGTTTATGTTGTTTTTTTCAATAGCTGGAATTATTCAGAAAACAAGTGAGATGGCAGAAGGAGCCATTTCCAGTTTGTGTGTCCAGTGTTTTCCAGTCACAGATTTACACACTCCCTGTGTATTTTTCAGCACAGATAAAGTTTCCCTTGTAGCAATTTAAAAACTATTCATATAATATTTTTCTTATTTACCTGCTGCTGATTGCTAGCTAGTGCTCCACAGCTCCATGGAGCACGGGCTGAATACAGCACTTTGGGACAAATAAACAGAAGATCAAGACTTTCCAAGTGTAATTCTTCACAGAACAATTTATCTTTTCAATCCATACCTTGATTTGCATCTCATATACATACGTTTCTACATTTGTCTCTATAGTTTTTCAGTTTTATTTTCAGCAAAGACCATTGCTGGAGGATTCAAGGAAAGTGTTATAATGATTAATTACTTTCACTCCAAAGAAATGTGCTGTGTGTTGTTTGAACAAATAGTTGCTGTATAACTTGTTGTGCCTATTTTTGCTAGAGAAAACACCTCGTTATTAAAGTATTGTTTCCTTCTATACATACAACCTTTTGCAAATCTTGTGAGTGATGCCCTGTGTGAGCATCAGAAGAATGGAAGAGAATCACATTTCTCACAGCAGGAAAGGGATGAAGGGAATTTCCTATCTTTTGTGGTTTTTTGAGTTATTTTTCCCTTTCTGATAGCAGCAGCTGCAGGGCTGTGGGATGTTCATGTACAGAAGGGTGTCAGTGTGGCAGCTTGTAAAGAAGAGTGCAGGGTGTTTGAAGAAGCTGTTGAAAGAGAACCAGTGGCACGAAGGAAACGTGCAAAGCCACTTTAGCAACAAAATCATCATAGATTAGAGAGAAACAAGAGGAGCAGGTCACAGCCAAGCCAGGGAACTGCCAGGTTTGTCTCTTAGCAGTGGAAAGATGCAGCCATAGCTAAGATCCATCAGAATAACCAAACTGAATGCCCTGTTCTGTTCTCAGGTACTCCTTCCTGTGCAACCCATGGAGGTGTTCACTTTGAAGTGCACTGGGTCGCACAGAGGATTCATCTTTTCCCTTAAAAAAAATAACTTGGCATGTTTTGTTGTTCATGCTATGAGTAATTTTTTGTGTCCTCATACTGCAAGACTTCCTCAGCTGTATGAGCTGAATCAATTTTAGGCAGAGGATAATGAATTTCTTGGGTTGGCAACACGACTTGGAATTGGTTTCTGATGCACAGGTGGACTTCTCTGTGCAACTTCCTCCTGAGAGGAGAGAATAATATTTCATTTTTCAAGCAATAAAAGGATGGGCACCTGAGGAACGGGAAAATGAAATGATTCAATCTGTTTTCCCTCACCTGATATTTTATTCATGCTAATGTAGATCCAAACTTTTACTATAATACATTAGTTAGAAAGGCAATCTAGAAAAACGCTGTGTCTAATTAGGTTTTTTTCTCTCTCTTTTTCTCTTTTTTAAAATCTTTTTGGCTTCTTGCAGGTTTAGCAACTTCCAGAGAGACACCTGGTCCTGGTCCAAACCAGTCACAGAAATTAACAACCCAAAGACAACAGTGAGATAAGAGTCAGTAGGACTGGGAAGGAAGCAGTTTATCCATGACTGGGAAAGGAGTAACTTTTCCATGACTCTTTCATTTAAGGTTTCAAAGTATTTTTGAAAATGTCAGTCAGTTAAAACACTTGGCAATTTTCCAAATTTCATGTTACACACAAAAAATAAATTAAGTTTACAAAACAGGAGAATATAAGAATTTAATTGCAGAAATATCAGAACAGGGACTTCCACAGTATCACCCTCAAGTGAAAAGCAAAATACCTACAAAAGCTATTTTTTTCTCAAAGTATGTTCAGATTTTAGAAAGCAGTGTTTCTGCTGGAAATCCATTTGAAAAGCCTCATAGGCTGGAAACAATTACAAGATACTCAAAATTAATTGCAAGAACTAAGCCCACAGTCCATACATTTACTTTGTGGGCAGCGTGTTTGGGCTGTCAAAACCATTTCCAACACCATTATAAGTACCTCAGCTTCTTTGAGGGGACACAGTAGGGATTTATCTGCTGTTTAGTCATCTGAAGCTACATTTGAGATTCCTGTATCACACTTAACAGAGAATCCTTTCTTTATTTTCCATAGCATTTTGGGGATGTTCCCTATTCCAACTATTTACCTGTTTCAGGATCTCATGCAAAACGTTTATCACTTGATCAAAGCTGCAGCCTGGCAGAACTGCATGACCTGGGCAGCAAAACTGAATTTCCTTTTGTATATTTCAAATAGTGCTGTTGTAAGTTTACTTAACTTTCAAATGCAATTTTTCTGTGTGTTTCTAAATAACTAGCAAAGATCCAGCCTCATTCCTTCATAAGGAAAAAGAAAAAAGCTTTAACATTGAGCTGATTTCAGTTGGATAGATGGTATAAGCTAACTGGATAGAGGACCAAAACCCTCTCATAAATTAACAAACTGTGATATGCTGTAGTAAGTAGTTATCCCTGTCCAGATTTCTACTTTTTTTTTTTTACACACCATTTGCCAGGTAACAGTTCCTGGCAGAACACAGCACTTGTCCTAAGATTCATGAAAACTTAATGGAGCTTGATTTCAAAAGCAGAGAGACAAAAATAGGTGGTGGAAGAATATCTTAGCATAGAGTGTTTTGTAAAAACCTCCCGTGTCTCATAAGATAATATCTTACAACATTAATTTTGTCCCTGTTTTCTGTTAGCTCCATCCTGCCACATTATCTTTTAATGAATCTCTCTTCCATTTTGCTGACCTGATTAGTGACAAATCCATTTTCCTGTTTCAGGGGATTGAGCAGAAACAACCTTCAGAAGACATGCAGATTTCCAGATAACATCCAGGCTAGAGGCCTCTCTTGTGTCTAAATCTTCCCAACTGAACAGGATGATGTCCCACTGCCATTCTGGATAACCCCACAAAATCACGGCTGATGTAGAAATGGGTGAACAAGACTAAATGTTGCCACCTGTCAGTGAACTGGAAGGACTTATCAGATTAGACAAAAATGGATAAAAGTGAGAAAATAAAGAGAAACATCCATGGTCACAAAGTCGTTCACTCACAGCAGTGGTGTCTCAGACCCTCTGCTATCCATCTTCCCTCCTGCTCTATTTTTCTCTCTGATATCCTTCACCTAAATTTGTGTAAATTTATGTAAGTTTAAGTAGGCATTGAGAGAAGTTTTCCTCTCAGGATGCTAAAAAATTTCAGATTTTACCATTCATCCTTTAATATCATACTATGGCAACATTATAATCATCCAAATTTCATTTTCTGTGTACACTGGAGCCTGGAGAGCTGTGTGCTGAAAGATAATTTTCATTGCTAAGAAAATGTATCACACTTTTTATATCGAGCAGATATCCTAATAATAAAAAGAAAATATATATTGTCTCCACTTGGAATAGTTAAGTAAACTTTAATTAAATCAAAACCTCTGAGTTTATAAATATTTTGAAATCTTTTTATACCAAAGCCATTTATGAAATATTTGGTCTTTGAAAAATTAAGGCATTTCTGCTTATACATAAAATTAAAAAAATCACTCAGAAAATACAGAGTTTAAAAGTCTGTAGGGGTGGTAGATCACAGATGTTTTAAAGGTCGTTGCTTAGATCTCCCTCAAAGTCATCTGAGCCTTATTTTGGATCAGCCTGAGAACTTGGGTTTGTCTCTTGGTCACTTTCCTGGAACTTTGAAAGAAAACAAGTTCTATTCCTATGCCATTTCTTACCTATATTACCAGTATGCAGGTTAAAAATTTACCTAAGCATGAGCCTTAGAGGACATGTAAAGAAGGATAATCTGACCTTCAGAAAGAAAAAAATATCCAGAACAAAACCCAGTAGAAAACAGTTCAAACTGGGCTAATATTTAGCCACCTTAGTTTAAGGACAGTCTGGAATATATTCCTCAGAATTCATGGCAGCATTTAATTTTATTTTTACATTAACTGACGATTTCACAGGCTTAGCAAGTGCATCTGGGCTAAAATGCCACTTCATAGCAAATGCCCTGGAGAATCAGCTTGTGTTGTATTTTAGTTAATAATATATTCATTAGAAGAATTTGGATAATTCAGAGATATTTATAGCTGGGAGTGAAGGAAGATGTTTTCCACTGACCTGATACAGGAACTTCATCACAACATGTGGCTACTCTGCCACTGGTCCCCACCTATAAAACTGATATAATGTCACTTATCTTCCCATGCAACATCAATTAACGTATTTCCTCTGCCAGACACTTCATTAAGTCTCTTAGTCCCAGCTCTGGATAGGAAATAAACACTTCCATGGAATCTACAAGGCAGGAGATGTGTTAGGCTGCTAATCTCCATAAGCTGGAGCTGTATCCTCTTTTCCTTTTCCATAGCTGTTTTGCCCTAAATGACAAGAATTAGAATTTAATACCAGGGAAAACCAACATACATTTAATTAGCCAAATGTTGTATTTCTTGTGCCAAAGATTTGCTCCCTCCTGTATCTGCATTCCATATTTTTGTGGTTACTTAAAAGAGAAGGAGAGAGAGAAAGCCCAAATAAACCTGATGGAGTTTTCTCTGTAATATGCATGCCTGACAAAGTTACTTAACAGGATTTTTGCTGTAATGCTTTTCCACCCAAAACCAGCTAAAACCCCATCTTCAATTTAGTAGCTTTTAAAAAATTCTTTCTGTTACCCTGTTTTTCTCTGTAGGGAATTTATAAGTGGCAAGAGGAGGGCAGGAATCCGATAAGCTTTGAGCAAAGCAGTAATGTCTGAGAAGATCTCAGTGCATAAATGTATCCCATTTTTGTTTTCACTTTTTAAACATGGGGACAAATAGAAGACTTTACAAACATGTGATACTGGGGTTTCTACCTGAGACTGGATCATGTAATTATTAAAAACTATTCGATCTTCCCAAAGTAGCTGGATAAATGTACATACAGGTCAACTATGCTGCAAATCAACACCACATTTTGTATTCAGTGTGTTTGTGCTGATCACAGCTTTCAGTCAGGTCAATCTCATCTGCTTTGTTTACTAAACACTGCATGTATCACACCATGCCAGTTTTTATTGATTTGAATTTTATGCAATTCCACCGAATGCTACAAAATGCTATGGCTGAGTCTGGCACTTCGGATTAAAGCTGCCAAAAGCTGTGTATAAACAGCAATATTTTTAATTTAAAAAAAAAGTATTTAAGGGCTACTGTGACAGCAGGCTGAATGGTCACTGCAGAAGAGGCTCTTGTTCTTAGCTGATGCTCTGTTTTATGTGCTGCATCCCCAGATTGTGTCTGGGCCTAAAAATCATTATCTAAACTCAGTCCAGCATCTTGAAACATAGTCCTGTATCCTGCTAGCAGCCAAAATGCAAGTTTGCAGGTCAGCTGCAGAGAGGGAGAATAAAAAAAAAAAAAAAATCCTAAAACTTAAGGCTCTGTAGCACAATTAGATGCAAAGGGATTCACCTGCCAAGGACCCCCAGCTCAAAGCCTGCAGGTGGTCACCACCCCAGGATCATGGCAAACAACCTCTTAAAGTTTACCAAAGCTTTTTATAAAAGTGAGCTAATCTGGGCTGCTGGATTTTGTACCACCCTAGGCCTTACACAGGCCCTAGGTCAGAATCTTCAGTCTTATACAATGCCAAAAGTTCAGTGTTTGAAAATAGCAGAGATGTTCGTGAGAATTATTATAAGACTCAAGCCAGCCAAAAATTACTCGTGTTATTTCCTTGTTAGAGCTATCACTTCTTTAAGAAAAAAAAAAAAAAAAAAAGGCTGTATGTGTTAAAACTCAAAATTTATTACTGTGCTTAGAGACAAATAATTTGGAACCAAACTCCATTTTTGAGTGAGCATCGGCCAAATCTTTTCCAATTATTGTTTGGATTGCAGTCAGACATTCCTTTCTGAAATCATGCTGAATTTTCCAGAGTGCTGACACACGAAGTCCCGGGTGAACTCCAGTGATGGGTTGTTCCATGAAAATCAGGGATCAGACTGCCTTCCTTTTCACTTGCATTTCACTGCCTGAGCTGACTTGGCCAAGATCCCTCCATATGAGTCTTTCCACACTCATTACTTATGTCATGAACATAAAATTATTGGGGTGTCAGTCATGAAGTTCCTCCCAACTGGGTAACCTCATTCGACCTACAAATGTGCCATATGTGGAAAACAAACCCATGAACTTACCTCAAATTCACTGAGCTTAACTGAATCCAGGGGAGTTCCAAATTGGGTACTTGTGGTGCCAAGTTAAAGATTTTGCATCTGGGAGAAACAGGCAAGTCTGAAAGTAAAATGAGCTTTCATTGCTTTCCCAAAGAAGGTCAATTTGGTTGTACATTTAGAGAAACAAGGCACTGCCAGTCATCAGCTGAGTACTTTAGCACCTGTTATGAACATCAGCACATAATCTGGAAAAGAGGAATCAGAAGCAGAGCTCCCGAGTGACCTGAAATGCTTTGTACAATTTAGTCATCTACTCCCAGGCTTGGGGACACAGAACAGCCCAGGGAGTATCCAACCCCTCCTGCACTGTGCACTCTTCCCCTCTGGAAAGTGAATTAGAAAATAGGTCTGAAAACACTGGATGTTTTTCCTGATGTTTTGTTTGCCCATTCCTTTTAAACCTCATGAGCACTGTGGCCAATCCCCCTGAAAAGATTTATGTTTCAAACTAGAAAAAAATGGTTAAACCAAACCCCACGTCTTCAACAGAGGCAGGAAAATCACTAATCTCTACTGCATCCCCTCAGATTCCTTCACCATTGGGCTCTTATGTAGCATAATCACCATTCTGAGATTTTCTAGAGGCTCCATTACCTATATTAACCTGCAATATAGATCTCCTTTTAGGATTATTAGACAAATTTTAGACAAGCCTATTTCCTTGTCTTATTTGCACCTGCTCTCCTGAATTGTGTTCAGTTATAGAGCACAGAGTGTGGCTTTCCTGAGGTAAAAATGAAATACAGGACACTATCGGGATTTTCGGGGACCGGGATGACATAGAGATGTCACGGAGATGGTTTATTGCTGAATCAGTCTCATTTTATTAAAGGGTGAGGCAGGAGAGATGCTGTGAACTACATCTCTCATATCAAAAGCAGCAACAGTTANCACAAGGAAAGGATTTTTTTGTGTGTTTGAGACAAAGTGGAATGGGCTTGCTGACAACAAACATCCCCAGGTTAATTAAAATAAACTCGAAATTGCTTTTCATTGCCAAATCAAATATTTAATTTCAAATTCTGTGCTATATTAACCCTTCCATTAATTTTATATTTTAAATGGAACTTAATTTTTAAAACAATTTTTTACAGCACCAACATAAAGCACATGACTTTTAAAATATTTAATATAAATTTTTATTATTAATTTTCTCCCTGCTTCTTAAAAAGTAGTTGGAATATATTATCCTCTTCAGATAATTAACTTTTGAAAATATTTACTCATCCGTATGTAACTAAAATGGATAGTTACTCAAACTCAGCACAGCTGAAGAGAAAAATAATATTTCTCCTCTTTGACTTGTATTTGAAGAGTTATTGTGACGGTCCAAATGTAAAAAAAAAACCCAACAAATCCTCCAAATAAACAAAAAACAACAACAAAACCAACAAAACTCCTAAACAATGTAATTTTGCTATTTTTCGTTTTCTTTGCCTATATTTCTACAGATAGTGATATTGATTTCAAAATAAGATCTTGTAACTATAATGAAGATTTCTCTTTTTTTTTTAAATTTTGAACTTGAAGATGAATTCCCAAGAGAAGAATGTTCATGGTCACGCTAAATCTTAACTTGGCATCCTGGAGACTTCAGTTTATATGACTTTAGTCACTGATTTCTTTTACAGAAATACCCTGACATTCATTGCAAGAGGCGTTTGTGTCAAACTGGGAGCCAGCAAAGCACTTAACTTGGTGTATTTAATAAAATGCATCTTCAATTGAAATCACTGTGCCAGCCTGCAAGCTTAAACACAAGAATGTGCTCAACTGCTCTGATGAATTACAGCAGGTAAAACGTTTTATCACCACTGGAGTCAGGAGAAATCTTCAAATTTGTCACTTCTTCCCTCTTTTTAGCCCATTGTTGAAGTGAAGCTTTATAAACAGAAGGTTTTGGAGTGTGATCCATCACTGGAAGGATGTGGAACATGAGATCTTTTGATCTCTTAGTTTTAACTTCTGACTAACAGTAATAGATTTTTGCAAACAATCCTCCCTTTGTCTGTCTGAGATTGTGATTTCTAGCCCAGCAGTTGCTTTGATGGAGTCACCAGCTGCTCTTTTTGTCAGCAGGTCAGAAATAGGTGAGGTGTGACACCTTGAAGTCAGCCCCTACCACCAAAGCTTTAAATCTGTACGGCTGGGCTCTGTGCAGGAGATGAGCACAGAGTCATTCTGCATCCCTGGGATACTGCTGGGTATCCCAGTGGTGCCTCAACACCTTGCACAGTTTGTGGAATTTCAGGCACATCAAGCTGCCCTTTGTCCTTCAGTGCCTCCAGGCAGAGTGGTTTGCAGCTTTTAAGTAGAACAAAACGGCCAGGGACTGTCTGCCTTCCCAGAGCACAGCTGCATGATGTTCACTCCTTTTTTATAAAATCATAGAATCATGGAGTATTTTGGGTTGGGAGGGACCACAGAGATCACACAGTTCCAACCACACTGCCACACAATACCTTCCACTATCCCAGGGTGCTCCAAGCCCCTTCCAACCTGGCCTTGAACACTTCCAGGGATGAGGCAGCCACAGCTTCTCTGGGCACCCTGTGCCAGGGCCTCACCACCCTGACAGAATATCTTCCCAGTACCAATCTAAACCCACTTTCACACTGATTTAATTGATCCACTGCCTTATCACAGTGCTGTGTAAGACTCGAGCAATACTAATGATGTCAAGATAATTGAAGGTGTGATTCCCTATGAAATTAATTATCCAGAATAGGATTTCCCCTGATCTCAGTCACCCAGGAGTGAAACAGAACTGCTTTTACCTGAGTATCTAATGCCAAAACAGAGGAAAAGGGTAAATCACCTCCTGTGATACTGCTCTCCAATGTCTAGCAAAAGAGTTTAGCTAAAGCACATAAATCTGGAGACAGCAGTGGCAAAATGAATTAGCTGCAAGGCCAAGGCATAAAGAATGTTTAGATATTCAGCTTCTACCAACAAGTTATGCAACTGGGTATATAATTATTTGGGCTTACAGGCACTTTTTGAGATATTTTTCATGGCAACTAATAAGACTAAAGGTAGAGATGACTGCAGAGAGAAAAATTTGAGGAGGTTTTGCCTTTTTGTCATAAAATTCCATACATCGCCCAGGATTTTTTATTCCATTAGTCATTTTTACGACGGAACATTGAATACAACTGCTCTAGAGAAATTCTTGCCTTACAATAGATTGAAATTGAAAAACATTAAAGTTTATGGCAATAATTCTTCAAATTATAATTGCCTTTCCGTACCAGAGATTTGTTTTTTCGTGCAAAGCTATCAAATGTTTAATAGCAGACCTTTACATAAAAGCAATTTTATTAAACAAAATGTAAAAATACAGCTGCTTACATTATTGGCATCAATCCCTTGGGAGCTGGCTGGTAGTGCAATTACTGCTTATTTCTAAGGGAGAAGAATAGAATAACGCTAGGAAATATATTATTTGATATTTTTCAATATCATATAAATGTAAATGTAAACAAATTATTCCTGGAAAAAATGATGGTATGTAAAGAACAAAATAGTGGTTTTTAGTTTATGGCTGCGATATTCTCATCTGCAGCATTTGTTCACCCACTCCAGCAAGAGGCTGAACACTGTGAGAGACAGTGACAGGGAGCTCTGGGAGACCTTTTGGGAAGCTGTCTCAGGGAAAAATGCTCTGCACCAACTCATCTCTTTGCTTTTGAGTGACAGCAGACCTACATCTCAAAGAAGGAAGCTTCAACATCTCCTGGCAACAGACCATCTGCTCTGTAAAGCTGCAGGTCAGAGTTTTGCTGCGAGTTTTTTGGTTGCGTGATTGGAAATTCTCAGCAGTGATGCAGAAGTCATCTTGCAGAGTCGATGATCAGTCATTAAATTTTCCTTCTGCTTTTAAAAAATCCTGAAGACTTTTTCATTTTTCATGTTTTAGATAAAACACACTGGAAAGAAAAATTGGTTGTCAAGCTGGCAGTTTACAAGAATATTATATGGGAGCCTCAAGTTCAC
Source organism: Aleadryas rufinucha (assembly GCA_013397815.1). NCBI lineage: Eukaryota > Metazoa > Chordata > Aves > Passeriformes > Aleadryas > Aleadryas rufinucha. Next base: position 53,231 of record VZTH01012452.1, read on the forward strand.
ATCCACTCCTCAAAACAAAAAAAAAGCAAAACAAGAAATGGTGAAAATGTTACAAAAAATAAAGTTAGTCTGGTGGAAAATCACTTAAAAGAGGAATTCTTCAATAGAAACTTGTGGCTAAATCCTAGGTTCTCAGCGTCTGGCAGGAAGCAGGTACTTCCTACTACATGAACTGTAGGAGAAAGGCTGAAGAGTACATAACTGCGTCTCCTTTTCTGTTTATTCACTGACCTTCTCATCAGACATTTCTTTTCGAATTATGAGGTTTTGCTTTTCCTTCTAAGCCCAGAGCAGAGGTTTCCCTATTCACATATCAGGAAATGCTTTTCTGAGAAGCTTGGAAATGGCTACCTGGGCTGGACTTTGGGTTTGAGAGATGCTTTTCCTGGGAAGGGCAAGGTGAGTGAGTGGAAGGTTACATGGCTGCAAGGTTTGTGAGGCACTGAATGTATCATGTGTGTGTCTGGAGGAAAGTGCCAGCACCAGCCCTTGGACCCATTCCCAGGCTGCTCTATATCTCTTGTCTCAGCAGGGATAACCTGGTTTGCTTCCCCTAATTTATTCACATTGTCAGGGATGGCACATGGGCATGGAAAACTACTGGACATGACAAAGAAATTGCTGGATGTGGCATACAGAATTATCTCAGGATAATAAAAGATGTTGACAGAAGCTGCAGAAGAGGTTGTGCAGGATGACAGCATTTCAGAGGAGGTGAGAGAGGAAGTTATGTCAGTGAATGGGCAAGTTCCATAGATAATGGGAGGGGAGTATTTGGGACCTTTCTAGGAATAAAGCCTTATGGGAAAATCTAGGTAACCATGTTAGCTATACCATGCAACATCACCTTAGAGAGGTAACCATCCCAGAAATACCAGATGTGGGTGTGGAAGCAGCAGTGGGGACAAAAGTAGTAAGGACAGGTTGTTTCAAAGAATCACAGAATCTTAGAATGGTTTGGGTTGGAAGGGGCCTTAAAGACCATCTCATTCCAGCCCCCCTGCCATGGATGCTCCAACACCAGCAGTGTTCAAGGCCAGGTTGCATAAGGCCTTGAGAAACCTGGTCTGGTGGGAGGTGTCCCTGAACATGGCAGGGGAATTGGGACTAAATGATCTTTAAAGTCTCTTCCAACCCTTTAGCATTCTATGATTCTATAATTCTGTGGGCAGGGACACCTTTCACCAGACCGGGTTCCTCAGCGATCCATCCAGTCTGGCCTTGGACACTTCCAGGGATGGCACAGCCAGAGCTTCTCTGGGAAACCTGTGGCAGGGCCTCACCACCCTCACGCGGAAGAACTTTGTACAGTTTATCTGGGAGCAGACTGGAGTGGAGAAAGGGAGGCACAAAGGCGGAGAAACATGGAAAAAGGAATAAGATATTAAATAACACCAATGTATTGATCCAGGAGTCAATACAAACTGCTTTCCTGGTCAGGAAAACCTGATCCTGGCTGGCAGAGTATCCAGAGAGAGGGAAGGAGCACCCTGGCATCACTGTGTCATTGCCAGCACCATTTCATAGCACATACAGGGAACGGTGCCTGTGTTAAGGCAGCTGTGCCCTGAGTCTGGGCTGTGCTGAGCTCTGCATCTCACAGTGCTTTGACCACTCAGAACCAAGTTTGTTGCCTAATAGAGGGAACCACAGACAGGGCAACTATTAGGTTTTGTACTATATATTGATAAGTTTCTTTCTCTTCTTGGTCTTATTATTCCAGTGCTTCCTGTTGCTCTATATGGTAGCACTTCAATATTTATAAGCTGTATTGATCGCTTGTGTTTTTTCCTGCCATACATCAGAACCCACCACTGCTAGAACATTAATTTGCACTGTCAAGACAAATGCACACATAGAAAAATGAAATATTAATGAAACCAACACCTCAGGCTGTACGTGCCTACACTCAGTGGTGTAAAATGCATTGTCTAAGTTGCTTGCAATTCTAGTTCTTCTATGCCTGCAAGTTTGGGTGGTTTTTTTGTATTGTAGAGGAATAATAACAAGGATTCTTCCTAATGCCTTTCATAACTCGATGTAATGTGCACATATATTAATAAAAAATGAATGAAATGGAGAACTGAAATTATTGTGGGCAGGGAGGGACAACTAAATTCGTCCTATTTTAAATTCATTTCAAATATCAAAGCTTCTAGCCTTTCTGTTGCTTTTGATAAAAAGACCCAAAAATAGTAAGATTAGGCAAACAATAGCAAAATGAAGCCTTAAATCAAAAGAAGTGGTTAAGGGACCAAAACCTGGGTTGATGAGGTTCTGAAAGAGAGTGCACCTGATTTTCTGAGACCTCTGCTCTGCATTTAGTGCAAATATTTTAAATGAATCAACTATATTTTCAGGATTTTGGGAAAGATGCAGGACTTGATTCCAGACTGAGATGTTTGTGTAAGTGCCTGATTTTAGCAGATCACTGAAAAACAGAGAGGAATGGCCCAAATCTCAGAGTTCAGGGGCATCAAGGATCAGGGACATAAAGGCCTGTCAGGGTGCAGTCCAGTTCCAAACTGAGAGCTGCCTCACTGAGCTGGTTCCCTGGAAGTCCCCACCCTGCCACGGATCACACATAGTGAGGGGCAAAGACAGCCAGAACCTTCTCTCAACCAGGAGCACATTGGTGTGAATAACTCCTTCCCAGCTCAGAGGTGGCTTGTGCTCATCCTGCTGGAGTTTAGTCTCTCTCAGCCCACCAGTACAAAAATTACTTTCTAAGGCCATTATTGTCACAGTACATCAAGTTCTTACTCTCACACATCTTTTTTTTTAGCCAGCTGGAGAGAGAGCATAATCTTTCTAGCCAAAGACCTAAAGGAGTGAGGACAAAAGACTAATCTTTCTGCTGAAGAACTCCCTTTTTTCCAGACTTACAGAGAATTTTCTCTACTATTCCTGCCCTCAATCAGGAGGTCAACATTGCTGTGACCCTGAGCATGCTGAGCTGTTCTCCTGCAGATTTAAATAAAACACCCCAAAGGAAATTCTGAAGTGGAATCACAGACCACAGGTGATTCTCCCTTTTTAAAGTTAGTATTTAGGTAAGTACTTCAGACTTTAATTGTAAGAAGGTGGAGGCGTTATTGTGAGGTCTTGACATGAAATAGCAGCTATGGATTTGGGTTAACTTCAGTGACAAATCAACTAAGAATTAAATATGCTAAAAATAGTTAAGAATAACTCATTTTATAGAGAAACAATAAGAAGAGAATAAATTGTGATACAGTTCTGAATTTGAATTTGGAATATGGTTCATTTTTAAAAAATCTGTGCAAGGATGATAGAGCTGCTGTAGAACAGAATCTGCCATTTCAGAGATGTAATTAAGTCATCTCACTCTGTCTTCTCAGTTGTAAAATTTCCATTCAAGCAAAACACATCCAGGCAGCACATGCAGTAAAAAAAAAAGTCCAAAAGGAGTAAGTCTGGGTAGGAGCACTGGATGTCTGCTGAATGTTTTGAAAGATGAATTTTGTCCATATTGTGAAAGTTAATACAAAATGAGCTCCTGCTGCCAGAGAGAGTTCCATTAGCTGTCATTGCTAAGCCTGACCCCATGTGATAACACATTAATGATGGCTCTGGACTCAGTCCTTCCAATGAGGGTTTTATCCACAGCCATCAGAATAAAAATCCAGCAGTGGAGGCCAGAGTCCATGGAGTTATTTAGTTAGAATATAGTCTATTGATTTCATTAAAATATATGCTAATGATCCCTTATTATTAACAATCATATTGGAAGGAAAGTTTCAATTATAAAGGCTCAGTGCTGTGTAAAACAGAAGAGATTGTCTTTCTGGAGGGACTGACTAGCAATAATGAAGGTATCATAGAATTATTTGATGAGGCTTTTAGCTGGACTTTTTTGAAAATGCCTTGTTTGTCTTCTGTTAAAGTGCTTAGTTAGGAAGGGTTTTTCCCTCCAGGAGCACAAGGTTAAAATTTGCATAATTATCCTTTTTTTTTTCAGCACTTGTAATTATTAATCTTTTATATCTCAGTCATGATGAACATGAAAAAAACCCTGTAAACCTGTCTGTAATACAGTGCTGAACTATGTCCATTACAGAGAATAGTGTTTGGTGTTACATCTGACTCTGTGGACCTCGTAGGACCCAAAAGTGGTTCCACACAGCTGAATCAATTATCACGTTATAAAGCACAAAAAAAAGGATTCCTTTCACAAATAAGTCTAATGACACTCAGCACTCAATTTCTGTCCAGCATGGATTTTTTTCTGGTACACAGTAGCAATCTTTTTGTGAGGACAGTGTTTGAAAGTAAAACCAGTGTCCAAGGATTATTTACTTAATTGTAGCAGAACCAATTAACTAATTGTAACAGGAAACGATAGTTTGCTAGAAAAGTAGTTTGTGAGAGACAGAAAAAAAAAGTCTGAGCAAGCAAGCAGTGGACAAAGAGTTTATTATAAACAGGAGGAAATGGAGTGTGGATAAAACAGTGGTTTAATTTGCATCTTGGAGGCAGGGACAGGAAGTGAACTAACCTGAAATCTTCAAAATTCCACATGAGAACCATGACCAAAGCCTCACTTTCCAGCCACTGCTGTTGAAGGTACCCCTTCTGCTTGCAAGGTGCTAATTAATCATTATTCACAGAGATTTCTGTCTATAGGTAACAGCCTCCTATAGACTTACTCCTGCTCGTAATGTAAATATTCTCCCTCCCAAAGCAACCCAGCTGTGAATCTCCAGACTGATCCAACATGACTTCTGTTCTAATATGAGCACAACCAAAAGCCAACTTGAATAAATTACACCTGTAGCCCACAGCTAGTATAAATTTTTCCCTATTAATTAAAAAGTTGTGGAAGTCTTACAACTCTCTTAATTCTGTGTTTGAATCAGGAACTCTTCATTAAGTGCTATTAAAAAATAAATTTATCTTCAGCTGAAAGAGCTAAACCATGATAATTCAGGGCCAAAAATGACATGGGGTCTGCAGTAATTAATAGTCTAAGCTAGAAATGACTGGGAAGCTCGGGCAGAAAACCTTACTAACCTTTCATGTCTTGATATGAGCAGAAATAGTGGAAGCTTTCGAGACACCTGCAGTTCTTGAGCTATGAGCTGTCCACCAAAAAAGGCAGTACTAGTATAAGGCAGGCTGCATAGTGCAGCTGTTGTTAAACCAGGAGAGTGAGGGGAGGTTTTTGCAAGCAAAAGGAAATTTACACACCTACCCTGCCCTTTGTATTCCCTTTCCATAGCTCCTAGCTCAAGTCTTTCAAAACACTGTGTGAAAAACCTGAATGCCTAAGAGAGCATCCTGGGTTTCATTGTGAGGACCAGGCACTCAAGAGTTTGATGCTCCAGTTCACAGCTTTCAAGGACCAAAGTCTTAACTGTGAATTCAGGCCTAAGTAATTAATTGTACTGAAAGTGTGATATTAAACTCGTTCTTTAGCTATTGTACATACTTTTTGTTCAAGTGCAAATCATTACCTTCACTCTACCTCTTTTAGAAAAACAGAGAAAATATTTCTTATTCAGGCTTTAAGCAAAAACACAAATACACCACTAACATTTCTTCCCAGCCTTAGGACTTTTTTGATGCATAATGAACTCTACTTCAAATGCAACATTTCATTTAGAAAACAATGAAGCCACATTTTCTTATTCAAAATTATAATATTTTTCATTTAAAACATAAACCAAAACAAGAAGACACTTCACCAAAGTCCTGTAGAAATGCCAAGAAAACACATTTTAAATGAATGTTTGAGGAGTTTAGGTTTCTTCTTCTGATTGTTGATTTCCATGCACCAATTTCACCGTGAAGATGATACAATTCTATATATTAAATATGCTGATTTGAAGACCAGAAGGATTATCTGAGCATTGTTCTTAGTTTCAACACTTCTTAAAAGAAACCAAAATAATGTTCAATTGCAAGAATGGCATGAATAAATCTGTTAAGTAGTTTGAGAAGCATTTAATTAGTGGAGCATACATAAAATCAAACATCTCTAACCCAGAAAATGGAATAAGAGCTTAAATCTCATTGGCACTTTGTTATGCCAGAGTGATGAGAACTCTGCCTTGTTTTGCAGCTGAGTTAAAAACAACTTTGTTAACAACAGGTGAAATCCTGGTTCTATTAAACCAGGGGATTGCACAAGATGTCTGCAACACGATTCAGGATTTTACCCCTTTAGGTTTCTTAATATCCAGAGGCTTTTATAAATTATTATGTAAAACCTTGTATCTACTGCAAAGTGTACTAATGTGCAGACATGGGAAGCAGTCTAATTTCCCACCATAATGTCTGCAACCTGCAATTGTTGCCTGGAGAGCTTGACTGGAATGTGTATTGATTCTTCCACGTGTGGATAAAGGTAAAAGCTGTTGCGCAGGTCATACCCTCTTTAATGAAGTAAAATTCTAAGTCTGTCCAAACAACACCAGCAACAACAACAGCAGCAGTTAGATGAATAATGAAGATAATGTCATCATAAAAGTGTAGAATAGAGAAGATGTTCTCTTGGCTGTGGCTGGATAAAGCCTCTTGCCTAAATTGAGGCTGACACATGAAATGTCAGTCCTAGGAGTCTTCCTTTCGAGAAGTCCTTCAGTAGCAGGCTGGGCAGTTTGCTTATGTAGAGGAAATCTGGTGGTTCATTCAACTGTCTTAAAATAAGGATTTTCCACTAAAAATTTCATATTTCCAACAGAGAAGTCCAACAACAGCTACTAATTGATATTTTCACGGCACACTGCCCCAGACATATTGTATCCAGGGAGAAAAATCCATGAAGGGAAACCAGCTTGTGAAGGAGACTGGGAACTTGAGAAACTTAATTCTAAGATTGCAATTTAGCATTTTGGAAAGTCAAGTGCAGCTTGGCATTTTCACTTGTTAAGTTTCAATAGAATCTCATCTCATTCTCTACATCCACGAATCATGTCACCTTCTTCTTTTTCTGACCCTTCTCTCCCCTCTCCCATTAAATATACACATATGTTTTGTCTCTAGAGGAAAGAATCATGTGCTCTACATATGTAAAATAAAATTTATAGATTCTATCTTTTAAAATAAGGAAGTCTGATTATAAACAAAGTCTTTTCACTGCTATTTAAAGTCTAATACACTGCAAAAATGTATCAGGGTAAAGGCCACATCCAAAAAGTCTGAAGTAATAGTTCCTTTTTCTCTATAGGCATCTATATCCATTGCTATGGATTTCAATAAAAAGACTTTAGGTAGCATATCTTGTACCAAGCCCTATGAGATTCCTTCAGCACATAGGTCCATTCTAATAAAAATGAGCAAACAGGCAGGACAAAAAGCATGATTGGAAAGTGACTCCCAGCTGATTTATGTATATATTTTCTATCCCAGTGAAAGATGGAGAAATTAATGCTTTTAGGAAAGGCACTCTCACAGTGGACAGGTTTAGAGGGCAACTGAGGGTATGTCTCCAGATCACAGGAGGTGTGATGAGGTTTCTTCACCACAGAAATGGGGCTTTCCTGCTTGCTCTCAGGAAAAAGAGTAATTAGAGATATCAGAGGCAGTCACTGTGACTGGCTTGTTGTTGTGGCATTGACTGGAGGATCCTGAGAGAAAATTGCAAGCAAGCTCCTAAGTGTTGGCTATTCATCATGTAACATTTATAAGCAGCTCCTTAAAAGAGGATAACTAACTGGAGAAAACAAGAAATGTAAATATTCCATTTTAACTAAAAAAAATTAAATAACTGAAAGGATAGTTTCAAGAGGAAGATAACACAAATACATTCACATTATCAGTCATGGTAAAGGGAAGATAGAGAAACATCACCAAAATATAATTTTCAGCCTAGATGCAGCACTTCTTGTTTAAGAGTTCATGATCTGAAAACCACAAGTTCAAAAGGTGTCCCAAAGAATTAAGAATTGGTGGGTCTCATTTTTACATGACTTGGAAGACGTCTAAAGGAAAGGAAGAGCTTTATCAGTCAGGGGCATCCTATCTCTCATCTTTTCTATTGTTGTACTCTTGGATATAAGTACAAGAACCCTTTAGAAAAAAGAAGGTTTTCTGCCCTTCTCACCTCTTCTTTCTTCAAACACTTGTGTAGATCTTAAAATATGAATAAAAACCCATGGGGCCAATTTTTCAAAATGAAGAGGCTGACTTCCACCTCTTGACTTTGCTAAGTCAGAGTTCAACGAGGCTGCTCTGAAGACAAGAGAACCCTGAGCTCACCTGTGGATCATGAGCATCGCGGTGGCCAGAGGCCTGTGCTCACAGAGCGTCTTCCAAGAGGTGCTTTGTTCTGGGGCTCACAGAAAGTCAAACGCCTACCTGGTTTAATGTTTCAGAATACTCAGCTGCAGCTCAGGAGTGACATCTTGCCCTGGCTGATCTGTGCAATAGTCTTTCCCTTTTCTGGAATTTTGATTTGTGCATGAGTGAATCTCATTAATGCCACTGATTTGATACCAGGGCTTGAGTGTAGTATGTTTCTTCTCCACCATCACTTACAGTGAGATTAAGCTCACATTCCACCACAGTGGTTCCTGCTGGACATTTTGGACACTTAAATTTGGCCCCTTGAGCCAGACCTCTGCCATATTGTCATTGCACAAAACACATCAGTCAAATGCAATTCTCATTATTCTGTTAAACTGTGGTTTTAACCAGACGCTGATTTTGTGGTGTCTACACATTTCTATCAGGTGTCAGAAGTTGGTAAGTTTAATAGAAATTGAGGTTAGTCTTAGGTTCTCATCTTCTCAAAAAGTAAGAGACTGTTTTTCTTGTACTCCTGCATTAAGATTGAGAATTTGGAACTCAGTTTCCTAAATAGGAACAGGAAATGGAGCTATAAAATTTTACTAGATTTCTAAAGAGTCTGTAAATTAAACTTTTGGCTTGAATGGAAGAGCAATATTCTTAAAATGTTTGGATGCAAACATCTTTTCCAGTACTATTATTTTCTGCAGGTATGTGATAACTTGCAAATGATGGTAATATTAAAGATGTTATTAAACTCAGAATTCCTTCCTCAAGGTCTTTACCCTCTGCCACAGAAAAATCAGTAATTGTTTATCTGGGAAGCATGAGTTACCTCCTGCTTGAATATTAATTCATTCATGATTAGATTTTTGCATTCATCAGAATTCTATATAATTTGAGGCTAATCACAACCCCTGCTTCCCAAATAACATATGCACAAATATTCAAGTCCAAGTCATCCAAATCTCTCTGCTTTTGAAACATGTGCCAGGTTTTTCCCTATCCTGTTTTATAATGTTTGTTATTATTAAGTGATATTATTATACAAATGATACCATATGAACTGTTATACATTTTATAGGTATAATTATATATGTATAAGTATTTTATATGTATTTTATGTATTATAGAAATCATTGCCAAAATAATAAATGCTGCATTCTTCATTATTAAAAGTTTCCTATTCCTCTCTCAGTGTAGTCCAACCTTAATGTTTATAGAAGATGTGAAAGACCTGAAGACAACTTCTGCTGTCTCAGTAATCCACAGATAGCTGTACATTATTTACCACCAGCTGTCCCTGACAAAGGTTTATTTATCCTTTAATACCATATAAATCCTAATCTCTTACTATAAATTCTGTTAAGGGAAGAGACATGTGACTGATCAGGAATAGAAATGAGTGACACGGGAGTATTGATCAGGAATTTAGACACGTACACCATTATCTGTGAAAATGGTACTTGGCTATCTTGGCTGATGAAAAAATTGAAACCTACAGCTTCCTGGAATTCTTTAAAAATACAGGTTTTCACTAAATATGAAAATACAACAGAAAATCCTTAATAGTTCTCTAATTACTTACTTATGCCCCGGCTTCTCTATGAAAAAGTAGATGTGTGCACTCTCCCATTCCAGTGTGTTCTGGTGAAATTTAATTGAGATCAGCAGAGGTATTATTGGGGTAAGCATAAAATAGCTGAATCTCAGTTATCGAGGTAGGTTTGGGCTGTGAAAAAGCAAATCCCTGTTTACAAAATCCTTTAATGTGATTTCTGAGAGTATTAAAAAATTTAGGCTGAGAGCTGGCATGGACCACTGAAAGTCATTCAGAAGAAACAGAATTTGAAAGGCTCCAAAATCTGATTTTGCTGTTCTGCTCACATCAGTATTTCAACAGGTTTCTCAAAGATTGCCAAAATAAAGTCATTATGAGAGACAACTATTGGGTAGGCAAAATATCTGAGTAGAACTATGCAGAAATTAATTTCGTGTGAATTAGGGTGGCCAAATTTTGCTGGCATTTGCACTCTTGAGTGAATATAATATAATACTTCCCATTCTCGGGGGACATGGAAATGATGACATCTGCACTGTCTGCGAATGTAATACAACAAAGCTCATAAATTGATTATGTGTCACTGGAGTCATTAGAGACCGTACTTCAGCTGAGGCAGAGCCACTGACTGTCCTAGTTCTTAATTTCTTAACTTTTTCTTCTAAAACTGTTCTTTTTTGTTATTTTTTTTTTTCCTTTTTCATTTTCCCAAAGAGATGAGTCTTCTCATTCCAATGCAAGTCACCAGGTCAGATATTCACACTGTTCTTTTTTTTTTCATCCAACAACTACTAAAAAAGAAAGAGCTTTTCTATTATTCACAACCTACTTTTTACCTGATCCAATTCATTTTCACTTAACGTAGAACTAGCAAGAACTTCATTCCTGTATTAAAAGTAGAATACTTTATGGTGGAGCAAATTTAGTGTAGGTGTGTAAGTTTGTGGAGCTTCAGTGATGCAGGGAGTTCGATCCATCATATCAGAGATCTTGGCAGAACACACCACATTAGAAGGAAAACATACAGTGGTGAGGATTTGCCCTCATATAGAGTCTGCCACCTGAGAGCCTCAAGGTTAACCAACAATTTATGGTCTGTTAGTTCCAGGGGCTGGTTTGAGATTCGAGATCAGTTCTGAAATATGCCACAAATATTCCTAGCAAAAAATGTAGAGGAAAGTGGAGGGAGAGTATGCAAACGTGAGAATTTACTGCCTTTTTATCGTCAGGTAAGAAAAGTCTCCTGATCAATACAGATAATTCAGTGTAAACTCATTTAAAANAAACTGTTCTTTTTTGTTATTTTTTTTTTTCCTTTTTCATTTTCCCAAAGAGATGAGTCTTCTCATTCCAATGCAAGTCACCAGGTCAGATATTCACACTGTTCTTTTTTTTTTCATCCAACAACTACTAAAAAAGAAAGAGCTTTTCTATTATTCACAACCTACTTTTTACCTGATCCAATTCATTTTCACTTAACGTAGAACTAGCAAGAACTTCATTCCTGTATTAAAAGTAGAATACTTTATGGTGGAGCAAATTTAGTGTAGGTGTGTAAGTTTGTGGAGCTTCAGTGATGCAGGGAGTTCGATCCATCATATCAGAGATCTTGGCAGAACACACCACATTAGAAGGAAAACATACAGTGGTGAGGATTTGCCCTCATATAGAGTCTGCCACCTGAGAGCCTCAAGGTTAACCAACAATTTATGGTCTGTTAGTTCCAGGGGCTGGTTTGAGATTCGAGATCAGTTCTGAAATATGCCACAAATATTCCTAGCAAAAAATGTAGAGGAAAGTGGAGGGAGAGTATGCAAACGTGAGAATTTACTGCCTTTTTATCGTCAGGTAAGAAAAGTCTCCTGATCAATACAGATAATTCAGTGTAAACTCATTTAAAAAATGAACACCAGAAAATTAATCACCACAAGGTTCTTGCTCTTCCCCTGAAGCCTGCGGCATAAACTCAATTTGCATTCAGAGTGATTTAGGTCTTCCTTCAAATACATGGTGATAGTAACCACGTTGGGGTTTTTTGGGGCTCACAGTCCACTGATGCTTCCCTATTATCCCAGAAAGTGCTCACTGGTGCCTACTATAACCCAGGGTATGGACTGTGCTAAAAGCTGGTGAAACAGATAATCACAGTGCTTGAGCTCAAGCCCTCACACTGAGCAAGTATGGACACAGTCTATGTAATCTGGGGTAAATCCCCACAGATTTAATACACAGAAAGATTTAACCACCTCAGTCACACTCAGATCCTTCCAAACTCCCTACACACCTTGCCAGGCAATTTGCACAGCATGTACACTTCTACTGCGATATTATTATTATTCACACCTGTATATTCAGGCCAGAACCTCAGTCTCAGAGCTCTGTTGGATTACCTTCTGGTTTTATTTGAAAATATTCACCTTTTGATGAGTTTCAGCATAGGTGGTGTGAGATCTGTTCTAAGATCTCGCTTCTACTTGATCTGGAGCAAAACCCTGGACATTATCCCTGTTTCATGGCTGTTGACCTGATACAGTGGCAGCTGAAAGATTTGTCAAAGAGTGGCCAAATGGCAAAGCAGGGGCTGATCCGGATCTGCTGAGCCCAACACTTCTGCCTACCCCATCCGTTCTCTTCTCAAATGATGCACCTCAGGCCTCAAGGGACAGATGGGGAAGAGGTGGGTGATAGACAGGAGTTTTGTTCTGCCCACAAACCTTTCCCAACATCGGACATGCAAAATATAGGACTATGCAGAATGATATTTTAAAAACCTGATCCTACTACCCACAAGTACTTCACAAACATGAGAAAAGAGATGAAACAATACAAATGAAGATTTGTAAAACTGCTATCTTTCTTGACTGCTAAATTAAATATACATATTTGAGTGCTTTTCTTTGGGCAGTTGATGCCTTTGCATGTCTTAAACAGCCAGACTGAAAGTGAGATTTTTGTTTAATTCCAAGAAACTGATTAAATGGGATGAGTTAAATATTTTGTTGGCTTGACTTCTTCACTACTGTTCTAATTAAAGACTGGAATAATCTCCTTGTATTGTGGGTTTTGATGAGATAACTCATCGCTTGATCACTCATGCTGGATGGCTTTGTTGTCAAATTAACTACTGAGTGTGCCTTTGGGGATGCTGTTAATTTTTCTCCTTTTCTCTTTTTGAAAATATTAAATTTGAATCAAAGTACTTGAAATTAAACTTTCATATGAGAGAGTAAAAAGCTGTTGCTCAGATTTCAGAAGGAACTTTTATGTTGGTGGATTTATACCTAAATTTTCAGTTGCTAAATGTGATTAAAGATTCTCATTTTCATCCAACAGCATGAAATTAAGGTGGAAATCACAGTAAGTGTTGGAATGTAGATCCTCTCTCACCACCCCCAGCTGCTGAGAATCTCTTCCATGGTCAGAATCATACACACACAGCCCTGCTTCAGCCTTAGATCTTCACCTCTCTGTTCCTGTTTTATTTGTTCCACACAGTCTGTACTACCTAATACCCTACAATATCTGTTGCAGTAAAAGTGCAGGGGTGGAGAGAGAGAGAAAAGCTGACAATCCTTTGATATTCTATGATAACATAGTCATGTACAACAACATCAAATATAAGTCATCAGTCAGGAATCATTGAAGTGTTGTCCTTGGAGGAAGATAAAAGGTTAGATAATTTCTTCAGGTGTATTTTACTTCTAATTACTATTGTTTCCTGAAAATCAAAAGTTTAATAGCTAGATGAATACACACGTCAGACCCTAAATTGTTCTAGCATCATATTCAAGATAGTTTTACAATATGTCTTCAATTGGTATTCTTGCATAATTTCATTACAGGGTTTTTCAGAGATTTACTTATACTGATAAAGGTCATAAAGCCAAGGATTTTTTTTCCTTATATCTTTTTTCTAGGTAATAGTATCTATTAGTTAGTAAAATTCATTCAATTTCTTATTGTACTTTCTTAATAAATTGTCTGCACTTTAATTTTCCTTCCTCAACCTCCTCAACCTCCTGAACAAAAACTATAAATTAATCAATATTTTAAAACTTCCATAACGGAGTGGAATGTGGTGTTTTCTTCTTGGAGTACTATTGGACAGATAATTTGACACGAAGAAATGTCATTATTCAGATCATTGCATGAAAGCCATAAATGCTAATCAGTGTATTAGGAAGAGTGCAGAGATTTGTATTGATTAAAATGTTTTGAAATGCTCAGTTCAATCCTTTTTTTCTTTGAATATTTTGAGTTTTAGATTACACCTACAAAGGATTTTTTTTGTTTGCTTTTAAAATGCATTCTTTTCAAAGACAAACGCCCTATTTAATTTCATTTTATATATTGATTTATAATGGTGAGACACATCTGTTCTGCAACAGAGCATTCAGTATCACCAAGGAGATTTTTTCTGATGAGCTGTGGTGAGTCTTTGAAGAATGTTTACCTGCAGCTGACACAGAAATCCTCGAAGCTGCACTTAATTGCCATCTTCAGTAATCAAATAATTAGCACTTCAATACGGATTAAGGTAATTTACTTCAAAGTGTGAGATTTGGGTTGTCATCATTGTCACCATATATTGTTCAAGAGGTACCTATGAAGTCAATAAGAATATTACAACATGCTCCAGCTGAGCTGGTATTTTAGTGCAATGGAGACTTTATATCTCACTAACAATATGGAATTTTGGGTTGAAGCTAACCTGTAGTAAATTCTAAGGTTGTCGTATCAAATCTTTCTGTTTATAACATAGCACATATGTGAATGAAACTTTGCAATCAAAAATTTTTACTTGAATAAATTGAAAGTTGATTAAAATCTTGAAATCAACTTTAATTATCCATTTCTAAAAATGGTAAAATTGAAAGGGAAGAGAAAAGAATAAGATGAGAGTTTGAAGGTTCAAAAAGTAAAGGGAAAGCAAATAACTATTTTATACTTTACAAAAGCAGAAGAAAATTATGTTTGCAATAGTGAAGAGAAATAGATTTTACTCATCATTGGTTTTTACTCATAAGAGTAAAGGAGATTATAAATTTTTCCTCTGTTTTCTGTTTTGTTTTATTTTCAGTAATTTGTTCCCCGTCTTAGTCCCCAGTTGCAGGTAAACAGCCTCTCAATTGCAGTTACTTGTCTATTTGAGATCCATCAGGAGAAAAAAATAAAACGTTATAAGACAAAAGAACACACATTTGTTTCTGCTTCCTCAGCAGCCCTTGTTTGAAAGTTTGGGTGGTGGTTAGACTAGGAGTTGGCTCTAGAAACGCAGAAGTCTCTCTAACCTTGAGGTGCTAGCCATGTCTGACTGGTAGAAAAAATTATTTGTAATGTTTTAAACAAAATTTTTCATTGTACTAAACAGCTTCAAACCACTGTCTAGAAGGTATGGAGTGGGGAAGACTCAAGTAGAGCTGGGAGCAGCTGAGGAGCTGGAGAAATGCATTTACTGTGGCACTATGTGAGAGTACTATCACGGATAGCAGAGATGGTGAATGTGTGTGTGTGTGTATATATATACATATATATGTCTATATATATCCCCATCCATCTTACTACCCCTTCTCCTCCACCCCCTAATATCTTCTGTCACTTGAATTTTCAGATTGAAAATTGGCTTGACTAACTGTTCAGGCATTTTCTCAAAACTCTCTGCCCATACAAAAAGCTGTCTCCACTGATCTTATTATAATTCATCCATGATTATCACTCTTATGATTGAGGTCTCTTATAATTATGCTTTCTTAGGTTAAGTTTATTTCACAGCCTGATATCCTTCTGACACTAATTTTTATAGATTGATAAGTAACTGAAAGATGAATCACTATTTCCAGCCCATTTGACCTGTTTTTATGTGTTGCCTATCCTGGTTTCCTGTCTGAGGCATTGATACAAGGAAAGGATTCCCTTGATTATTTTTTCCTCTTCTGCATTTGAAACACCTTTGTTTCAGTTGCAGACTCCTGGATGATGATACTTTAAATACATGCATTTATTTTTTCACCAGTTCTTACTGCCTACTTTATTCACATCAGTATCTTGCAAAAATTTTTTTTTCAAAAAGTAGAAGTTTTTCAATGATTTATCACAGAAAGTGGGTCAGGATGGAATTTCAAGAGGTCCTTTATGCTGACTACACTCAGGCACAGAGAAAGGATTAATTAATTATAAAAGTTCATGATGTCTAAGTTGTTTATTTGTCTAAGTTGTTCTTAGAAACATGGAGATCCAGGTTGCAGAAATTCTGGTAATGTTCTAATCCACTCCTTTTTCTGCAGAGGAAAAGCTTTTCCTGCTGTGTAACTCAGACTGCTTTTGGTGCTGCATAAACTCCACTCTTTCTCACTTCCTTTACACAGAAGAATAAGTTCACCATCATACCACAAATGAAGAGTTTTGTTATCATTCACCTAAATTGCAGTGTTATAATCTGTGAGTGGAATCCTACTGCTTTTCTCTTGTTTTTCTAGATGAGTCATGATTTGCATCCCAGTGAGAGAAAAATTGTACAAATCACATAACCAGCAAGAAATCAAAAGGGGAAAAAGATGGATGAAAGGAGACTCAAATCTACAGATTTATGAACTTAATAGTGCAATTTACATAATGTCTTTACCTCTGTGTTTTATTATTGCTTTATTTATCTTTTTGTCATCGCTAATCTCATATTCATTTATCCCATAGATGAATTCTGGATTATTAAAATATGAATTTGATCAGAGGACATGCTGTCTGATTAAAATAATATCCGGTTACTACATCCTGATATACACCGAGGCTAAAATCCAAATATTCAAGCATTATTAATCTAAAGCATGTCTTAACAACATAGCCTAAACTTACTAATTGTATTACAGGAATTAAGTGTGGGGTTTTTTTTCGTTAAATGGGAACAGCAAATAATAAAGTAAATGATTTAGCAAGCAGAGGTTCTCCCAGGCTGTATCTTAATGTATCACTGGAGAGCCTTGTGAAGTTCTATTCAGAAAGGCAGATTCTTAAAAATGGCATATACAGGAGAAAACAGAACTTTTGAAAGAGAATTCAGGCTGATTAATGTCTAAAATATTTACTTTAAAAGTTGTTTAAAGTACAGATAAGAGAGATAACCTCTATTGCTACTGCAGCAAAATTTTTGTGTTAGATTGTGATTAGAAAACAAGACACTACATTTTTATTAACATGCTAAAATTAATGCTTCATTCATTTCCTCAATGTAATAAATAAAAATGATTCAATGGTGATATGATGAAAATATTTTATTCCTCACCCAGTAACATGACACGTGGCCATGGGGAATCTGCTGGAATCAAGACTGGTTGTATCAGAAAGACATATTTTTTAAAATATTTTATGCAATCCAAATAGATTTCAACTCACTTCAAATTGCTGACTTCAGAACTGCAGGGGGTATTAAAAGAAGTGTGTTTGCTTTATAAGAGTTCATCTACTTGCTTCTTTGGATCACAAGCCATATCAGCATTTGAATTCTAAATAAAGATTGGCCAAGGCCATCCAGAGCTCAAATAGCGAACTTCAGGAGATCCAGGAAAATGTGTTCTGATGGAAGTTTTGATCTGAAATAAATTCAGCTCTTCATCTCTCCTCGTTCTGAATATATAAACAATCATGTTACATTGTATATGTTATGATAAAACATTTACGTTTGGGAGGGTGATGTTATTTCCCAAAGTTTTTGGTGTTTGATATAACTACAGAGTACCTTCTAAAGAGGGAGAAATTACAATGGAAATTAGAAATCAGTGAAGAAGGAATAATCTGATCAAACAGAGATGTGCATTTCAGGCAGTTTGAGTGAGTCACAGATCCTTCCTTGCTTGCTTCAATATCTTATCAATATAAAGTGAATTCATCTCAGAAAGGCTTGGTCAAGGTTTCACATTATATGGACATATAGAAACACAGAACAGCAGCAGGGGAGGATCCAGAATATGTTCACTTACTAAGCACAAAATTAGTCCAATATCACATATGCCAGAGGGCTGTGTAAAAGTTTGTTATATCAAGGGAGAATTGAAAGCACAATATGTAGATGCAACAATGAAGAACTTAGAAAATTTTGTGATAGACCTATACTGACTGTGGTCCTCCTGTTCTGGATCACAGTATAGCCTCATTCAACTTAAAAAAAAAATATCTAAGGAAACCAATCTTCTTTGTCAATTCCTTATAGTTATTAATTGAAATATATTTGAATTACATTGAATTGTTAACAATGTTTTTTTCAGAAAGGGGGAAATGGAAAATTACAGCACCAGCCAGGTATGTAGCTTTATGCCTTCCAATACACTCAAAATTGCAAAAACAAAGTCCCACAGATTGTTAAACTATTTAAAAGGAATTATGTATCCTTGTCTTTTCCTAGGGAATGATGAAAATTATATTTCTCATTAGGAAGCAGTCAGAAATTAATTTCTGTAGTGTCCAGAGTTCTAAACCCTCAGACACACCAGGAAGTGCATTCCAGGATAATGATAGAAATCACTGTGCTGTTCCTTGATTTGTAAAAGCCATTGCACAATGACCTGTAATCACACAGATTTGTGTGCCCAGGCTCTTATTTGATATTGCTTAATTTATCCAATATGTAGGTCACTCCGTTGGGTGAATATCTCTCCTTTTGAGATCAGCTACATGATCTAGAATTGGAGGGAAAAGAGAAGAAAAAAGAAAAATAAGGCATAAAGATTAAACCTTATGTGACCTTTAAGCACAGATAGAACAAAAAGCTAAAGTGGTAGGAAAAATCTCTATTCCCAGTGTATACTTTCCACTCTTGAAAACACAGGTGTTCTGGGGACAAAGGAGTGATACACAAGTAGTTTATACAAGTAGTTCTTATGTTTCCAGTGGAATGCCTGCAAAGTGCTTGTCCATGCTTGGCAAATCTAGTGTGAACATCAGCGCCAAAACATTCTTCCCATGCCACAGCTGTTGAGACAGGACATTAATCCTGGTGTTACTCTTAAAGCTACAATTCATTTAGGTAAAAGGGATAAGGGTCCAAGAAGGGTGTGGTAACTCCATGATGTCTCAAGCTCATCAACACTGTGTTCCAAAGAGCTTACTCAGGCCACGAACAGGAGGACCTCACACCATCTCTCACAGGCAGGTCTTTTGTCCCTAGCTGGACATGCAAACCTAAAAATCAGGATTTGCAAACTCAGGCAATTTTGTTCTATGTTAATAGATATATGTTCCTTAAATTAATGATTCCTTGGGCCAGAAAAATTATGAATTGAATGCTTATTTAGTAAACAGAGACAGTATAGATATGGTCTGATCCTTCTTAAATTTAATTCAATTTAGAAAGTCCCATTAAGTCTAAATAATATGGATTTAAAATTTAATGAATAATATGCATATTATTTCTGTTTTGAAGGGAACATAGGGAATCACAGATAATAAAACAAATGCACTTTTCAACAACCTTTTTTTCGTTATGACTTCCTGACTCAATTAAGATTTTAATTATAGACTTAATATTGCAAGTTTTCTTTTGTAATGTAATTAAAAACTAGATTGCTACTGTTGAAGAAAGCTTAGATATAATGTCATTAATTCAAAATTATACATTGGAAAGCAATCTGTTACCATTTTATTAACCTATCATGCATCTAGATGTGTTAAAGTGTTTTGCTGGCATTTCAAACACCATTTGAATATCAATAAGAAAGTAGCTAAACTGTGCTAATTGACACTTTGGAAGTAACTTGTAGCTTCTTTGAAATATCTCAGTTAAAGTCTAGTCATCTTTTTCAAGTAGATTGCACTTAAAGTATTTTAATGGACGTAATTAAAACTTAATTGTTTATGTTATTTTTTCATCATAATTGGCAGATTAATTAGATATGGATCTTCATATTACTGTTTAATAGGTGTTCTTGTTATCAGTTGACATTTAAGAATGTTGCAATCACTGTTCTTTCATGTTTTAATATCTAAATTGAGAAATAGTGCTTTGGAAAAGAAGGAATGAATATAATTGTCCGGATTTTGTGTAGCAGTGGAGTTGCTGTACTGGATCAGACCTATGAACTGTCATCTTCTCTGATGTGTGCAAGAACCAGATGCTGCACAAGAATGAGTAAATCCTCCTATCCCCATCAGCAGATGTGTAATATCTCCTCATGAAGGTCTCTTTGTAATCCCAGAGGATTTGGATTAAACCATTAAGTACAGGATTCATTTTATTTTCCTTTAAAAATCTCTGGTAGTTTTAACTAGGATCTGTTTGAATATTTCTTTGCCATATAAACCCACAGCCTCTATTGGAGCTTCTTTAATTCTTTAGTGAAGACTACTAACTGATAACAGAGTGCATTATAAAATGGTAATAACCAAGTCTTTGCAAAAAGTCCAACAAAAACCATGCCTGAAGTCACAAAAGCAAGTCTCAACTGCAGATTTCTTTGTTTGAAGAACAGGAACACTAGGAAGAAAGGAAGTAAATAAAATGTTACAGAAGAAGTTCAGATCTGCAATTTTTTCTTGGAAGAAAATTACCATCCCTCAGTATTCCTAAAATAACCAAATAGACTGAAAAAATAAGAATAACATAAGAAATATCAAGCTTTTATACTAGAAAAGTCACACCTGCTCCCTAGGAATCAGCAGAAAATGGCTAAAATTGGGATGATTTGTACAGTATTCAGTAAAAGCTGGCAGGACCATCTCTTTGGGCAGCCCTGTCCCAGGGACACCACAGATTTCACACTACTGGGCTACCTCTGCCTGGCCACCATGAATTCACTGGAGAGCTGGTTCCCAGTTCTCATGAGGTCTGGCAATATGGGGAGCCAGCTCACCTGTGAGACTGGGAGTCCTGACTAATTCCCATGTAAAAATTTCCTCAAAGTGTATCCTGGCTCCTAAACATTCCAGAAAGGCTGATTGAAAACCTTCCTGGTTCTCACCAGCAGTTCATCAAAACTACATCAATCTGGCCATTCTTTTATGACATGCAAACAAGCTTTAATTGCAAATTCTCAACCACTTTATTCTCTGAAAATGCTAAATTCGAGGTATGATTCCTGAGAAAGGGGCATAGCTGCCTCAGGGTGCATTGAATAAACATATATGAGTTTCCACTGAATTCCCAACTTTTCCGTGCTTTCTCCTATTTTTCCTAGACATTTCCCCAAAAAAATTGCTCACACTGCGCCATGAGGCTGTCTGCAATGTGGGCACTTGACAATGAAAGATAAATTCATATGCACTGTCATTTTCCCTACCTATAGAATATGTACAATGACAGAAGAGAGTCAGACTCTCAGCCTTAAGCTGGAAGCTTCTGGCACAGGATCCAAAACATGACAGCACAAGTGACCATTTTAAGACAAGGAGAGAGCAACGTACCTCAATAGAAGAACAAAAAGAAAAAAAAAAAATCTGGAAAAAACCCCACAAAATGACCAGACATTTGGAAAATGTCTTGGATAGAACAAGTGAGAAACACTGAATATGGGTGTGAATAGAAATTCATTCACTCTCTGCTTCCTGAGTCTAGATTCTATCCTCTGTTATGGATTTAAACATATATATTTTAAAAGAACTGAGAAGGGATTAAAGAGATTAAAGCTTCTATCGTCTTCTTTCCAGGGAGAAGTTCCTAATTGCTGCCCTTCCACTGGTAGTGGATAAAGGATAGAGAAAAATCTTAGCCTAATGGTTAGACATCTGATCTAGGAAAAGGGATTTCATGTTTCATTTTCTGACCTCTTTGGAAACTTTATACAGGATTCAAAAAAGAAATGAACCCCTCAGAGCAGGCAACATCACATCCAGCTCCCGCCTAACCTTCCCGACCACCTGGGTGTGGAGGAAGGTCAGACAAGTGTAAATAGCCTTTCTACCCCTGTGTCCACTGAATGGTTGAGGGTGCTTGGGAAAAGATTATAGAAACCAGGGAAACACTGATGGGCAGAAGAGAAGAGAGTATTAATCCTGATGCTTTCCTTCTGACCTTATGAGAACTTCTTTCCTTCCTATGCAGTGACCCGAGACCAACAAAAGGTACAGTTCTGTTGGAATAACCAAAGACAAGTTTTTTGGAGGCAAATATGAATAATCATGTGATCATAGATATATAATCTTCAAAGCCATCTTCAGTCTATCCATCCCTCCCAGTTCAAGGCACAATGAATTCTATATTTAGTCTCCGGCTTCCAGATATAGAATTCAGAGCAGCAGCAAAGAGGGAGAAGAAAAATGGGCTGTATTGAAATTGGACAGGGATACATTACATAGTAATTCATGAACCTGCTCTAGCTAATGCTGTTATCACAAATCTACTGCTATTTACGGTGCTAGGGTATGCAAAGAAATGCTCAATTCAGTTTTACATATGTAAATTAAACATATAAAACTGCACATCTTTCTTTATTAGGCTGTGAAATGTTATGACTCAAATGTGACAAATAAGTAATTCATAGGTACCCGTGGCCATCCATTTTATACTATTCCCTGTAGACCACAAATACCTTTACATCCTAATGAATTCCCAGACTCTCTGGCAGAATCAGCCAAATAGATTTTAAATATTTTAAAGCATTTCGAATAAGTTAGTAGGTAGTCCACTCTAGATCTTATTATATTCCCCAGCAAATAAAAGACTTTTCCTTTTGTTTTTTTTTTTTTTTTTTTTTCTCTGGATTCAGTTTGATTGCTGTCTGGATACTTGAAGAAAAAATTGATTAATTTTAACAGAGATAAAGAGTCATTTGAGTTAAAAGCCACCTTGTGCCTTCCACATTCCATCTTCCTGCAATAACACAGAGCTGAGACTGCCAGCTGTAAGGAAGCTTTGGTGTATTTTGCCAGTCAGTAGTGGGATTTGAGAATTCAATGCTGAATCCTCAGATGTACTATAGATTTTACTTGTGACATAAGAGGTCCTCTAATTTCTTTGTATCTCATATTAACATCTGTAAAAAATCTATGCGCATCTCACAGTACATATCGATGTCGAACTTATATTACAAAAAAAAGGGAAAAAGGGCACTGACATGCAGTCTCTGGAAATGTCCAAAGGACCTGGGTGATGAAAAGTTCAGAGAAAAGAAAGAAATGTGGAACTGATGTCACAGATCTGTACCTCAATTCGTGTTTCTCAGAAGGGCAGACAGAAGAGACACCATGATCCCCCAAATCTTTATGAAAGCAATCCCTAACTGCTTTTCAGAAGTCCAACTTTTCCCAAATGTCATTGTCTTGGGAAGATTAGATGAAGAAGAGATAATTAATTGAAAGTTATTAAACAAACAGAGAAATGAGACATTCTTGTGTAGTCATCTCAATCTAGTTGTAGGTATTTGCTTATGGCCACTGTCCCTAAGGGGCTGTTAAACTTCAACAATCTTTTATTCAGCTGAGTATGGTCATTCTCTTAAGCTTCTGACATGGAAGAAAAAGGTATTTTCCTACCAAGGAATAACTTTGAAATGTGTAATTCAGAACTATTAGAAAGTATTTCACTGTATTTGAGATATCAGATTGTACTTCAGTGCCGCTTGTAATATGTTAGGTAGCATATATGGAAACACATTTTTATATTAAAATGCAATTAGGTAATTTTTTTCAACAAGATATGGAAACCAACTTCATAGGATTTTCAACAGCATTGACAGATAATTTGACAATGTTAAAACAGGATGTTTCAATTCTTCTGCCCCATCAAAGATGGGACTGACTGTGTGAAACATTTCGCTGCTGTGAAACATGTAGCTTTTGATGGAACTCCTTACACGACAGTACATTGTGACCTCCGGTCAGGACAATGCAGGCCCTCAGTGAACACGTGTCCACTGGCTGTACCACAGACATGAACTCAACATTTGATGGGGAAATCTGATTCAATATTATGATAGAGGCTGCCAAATGTGGTAGCCCAAAAGATTTGAGGCTACTGTAGCTCTGTTCCCCCAGGTTTAGCTGTTGGAAGTAGAGCATGAATTCCAAAAAGACAAACACACATGTCCACTGACTGAATATCCACTGCTGACCCTTTTATCTACTCTCTTTATCTACTCTCTACCTTTCTTTATGTATTTTATGTTAGGAAAGAGGCTTTTGCTTCAAAAGTAAAAATCAAACCGCAAAACTAAAAAAGGAAAAGAAATATACGTTGGAAAAAATGCAGTAGCTAATCCATCCTTTGAACTTCACTTTCATTTAGTGATCAAAATTAATGGATTTCTTATGAGCTGTACAAGTGATTTTTATATAATTACTGAGCTCATCCCACAGTTTGAAATTCAGCTAAATTTTCTTGTACTTTACGAATTCATTGATCCTACACTATCCATCTCCAACCTTCTGAAATGTCAGGACTGCTTGTTTTGGCCATCTCTTTCATTTTCCCAATTAACAACTTGTTCTCATTTGGTGAATTGATTGCAATCCATTTATTTCTGATGGTTCTTGAGTTCTGTGGAATGGGGGTCAGACCTTCAGCTTGTGTAAATGGGCAGAGCACAAGCAGAGCTCACAAATGCACTGATGACAATGGATTTACACTCCTTTCTAGTGAGGGTAGGATCAAAAGAAGACAC
Organism: Aleadryas rufinucha; assembly: GCA_013397815.1. Lineage (NCBI taxonomy): Eukaryota > Metazoa > Chordata > Aves > Passeriformes > Aleadryas > Aleadryas rufinucha. The sequence continues at coordinate 77,624 of VZTH01012452.1, forward strand.
TTTTTTTTTTAATGAAGAAAAATTAAAAAATGCACAAATCAGTAATAATATATTGCCCTTTTTCTTCCCTGTATTAATCTTACACTGTTTCCTGGAAATTTTCAGTCCACAAACTCAGTGGATGCTGAATGTTACTACCATAAATATATAATCAACATTCTGGAAAGCTTTTCTACCAAATTCTCATCTTCATTGCATTGATTTGCATGATAAACTATTAGACATATAGAGTGATTTTCACTGTGTGATCGGGAGAATTGATTGGAATACTTTAATATAATATTGGTGAAAAAGTAAAAATCAGTAAATACCAGAAAAATAGAATAACAGCACACTGTCTAGTGTCTGTTTCAAAACTATTGTTGTTTAAATTAGAGGGGTAGACCATCACCGAGAGTGATGAGTTTACAGCCAGGATGACAATACCAATAAATGATTCTGTAAGGGAACAAGGGGCACCTCCAAATCAAGTGCTCTTGTCCTTAGTGGGGAACGCAGCTTGCAGGATGTTAACTGGCAACACCAGCCAGCTGGGACAAACTCCTCCAGGAGATTCCCAAAAACAGCCAGAGAAAAAACTGCTTGAGACAGAAGTTTGATTAGTGTGGCCACGGCAAAGCCACCCTCTTGTGAATCCAGCCTCAAGGAGAAGGAAGCACCAAACATTTGTAAATGCTCGTGATTGAAAGGAGTGACAAAAGTCACAGGGTCTGCTAAAACTCACCAGGTTTTATTAGTCAGCTACATACCTGGCATGGCTACGGATATGTTAGTCCCCAGGCTACCCTATCTACACCTGACAGGGGCTTTGGGAGCAAAGGGGTAGGGAGAAAGGGAAGGGAGAGAAGAAAAGATTAGTTGAAGGGAGGGAGAGAGAGAAAGAAAGCATGCAAGAAAGAAAAAACAAGAGAGAAAGTACAAGAGATCAGTAGTCCTGGTTCCAGCATCAATCCCACTGATGGGAGGTCATACCTGGTTCCAGCGTCAATCCAGCTCATGGTGGTCCCATTCGTGGTTCAAGCCTTGATCCAGATGATGGCATGTCCAGGACCCTGGAAGCACTGCCCAGGCTTGAGGGGGGTCCTTTGCATGGAGGAGTTTCCCTGACCTGAAGACAGGTTTCTTGCTTTCTATGCAAATTTCTTGTCATGCACAGTGTGCCCTTTAAGACCTTTCTGGAAATGGGTCAGAGGTGTCAGGGCTCTTGGGTGGTCTTGATTCTGCCCTACAGTCCACGCTCTCGTCTTGGTTTCATTGCCGCCCTTTTGCTGTCCTGTGCTGTGCTTCTTTCCAGGGACTAGAAGCAGGATGTTTGTCCCTGAAAAGTGCTGTCCTCCCTCCGCACGTCTCCCTTCTCCAGTCACAATTTCTTTGTCATGTCCGGTTGTTCCCAGCAGTGCTGGGTTACTCCCAGCAGCTCTTGTCTGTTATTACCAAGAGTGCTTGTCTGACTCCACAGCCATCCAGCTGTGGCTGTCTCAGACACACACACCGGCCTCCTGTCTCCTGGGCCTCTCCACCTGTGTTGCTGCCGTGGGATGCTGAGCAGGCTGAGGGCCAGCCAGCCTGTCTGGGGCCTGGTGCTGGCAGCGGGGCACTGATCCTCAGGCCGTCCCCCCATGCAGGGACAGCAGCACAGCCTGCTCAGAGCCCGGAGCGCTGCCTGAAGCGGGAGGGACGCTGCCGGTGCACGGCCTGCGGAGGCCATGGGCCTGCGTGTGCCTGAGCGAGGCCTGTGCCTGCTCTTCTGCGGGACTGCTCAGGCCTTGGTCTCTGTCCCCTTTCACCTGGGACTGGTCTTGGTCTCTCTTGTCTTCCCTTTAGGACAGTTCTTCCTCACTCTCACCTTGCGCTTTGGACAGGATTTGGGCTCTGTCAGCTTGCCCTTGGGCCATCTCTTGGTCCAGAGAGCTTTTCCACTCTTTCTTAGCCAAGGCCACCTCCTTGGTCTCTGGCACTGGCAGGACTGACCCCGCCACTGCCCCCGCCTGCTGCCCGCTGAGGCCATGGGCTTCTGGCCAGCTGGGCGAAGGGCTGGCCTGGCTGCAGGGGCTGTGCAGGGCAGCTGCCTGGCTCTCTGCCCCTGCAGCTCTCACCTGCTCGCCAAAGGCAGGAGAAGCTGCCATGGCCTCCCCTTGTGCCTCAGCAGCTCTGGCCAGGGCAGCACCCGCTGGCTCTGAGCCCGTGGCACCGGCTGTGGCAGGAGCTGTGCTGGGCACGTCAGCGACTGCCTCTGCTGCTGCCTCGGGACCCAAAGTGCTGGGACAGCTGAGCACCTCCTGGGCAGCAGTGTCAGGGTGCTGCTCCTTCACTGGGCCCAAGGGGTTGTCCCAGAGGTTGTAGCTGATGTCCTTTTCTCCTTGGGACAGCTCTCAGTCATTGTTGCCTTCCCCTTGGGACCACTCTTTCTCCTTATACCCTTCTCACTGGGACAGGTCTTCATCACTGCTCTCTTCCCAGTAGGAAAGCTCTTGAAGCTGAAGTAGCATGAAGGGTAAAGACAAAGAGGGAGGTTTGTGTCCATTCTGGGCTTGGCAGTTCCTGTTCTAAAGCTAGACAATCAAGATGAAGCACAAAGTTATATCCGATGTTTTTGCTTTTGTAAAATTTGAAGACCCTTTAGTTGCTATACTTTCACCGGTATTGGGAATGCACTCACACTCTTCATTTTAATCGTTAGTGCAATCTTGTTAGCAACATAATATAGTTCTAATTACTTGCATTCAATAATGCAAAATATAAATAGGAATGGGAAAATGAATAATCTTGTACTCAAGGGACACAGAAACTTCATTTGGATTTATACTTTTAAAATAATTAAAGATTGAGATAGAATGCATTTTTTGTTGGTAAGTTTTGAAGAGAAGGGAATTTCTAAAGAATAACATAGAATGAGCTTGAGTAGTGTCTGTGAAGAGATTAAAATAGACATCAGGTGAGATTGGATGGGGTCTCAAATACCCTTCCATCAGGGATAGTGAAGTCTGGAAAAAAAAATTCCAAAACTCTCTGTGGTTTTAAGTCTAGGAATTGCTGTCACCTGTGTCAAGAAGAATCTTGACCCACTGATCCATTCTTCTGTATGCTTGTGGAAGGGTAAAATGTTTTATATGAAAATTCAAATGCATATGTCAAGCAGAAAAAGGAAAACCTATTTAGACTGTTTTGTGCTGCATTATTGTTATTTGTAAAGGCAGAACCTGTGAATGGACTTGAGCACTAACCACATGCCTAGGTGTGCATACAAGACTTGTGATAGATGGGTAAATTGTATTTTCAACAACTATTAGTTCTGGAAAGGATATGGCTTGCAAAGGAAATAATCGTGCTAGAAAATCCAGTTTCACCATTCAGAAATGCCAGTACAGTGGTGTGATGTGTCATTTGAAAGAAGTCGAAACACAGGTTGGGAATGAGGAATAAAAAATATTTCTGTTTATTCAGAATTCTCTGAAAAAAAGAAAAAAATAACCACAAAACCTTTGTATTATCTGAACTCTCAAAGGAAGCTGAACTGTTTTCTTACAGCACATTCCTTTGCATGCCTATGTCAGGTGTTCCTAACCATGAATACTTAAACCTGCTCTTGGCTGCTCTTGAGACACATTCTAGTTAGAGCAAGGTGTGTTACCTCCCAGGGCTGTGATCTCTAGAGTGCGTGTACTTTCATAGAGCTAAAAGTTTGTCAACCCAAAACTTAATAGATTCCTGGATTTCCTCATGCAGGTGATCAAGCATTTTTTCTTGACAAGAAGTTTTTAGGTAAGATGTGCATTCTAAAATGATGGAAAACTTTTGTCTGATCTTTCATCTGTAAAGTTGTTGCTTTGTAGGGAGCCAGCTGTGCCTGTCATGAATACAATGCCATGGTTTTGATAGATTGGTATTTTCTTGTTTTATTTAAAGGTGAGAGGTAGGCTCTGGGAAGTACTTATGTTTTAGAAGTAGATAATTTTGAATTTTGTTTTATTTTAGGGCTTTCCTACATCTATGACGAGGCTGCTGAGAAGAACAGACAGCCACAAAGTAACTATTCCAATACCCACAGGTTTCCATTAAGCATTATCCATATCTACAGGGAACCAAAACAGATTTTCTTAAGGTAAGAAAAGCCCTTCTGAGTATAATTAACCTCATCAAATTGAATTTTTATCAATTTACTTCCACAGGATCTGCCCTGTGTATATTTACTGGCTTTTGTTCCTATATGCTATTTGTTTTGTTTTAAAGTAATATTATTCTCTTCAACTTTGTTACAAATTACAGCCCTTCAGGGGGATTAGTCAGGAGTATTATGCAACAAACCTAAAAAGAATTGGAGGGAATATTAGCCAGTGATTAATCACATATAGGTCTCAAAAAGAGATTTCTTTCCCTTTTATCTGTATCTCATGTGCAGTCTCCAGCCTCCTGAGACAAAGCTGAGTTTATCTGCAGTATGGCAATAACAACACTGTGGAGGTGAAGAAGAGATAAACCAAGACTCTTTATGAAACTGCTACTGGCAAAATGAATGCCCCAAAGGGCTGGAATTGATACTTAACTCTAAGCTATTTTCTTCAGAAGTACAAAAATAGCCTTTACCTTTTCCACCAAAGCAAAACATTAAGCCACTGCATTTAGAAAAGAGAACATTCTTTCAAAATTGGCAAGGGAGAAATATTTTCGGTTGTTGTGATGCTCTTTCACACCAGCTGCAAGGTTTGTGCCTGCAGTTTACTCAGCAAATTTCAGAGCACCTTTAAGATTTTGTGTTCCTCTAAGCCTTGGCCTTGAGTTTCAAAATGACCCAGTGTGTGTAAGCCAGGCTGGATGGGGCCCTAAGCAACTTGATCTGGTGGGTAGTGTTGGAACCAGATGATCTTTAAGATCTCTTCCAGCCCAGTTCAAGAACAGGGGCCAATTCATATATTTAGTTCTGTTGATAAAGGCTGCATCCAAGCACATACATGAAAGTTCAGAGGAGGCCTAGAATATCAGGTTTGCTCTGCTGAAGAATATAGACAGTGTTTCTTTGTGGGCTTGGGGTTTCTTTTTAGTGCAGGGTCTTATTACCATGCCATCCTTGTTCCTATTCTGGCTTCCTTGTAGTGGAACTGAAGAAAATAATTAAAAATGTTCAGGATTCACTATTACTCATTTATAAATTAGGAATGTTCCATTCATTTCTTACACAGGCATGTGCAGAGATTACTTGCTTGTTTTACAAGTGTTATGTAGCATACAATCCCTTTGTTCCAGAAGTTAAGACCTCAGCTAGAGACATTTTGCTTTGGATTAAAAATTGGCATGCACTGCTTCCTTCAGAAACATAATTCTTTCGGCAAATTGCCCTTTCATACTTCAACAAGTCTTCCTTCTTGAACATAGATATTTACTCTCTGCTTTTTTCTCTGTTAAAAAGCCCTTTTTTATATTTAATACACTTGGACATATACTTTCTGCTTCATAACAAGGCCTCTGCTTTATTCTTGATGCATGGTCAAGGGAAAATGATTCTCCTCTATTTTAGTCATTATCAAACTGTACAATATTTTTTCTTTTCATCTCTGATTGATGTATATGTAGATAACCCCCCAGCATTTAGATAGTGCTCACTCACGTTTTAATCCCTCAGTGTAGCTGAATAAAAATATAAAAATTAATGAAAAAAATAACATTTAATAGGAGCCAAAATGTGTATGTCATTGCTGGGCTGTATTACAGAAGCATCCATGAACTGGGGAGCAGAAACACATCAAGAAAGCAAATAAAGCAAGTAACAATGGGGTAAGCAATGGTTCTCTTCTTTCCCTGTCAACAGATACCTTCCTGTTCAGAGTCCAAAGACAATTATAAGTACTCTGAGTTACCCAGAAACAGTTTGTAGAGGGTGAAGGGAGAAATTAATCTAACCAGGACTCATCTAAAAGTTAGATGAGTACGTCTGAGCTAGTCAGCCTGTGTTCCTTTATAACCATTGGGAAAAAAAAGATAAAGAACCCTCAGAGGGAAATTCATTCAGTCTGTATAAAAGATCCGTGTTAGTGTGTGATGGAGCATTTACTGGGACAACCCAATTCCTAGCATGCACTCAGACATCTAAGGTTAAACAACAATAGACATGAATCTCATCCTGGATTAAAGCTTTATATCAAGTTCCCTATAGTTTTCCCCTCTTTAATTCTGTTTCCCAAGTGTATTTACATAGCAGAATGGGCAAATTGCCCTCTTAGCCTATGTGTGCTGCTTGACTTGTCAAAAGATGCTATTTTCATTTTACACAAGGATAGCTGATAAAAATTGACAATTTGGCATTGAGTGTGAAACTATTAATATAACTCTGGATTTTCCTGATTTTCAATGCCATTTTTAATTGAATCACCTTTACATATTTATTAGCTTCCTCAGCTGGTTATAGAAATCAAAGAATAGAAATCATTGCAGAACTGGAGATTCATTTCACAAAACGCTTAAATGAAGTTCAGCCCAACATATATTTTTTTTTAGTTTCCAAAAAGCAAATCATTGTTTAATGTAAGGAAAAATGGAAAGACAATCGGACCTAGGTCTTTACATGTGGATATGAAATTTGTGTGAATGTTTTAAAAATATTTCTTTCAATACAAAAATTAATCAACTTTCATACATCACCCAAAAAAACCTGATGCCTTTCTTTAACTATTTAATTATCTGTTCCCACTTCTTTTACCTCTGTTGCAGGCTGTAACTTTATCTGCTGTAGCTTTTGCACCACATATGTTTATTTTCATGTGTACTGAGAAAAGACCAGCACAGTAAAGCATGCTCAGGGACACAACATATGTCAACATATATCATATATACTCCTTCCCATGTGACTGTCTCTAACCAAATGAGACAGCTGTTAAACTAGGCAGGAAGCCAGGCTGGGATTTAAAGGCAAAAGGACACTTAACACTAAAATAATTCTTGAAAAACAAACCCACAGCAGCCATAGTCACTAGCAAAACCTGAAGTTCAGTGTTATTTCACTGTAGCATCACACTCCAGTGCTAGACTGTTCATGCAATGAGAGAAATCAGCCTACACCGAGCATAACTTAATTACAGTTGCTAAAATTTGGTGTTACAAATGTCTAGAAGCTTTTGCTCATTAATTGTGTAGAAAGTTAATGACATGTAAACTGCTTTTTAAATCATATTTTGTTCTTTATGTTTCAAAACTCCTGTCTGTCAGAATTCAGAGAGCTGTCAGAAGAGGATTTAAGCAAGTAGTGCAGTATGAGAAAATGTTATAAATGCATGAAACAGCCATAAGCTGAGTTAAAGACATAGATTGTGCTTGAGGAAGAGGAGGACCAAAGAAGACCATTGAAGTCACACCAGAAATCAAACTTGCCCAAACATGAGAGCTCATCTCTCCTTTCTTCCTCTCTGAGAACAACTAGCACAATACAAAACATCCGTACTCATAAATAAAATTCCTGTGTAATCAAGATATCAAACATGGAGATGATTTTAGGCAGGTTCTGTCTGCTCTACCTGTTATTATTGCTGGTTGTTCAACATACACAAGTCTGCTTTCCAGTAGTTACTGTCACATGTCCCAAATCATGAGTCCTCTCCGTAAGAGTGGAATATCAGCTTGCTCTAACCATGGCTGCTCCTGCTTGGATAAGCTAAATGAAAGATAGTCAAACCGAAGGAACTTATCAGCAGATGAACCAGAAAGAGTTGGACAGCCTTAAGCTCAGAAATGTGCTCAGAAAATTACTCCGATGCTTATAAATATATATTATTAAAATTCAAATCAAGTGAGAATTTTTAGCATCAAGAAAGGAGGATGGAATTGATACACATTCTACCCATTATATTTTTTTGCCTTATTTTAATGTTGAATTGCAAAATGCCATTATTTGAGATTTCAGTGCTGACTTTTTTTTTGGCATGTTATTGAATTGGGAGACTATATTTATTTTATAAGATGTTTATGAAGGATATGACCCAGGATTTCTACTCAGAATGGCCTTTAGGATTCTGATTAGATCTCTGTGGAGCTTGAGTGAGTGTATGAAGTTAACTTTTCCTGAATCAGGATTAAAATAAGCTGTTATTTTCTGTTTGAAAAAGCTTCTACTAACTGGCAGTACTAACTTAAAGAGATAAAAAGGACCTGTCAGTCTCAAAAAACCCTTGGTTTGAAAGGAGGTTAATCTTGCTAAATCCTAGATTGACAAAGATCTTGCACAGATTCCCAGAGCTGAATATCCATCCAGATAAATATAAATGGCCACTTCAAAATCTCTCAGAATTAGCCCCAAGTTTTCTAAAGTATTAATCCAAAATCCTTCATTTGTTTATTTATTTATGTAGCTGTCTTTCTGGAGAGAAACTGTGCACATTTACATCCTGAAACCAGCCAGTAAGACACAAGCCAATTCAAAATAGATGGTTTGATAAAGCAATAATTGAACTGTGCATTTCACACAATTAAAAAATGCTACTTCTCTGCAAGCAGGACCAATTTCAAAGGTTTTCCAGCTTGTACAGTGGAGTCTGCAGGAGCTGTGATTTGTCCAGCCAGGCCTTTCATCCTCAGTGTTTTCCCCCAGAGCAGTTTCACTGGGGAGCATCAGACTCTGGCAGATGCCAGAGTTTTAATCTCAGTGCCAGGTATTTTTCAAGTAAGGTGTCAGAGTTAAACTCTCCTGGACCCACCCATTGATTTAACATGGCTTTCTTGTCCTGGAAAAGACTTTCAAGCACAGCAAACAGGACATTTATGCCAAAGTTTCCATTTTACCTCAGTGTGTGCTGGGTGGCACATGGAGATGGTGGAGCACAGGCAATACAGGTAGTTTAACAATTTAAGGGGAAAAAAGGCAGAATGAGGGAATGGACTAGAATGAAAATGATTTTATCAAGAAAATGAAACCATTTCAGTGTTGGGTGGGTTCTCTTATTTGAGTTTTTTTAAGATTTCTGGATTGGCAAATCGTGAAGTTGGGATTGGATGTAGAGATTAGAAGGAAAACTAAACAAATATAACAGGGCTGCCAGGACTGTTGATGCCAAGACTCTTACCCAAAGAGCTCTGCATCATTTGGCAACAATCGATTCCATTTGTGAAATGGGAGAGAGAAAAAAATGAACATAAAAGGACTGAGCCATTCAATAATTACCAGCTGAGATTCAATTTAGGGAACAGCTGAAAGGAGTGAGAGAAGGTCACACCGAATTAGAGGCCAAAACTCAATGCCCCCGGTCTTCTGAGCACCTCTGATGTGCTGTGTTGGAATGAAATTCCTTTTGCCTTTTTTGGAAGAGAAACAAATCCATTCATTTCAGTGGTGTCTGGGATTTCTTTTTTGGAACACCACTTCCTGGTGCTGGTGGTGAGAAACATAGGTAATGATAAAAGCAGTTTGGCTACAATTTAGAAAACAGTTATACTATTTCCAAGGAGAATGGAAAGCCACAGATCTGAATCATCTAAATTAACAGGCACTTTGGAACCAAGTTGAAAAAGGGGTTAGCCAAGACCTTTGTTGTTAGAAAACATGGAGTTTATGGTTGTATGTAGCCAGCTGTGTGTGTCTTTCAGCCTTTATCAGGGAGTCTGAAGCCAAGGGTTGATTTGCTGAAAATTTAAATACTAAGAAAGCAGATTTAAGATCAATATAGTATTTTGTAGCATTCCTGCTTACACTAGCCAAAAAAACCAACCAAACAAAAAAAAACTTCTCTAACTTGCTACAGAAGTAACAGAACATTTATTCTCAGAATGGCAGGGGGTTGGAATGGACGGGAAGAACAGAAAGGAGAGCTGGTGGGGAACATTTGCTGTATACAAAATTCACTGCAGTACAGGAAACACTAAACTGTGTGATTATAGCGTATTACATGCAAAACATGTGCCACATCTACTAAATCAGTGTTCCTCTGTGCCTGGTAAATATGATAACTAACCCCAGTGTTAAGATATTTCATCATTTGAACTTGTTCAAATAAACCATTCCTCCTTAGACTGTTTAAGGAAACTACTTGGAGCACCTTGCCAAAGCTAAATCCTGGGTCAAACTTATGTTTGTTGTTGCAGCTGAATCAGTCTTTTCAATTCCCTTCTCTACCCACCTCAGCTCAGTCTGGTGCCCTTTACTTTAAATTTGAATCTGGAATCTTTCCAAAAACTAATAGAAAGTTCACTGAGACAACATTTCATCAAGTATTTCTTTGCTTATCTAAACAATTTCCCAGCTTCCTCCAAACAGACGGACTCTTACAAGGAAGGGATTCAAGAGCTGAGCACATTTAGACTGGTGAAAGGCAGTTAAGAGGGTATTAAATCATAGTTTACAAGTACTTATGAAGGATTTTAGGCATTGCAAGGATTCACTAGGCATTGCATTTTTCTATTGCAAAATACATGGAGAATTTAATTTGTCAATTTACCTTCAGTCTGCTTGTGAAATACAGGAATTACCACTTCCTGAAATAGAGGATTAATGTCTACCCAAGCAGTCAGAAAGGGCAGGCCAGGGAGAGCTGTAGTACTCATCACTACCATTTTGAAAGCTTATCAGGGGGCCATGAAATAAAACCTATAAGTATATATTTGGATAGATAAAATAGATAGGAGCAGACAGTGAAACCAGAATATATTTTTTCAATGGGGGAGAGTTTTTGAGTTCAATATGTCTAATCTATGTATTGAAATAGAAAGCAAATAACTTACTCCAAACTGGTTTACTTGCTATTCCAGGCCATTGACAGCACAGGAGAAGCAGAATTTGGTCCATGGAGTTTAATGGATTTGAAAAGCATGTGCTGTGCCCCTTTGACACTTGAAGACTGTTTTCACACACCTTAAATAAGCAAACAAACAAATAATGAACAGCCGTGCAGAAAGTAATTCCTTTAAAGACACAGGACAGCATTCCAGGAATTGTCACACTGCTGTCTAAATCAACAAGTGGTGAAAGAGCTGAAACCTGCAATTATGCTAGTGGTCCTAAGTTGTTACATAAAACACCTGCTCAAACACCAAAGCAGAGTTCAGAGTGCTGTGTCCCTCCAGCCTTCCCACACCAAAGCAGAGTTCAGAGTGCTGTGTCCCTCCAGCCTTCCCACCTTCTCCCATCCTTTGCAATCTCTGCTGCAGGATGGATTTACAGCAGTTGCCACAGGAGCACTCTCCCACAGATGTGTCTGATTTTGAACTCATTTAGTGTCTGACCTTCTGAAAATCCCATTGAATTCCACTNCTGTGTCCCTCCAGCCTTCCCACACCAAAGCAGAGTTCAGAGTGCTGTGTCCCTCCAGCCTTCCCACCTTCTCCCATCCTTTGCAATCTCTGCTGCAGGATGGATTTACAGCAGTTGCCACAGGAGCACTCTCCCACAGATGTGTCTGATTTTGAACTCATTTAGTGTCTGACCTTCTGAAAATCCCATTGAATTCCACTGTCCAATCATACACTGTGTGAAAAAAAATATTATTTCTATCAGTTTCAGAGAAGCTTATTTGTTTTTCTGTTTTTAAAAGTGAATGATGCAAGAATTTTCTCCTGACCATTCCTCATTATCTTTTGCCATGCAGCTCATTATTTTGTTGGTCTCTATCATACTCTCTCCCACTTTTCTCATCTGAAAAGTCTATAAATACTTGCTTAAAATTGCAAAAATCACTCAAAATACTTCTTTATAGAGAAGTTTTTTCATGAATTTGCTCTTACCTGTCTATTTTTTTTTGATTCTATCTCCTTTTTCAAGTAGAGAAAAGAATTTTTATACAGGTACAAAGTTAAGTATTTCTCACAACTTTTTCCCCTTAATATTTCTTGTGTTTTATTTTCTACTGTTTTAAACAGCAGTGCTCTATTTGCCTTCATGAAGCTCTTTATTACTGAGCAGGGTTTCTGAAGAGACCAGAAACAGTGACTCTTTGATCCTTTTCAGACTGGCAGAAGCTAATTTAGGGGTTACCTCTCTTTATGTACAGTGAGAATTTCTGTCCTGTGTGTACTCCTTTGCATTTAACAAGAACTGTCTTCCATCAGCAATTGTAGCATCAGGAAAACCTGCTGCAATTTCCTGCATGTATTTCAGTTTAAAATGTCCTGAAACATCTTCTGTCATCTGCAAATTTTGTCACTTCTCTACTTGTTCCCTTTTTTGGATCGCTCATGAATATTTCAAACAACACAAGTCTTGCACAGATTCCTTTGGTGACAACTGTGAAAAATAGGCTTTTTTTTCTCTAATCTTGGAAGAGTTGTAATTCTATCTCTTATTTCTGATGCTATTTTTTTTATACCATCCAGTAAGTAGTTGGGTTTTTAAAATTCCAGCTGTACTTTAGAAACCACAAAAGGTTTTGAATTTTGTTTGTTTGTGGGAGAGTTTGTATTTCATTGGAGGTTTTTGAATACTTAGGTATTAGACAAGACCTTTTGGATGTGACAAATAACTTTTGTCTACAAAATCTTTTAAAACTCTTTTCCACTGTGTCTTAGTTAAACACATGACTTTTAGCTGTGTTCTTTAAAATGTATTGGGAATTTTGCCTATTAGTCTAACATAAAAATCAGACCTACATTTCCATGGTCTTGCTAATATTTTTGAGTGTTACTTTTCTCTGCTGTATCTGTCTTTGAATCTTTTTGTAATATTCAGAGACATAATGCAAGACATGGTCTTTATCCCTAAGGGTTAGATTCCCTACAGGTTGACCCCTGTGACACGGTTTAATTGGTTGTACAGGCAAAAAACCCCAATTTTTTTCTTCCTATTTCCCAGGATTTCCTGAAAAACTTTCTTTTGCTTCTTCCCTTACTCTCATCACCCATTTGCTCTATGAAATTGTAATTACCTTCTCATTCCATGGCTCAGCATCTCTCCTCCACCTGTCATGTTCTCCCCTTGCTGGTTCACAGCCTGGTGTTACATCTCTAACCACTGGAAAAAATCTGTGCTGGGGTGTCTTCCTCCTCAAAGAGATAAGCTAACAATGACAGTCTTATCATTAGGTGGCAGGAGCAGCAGTTGATGTGAAGTGCCCAAGGAGTCAAAGCCAGAAGGCACAGCAGGAGGTGCCACTTCTCCAGCAGCTGCCCTTAGTGCTGCCAGAGAAGGCTTTGAGCCTTCCTGCTCTGCTCCTTCTGCTTTCCCTCTATTACAAAACAGAGCAAATTGAATACATCATAATTTAGTTAGTTATTTTACACGAATGAACTAAGCTGCCTTCAACAACATTAAAAATGGAAAGGGGTCTAGTTTTAATTTTGCTTTTCAAAGTTTCCTGCTCTTTCTCTTTATACAAGCTGTGCATTTCTAAACTCCGCCATTTTCAGCTCTGGGGTCCAAGGATCTTTGAAGAAAAAATCGCTCAGGAAAGGACAATAGTTTATTTCTTTCCAAATAATCATAGAATCATAGAACAATAGAATGGTTTGGGTTAGAAGGGACCTTAAAGATTACCTAATTCCAACCACCCTGCCATGGGAAAGAACACCTTTCACTAGACCAGGTTGCTCAAGGTTTTTTATTGCTGTGTGTTTTCTCCTGGTATAGATGGATGGATTTTCCTTCCAGCACGGCATTCATGCTTCCCTGCCCCTTCTTTAAAGCTCATAACTACACTTTAATAGTCTCCTTGGAATAGGTGAGAAAAAGACAATGTTACATTCTAGCTAGACATTGTTCCCAGCTGGTGGAAGCCATAGAAAATTCAGTGAAAAACTAATTGAAGAGATGACAATTAATTTGGCGTATAATGAAATTTGAAGCGGTGTTCCAAAAATAAAAATAAATTTTTAAAGAAATTTAAAAAAAGAAAATCCAGTCCACTATCAGTGAGCTAACAGAATAACCCTATTCATCATTTTCCTTACTTACACATAATTGGCAGTTTAAATAAACATCTACTTCTTCTTTTTTTTATGTCAGTATATTCTATTTAATTGTATAAACTCAGTTTTACTCTTCTCAAAATGTAGTTATCTATTCTTTCATTAATGCCGTGTATTGCCTTCTTTTATTTTATAACTGTCAAATTTTGGAATGTTAGGAAAATGTCCTCATGCTGAGTAATAGATTCCTCTAAGGAGGGAATGAACACACCTACTCTGCTGAATAGTCACACCAGCATGAGAAGGGGTCAGAATCTATCCTGAGTTGTAAAGAACAGTAAAGCTTCTCTTTTATCTAGAAATTACATTTTCCTTCAGCTGCTGACAATTACAGGATGTACTGTGCTAAGTTCTCTTCAAGATTACTTCCTGATCTCTTAAAATATTTTGGTTTTGTTTAATTTTCTGGGTTGAGATGATATGGAGATTGATGGCTCACTGTGGAGACCATTACTATGGAAATGTAAGAGACAAAGTTCATGAGAAATGTCGAGAACAGTCATTTCCTTTCAGTTTCAAAAGGAAGACTCCTACCAGGATGAAATATTCATAGTGGCTTTTTTTTTTTTACTTCCCAATTAAAGACAAGGTTAATTGTCACATCACTAAATGACAGGGTTAGAGTAAGCGTGGATCTTATATTTTATAAAAGTCAATGAATGCAAAGAACAGTTGTAAGACTGTACTCCTAAAGGAGAATTATGGTATCCTCAGTTGTATTTACTCTTTGTTTCAGCTACTGAGGATCTCATCCAGCCTTTTGCTTTCACTAAGAGTGAATTTTGATTTGAAGCAACAGCGTAGTTTGCTTTAGTGATCACCTGAGTTTTTCACATCATGAAGTAGATCAGTTTTAGTACTTACCTGTTAAATCAGTGTGTTGATATCTAAAATGCGGAGGACATTCCTCTGCCTGTTTT
>VZTH01012455.1:6826-123080 GCA_013397815.1 Aleadryas rufinucha
GATGATAAAGCATATGTGACTGGTTTATGAATAGAAATTATCCTTCTATCTTACTGCATATGCATATCAAATTTTGTGTTTTGTCTTCTTTGAAAATACTTGATTAATGTATGCATGGTCCTAAAGCACGAGAACAATTATCTTCCATTCCCTGATGTTCTTCTGAGAGAAGGCTGTCTTCCTGAGTCTTTAATCTGATTAGGTAGTTTCTGTGAAGGGTGGGTGCTGTACAGCTTTAATATTTTACTTTTGACTGAAAAAGGGATTGCACATATTAAAGGTACAGAAGCTATAGTGATGTGTGAGACATTAGCTTGATTTAAAATATATATGTTATTTTAGTGCATGTGGATTTCTGAGGTGTATTTCTGATTTTTCTTGCTCTCTAGTAGGAGACTTTTTAAACCAACAGAGTCCTGTGAATAATGATAATAAAGCAATTGCTACACTGGCCTAGAAATCGGTCAGGCTGTAACTGTGGTGCTTTGTACCATTCAGAGCTGTCTCCTGGGTGTGGGAATATAAATAGTAGCAGAAGTTTTTGTGTGGGATAGAAGCGTATCACTTGTTCCCTTTTCTGTTCTTGTTTGGGCCTGTGTTTTTTTGAATATGCTGACTGCACTTGCACTGGCTCCTTTTCCTGTAATTGCTCCCCACCACTCCCCTTCCGTTATTAGCAATTGGTGGGCACGTTGGTTTGGGAAATGGCTTTACTCGCTGTGCCTAAGAGAGGAAGGACAGAATACCCCTAGCTGGAATTTAATTGCTGTTCCGAACCAAACCAGTGCAAAGCTTCTTTTCACAGTAAGGTTATGTGCTACTCCCAGTGATTTACATAGATTCTGAGTTGTGTTTTGTCTATAAAGTGCAAGTACTGTTGGTAATAGCAGTAAAAGAACAGTGGAACAGTGAAGCAGCTGAGTGGGAGAGGGAGGGAATGTGTAAACACGCCAAGGGCTATATGAAAAGACACAGTTTCTACTAAGAGAACGGGTGAATACAGCAAGGTTCAAGACTGATGTGAATAGAAAAATAATTCAAGGAAGAACTGTGCAAGTCAGAGCATTTTTTGTTTTAAAAACAAAGCTGCAAACATATGACAGACACAGTTGTTTTCTCAAAACCAGCACAGCTTCTGGAGTGATTCGTGTACCTGATTTTTTAATATCTTCTAGGGTAATAACTGCAAGTAAGTTTTTATTTTCTGTTTCTAAACGACATTTTCAAAGTGTCAAGGAATTTTGTGGGTGGTGGTGGTTGTTTTTTTCATTAAACACGAAACATGAGTTCACTAAAAAGGTTTCCAGATACGTTTATTCTGTCATCCAAAAGTGTTGGTTGTCTGGAGTGCTGGAGTCAGTTTTCATTAGTTTTTAAGAACAAGTTACAAAATAAAAAAAATTACTTTGGTGTTTTCTGTTCTATCTGCATGTTTTTGATTATTTCAGACTATTGGTAATATTACATGGTTGTTTGGGGGGGGTGTTATTGTTTTTAAAGGTACATTTTGAAAAAGAAAAAAAAACACATTAGAATTGTGAACAGCCACAGGAAAAATTTAAAGCCTACTAAGGGTTTCCTTTGATAGATGTTGCAAGAATCTTCCGCTTGACTGATTGGATATTTGCCTTGCAGGGTTTATTTCCATCTTTGTTATCTATGAAATATGAGGAGTATTTCCTTACTGTTACATGTTATTTTTAATAAAGTCTTCCTGTAGTAAATACTGATGAGCTAGTAAGCTACATTTGAATCATTTCAGTGTCTGAAATGCCTTCAGAGGTGAAGGGTCTCCTGTAGTATTGACCTGAATCAGAAATTGCATTCTGTATATTGTATTTACAAAAGCATCTTAAAGACTTGTGGTTTAGATTTTGTCTGCTTTCTTTGCACAACTCCTTCACCAAAATACACTTTCATAGCAACAGCTGAAAAGAGCAGTCAATAACTTGAAAGAGCGTTTTGAAAACCAGCTGTGTATGTAGATTCTTAGAAGAAGTAACTACAGTTTAAAACTCAGGAGTTTCCCAGCTATATGGAGTGTAGGCAACAAGATTTTCACGGTACCAGAATTTGTCTGGTACTGCTTCATGTATATTTTATTGATGTGAAAATTCTTCTGTTCAACTGAGAAACACTTAAAAGCCATCAAAGTTGGATAGTTGGAGCCTGAGGAAAGGTGAGGAGAAGGGCTGAAGATGTAGAACAAAGCTCTTAACAGCCTGCAGAAGAACCATACTTTCTTCAAATTAGATATTTTTGTTTTCATCAGATGTCAGGAGCTCCATAGTGTTCCATGATTGCCTAAGCAATGAACATGAGTAGATTTCTATTTGACAAAAAATCCTTTTATCATTATGGATTGTTTTGTGTGTTGACCTGGTAAAAGTCCTTTGGTCAATCAACTTACACAGTGTGAAGTTTGCTATTGAACTTAAAGGTCAAAAGTATTTCTGTTTAGATTGTTTTTGTTTAAAATTTCTTTGCACTGTTGAGTCGATTTTTACAAACTCATTAGAAACACTGTGAGAAACAGTCTCTGTGTATTATTTTGGGGTTGGATCATGTTCCCACAAAATTAGAGAAATGGCAGCTAATAAAGGTGCTTAGCCATATATCAGTCACTTCAGATTTTCCAAATCTGGTGTGAGTTTTTTAGCTTCTGGGGTGCTGGTGAATGAGAGGCTGGACATGAGCTGGCAATGTGGGCTTGCTGCCCAAAAACCCAGTTCTCTCCTGGGCTGCATCAAAAGCAGTGTGGCCAGCAGGACAAGGGAGATGACCTGTTGAGTGAGTCCACAGGAGGCCACAAAGATGATCAGAGGGCTCCTCTCCTGTGAAGACAGGCTGAGAGAATTAGGATAGTTCAGCCGTGGGCAGAGGAGGCTCCAAGGAGACCATACAGCACCTTCCCGTACCTAAAGGGGGCCTACAGGAAAGCTGGAGAGGGACTTTTTACAAGGCCACGGAGTGACAGGACAAGGTGGAACGGCTTTAAGCTGAAAAACGGTGTATTTAGACTGAAAATCCTTCACTTGAGGTGGTGAGGCACTGGAGCAGGCTGCCCAGAGAAGTTGTGACTGCCCCATCCCTGGAGGAGTTCACTGCCAGGTTGGAGCTCTGAGCAACCTGGTCTAGCGAAAGGTGTCCCTGCCCATGGCAGGAGGGTTGGGAACTAGACAATCTTTAAGGTCCCTTAAAACTCACACTGTTCTATGATTCTATATTAAGAAGTCCATTTTGAGGAGCGTTGGGCCCCTTAAAGCCACCAGTTTTATTACCCACAAGTGAAGTTGCAGCATTGAGAGTAAAATAAAGATAATTTACCATATTTTCTTAATTTCCACTTCTGACTATGTGAGGCAGAGATCAGGTGGGTCAGTGAGCTGAAAGGTCATTAACAACCCCTTTCGTTCTGTGCTGTGCATGTTTTCATGTGCAGATATTAACTTTTAATTTGTAAACTAAGTGGATCTAAAATTGAGAAAAATAAATCTCTCAACATTTTATCTGCTGTGTGCTCATATTACACTTTCTGCTTCTAGGATCTATGTTCTATTTGTCAGCCTACCTTGCCGTTGTACGTTTTCAATGGGAAAATTGAGTTGAACGTGCAGAAATTGGCCACACTAAAAACTAATGGAAATGTTAGCTACTGTCATGATCTCTCTGATGGTAGAAATATATTTTGTAATATAATAATTTAGTTTCCAATACGGTTTGTATAAAATAATAATACGGTTTGTAAACCTTCTAATTGATATTATATATATCAGATGCCCCTTCACTATCACGTACACTTGTGGTGCACGTTAAAGATGAGTGAACATGGTACTTATGAGTGCCTCTCTTACCCTTGCTGTGTTGTAATTGATAGTTTGAAAATTCAAATCATTAAACCCAGGTGCTTCTTTGTGACTGAATTAAGTACTGGAAATGTCATGAATGACACCATTCCTCAATGGATATCAGTTGTTTGACTTAGCTGAAGACAGATGAATATGATGGTCTTTTTTTCTACTTTTCTGAACTTAAATACATCAATAATGCTAGTCATATTATTGCAGTTTATGGATAGTGGTTTCTAGATAAAATTTGGTTTTGTGATAAGTAGATTGGTTTTTAAATAGGTCATTAGATTCACTGAAGAAAATGCTGGTGATGTTGAGAGTTAGAAGCTTGATGTATAAGCAGAAGGAATACGTGAAGAAAGAAATAGAATTACTTCTGGAGCTGAGATAATGAAGACAGTAATTAAACCAGGCCTACTGAGCAAAGACTGGCTGTTGGATTACAGAATATTTTAAATGCAAATAGTGGTGTTTATACTTAAAGGAGATACTTGAAGTGACAGCTCTTTTAGAGGGCAACTTAAGCAACAGAGTGAAGGGTTTGGCCGCAAATGAGGTCTGAATTCAGACAAGCTACAACAGTTAAATAAAGCATCACTTTTGATAGAAATTATGAGTCTTTTATGTGTGAAGTGACTCACAAAAATTAAACAGGTATAGAGTAAAATTCTTGTAGAGCTTTTTCTTTTTCTTTCTTTTTTTATCACTGTTTTAAGTGAATTACCTGCTTTCATTTTAATCAGTGTCTGGATAGGGAAACTCTCAGAGGGAGTACTCACTCATTTAGCGGAAATCTCGAGTGCTTCAGAAGTTACTGCCTTTCTCAGCTTTAATTCTAATATTTCGTAAGAGAGCAAAACATTTGTGCTGTGGTAGACATGTTTTACTTTGTGCTAAAATAGAGGAGTATCCCATCAGCTTTTGCGTTACAGCTAGTGAGGCAACCTGTGTGTTTAAAATGTCAAAAACTTTCAGTCTTTGATTTCTTATGCAAGGCAAGTCTGTGTCTTTTTTACACGTTTTTTCTTTCCCCTTGCCCAAAAGGTACTTGGCTTGTTAACATTTCAGCACTGGACATAGTGCAGTATGGTCCAAATAGCATGGCCTAGAGCAATAACATAGTACAGATGTTGAAGAACAATACCATTACGTAGTTTTATTTTAAGCCTTTGCTGTTTAGTCTTCAATCCTATTTTAGGTGTTACCTTGTCATGAATTCTGGAAAACCTCATTATCTTTCTCTTCCCTTTTTACTGAGAAAATGGTGCTTCATTTACTAATAGGTTATAGACTGTTAGGTGTTGATTCAGAAGGCTATTGAACATACCTCATGAAAGATATAAATAAAGTGAAATGGATGATTTTTAAAGTACAGTGATATTGACTGCATCTTCAGTTTTCAGTAACTTTGCTGGGAGTAACATTTGGGAAATGTTACACATATATAACAAAGTCCAATTGCAAGAATTTAGAAAGGACAAAATGATTTATTAATTAATTCAAAAATGTGGACTATGGAAATAATTTTACAGGTGCTGTAAAAATATAAAATATGGCAAGAATTGCAGAAACTGTCTTAAACTTTAATAGGTAAAAATTAGAAAGTTACATAGGTTTACAGGAGATATTCTAGAGCTAGAAGTGGGAATGAATCTTTACTTGGAAGACAAATTAGCTCAGTTGCTTATTTGAGCTTACTGCAGCTTTATTTGAAACCTGTAGTTAAATCTTGTCTTTCAGCCAGACAGATAAACTGTAAGACTAGCTTTTCTTTGGGGTTAGGAAAATAATACTGGGGATATGTTACATTTTTTCTGAGTTAATCTTTTTTGAACATAGTCCTTCATGAAACTATGGAGCAGAATGGATAAACTACTAATGTATTTAGAATAGGCCTGAATTAAATGTGGATAATTATTGTGGCATGTACCATTGCCATTCCTAAATATTTCTTTTTTAAAAGTCTGTCAGATCTAGTGTCTTCTTTCTGATTTTCCTGCTGTTCTTCTGTACTATTCATTGACAGTCATGTTTTAAAAAAGACCAAACATATACACCAGAACAAAAAAAACCCCTAAAAGCAGGTGTGAGCCTCTTTCAATGCTGTAGCTGGTTGATGGAATGTAGGAGAGCTGTTTTCTGCTTTGCTTGTTGAAAAGTTAGGGGAACTTTATTAAAATTTGAGATCAGATCAACAGCAAAATTTAACTGATAAATATTTGCCTTATTCCTGTTACTGACTCTTGTTCCCCTTACTTGCTGTCTTTTTGTTTATTTTTTTTTAAGACACTAGTTCCCTGGAACTGCCTGAAAAAATAGCATGTGAAGGAATATGTTTGGCTTAAGAACGTTGGGTGCTTTTTGACCCAAGTTTTGTTGTTCTTTAACCACTGTTCTCATTGGTATTTTTTTATGTCATCCATCCCCTATAAGGTTACTGTAGAAAAAGGAGTCTCTTTTGGTAGGAGCTTGAGCTTTTGCTCATGAGCATCAGCATACATTGCACAGAAGAGAACCATTTGCCAGCACTGAGTCATTGGTACAATTGCTTCCTTCAGGAAGGGAAAGAGGAGCAAAGTTAAATCGACCAGGAAGCAGCCTCATGTTACTTCTGTGCCTCCAACTATTGTCTCTTTAAGAGCCGTGCTTCATCATTGTGGGAAGCAGTCTTTTGTTTGGGAATGAGAATTTGTCTCCTATTGGTTTAGGATCCTGAGACCTGCTGTAGCTCAGGGAGAATGCCAAGGAATGATGCCCTTATGGTAGATCTGGAGCTTCTTAGGTGCGATTCATCTGTCCGGCCATAGGTGTCTCATGCCACTCAAGGTGCCTTGCAGTATCCACGGTAGCCACGCGGAGCGAACAGGCGTGACACGAGACCCATAAGAGATCTGTGGCCTTCTGGAATGTCAGCTGGCTGCCAGACAGGATGCCCAGGACTGTCTAAACTGGTTTTAGATGACTGTGCTTAGGCAAATGAATCCTGTCCTTTGTGTCAGGACAAACAGATTTGGACTGGATGGAATGCCTGATGTGTAAGGGATAAAGTTCTCTCTAAATGATGTGGGGCATTGGCTTGAAGTATGGATTAGAAGGATCAACTAACTTGATGCATGTGTAATGCTTGGGGCTTCATTTTCATGCTTGACAGAAATTGTTGTAGGCCACACCAGTTCATCTGGAATTGAGCTAATGATCCTGTCCCAGATGTTCCAAGTAATTGATGCAGTCTATGTTTGTAAGTCACTGAAGGGAGACTGGCAGTCAGTGTCATGGTAGGCACAGAATGGGGGAGTGACTTGGAAAATGTAAAGAGTTCATCTACTTGGGGATTTTTTTGCTTAGGCAGGATTTTGCAGTCATCGTCATAAATATTTTGTGGTGTGAAAGAGGAAGTGTAAACAGTACTTAAAAAACACTTAGTCTTTGTTAGCAAATCTTATCATTATCAGTTATTGAAGCAAAATTGATACAAGCGTTTTGAACAGAAGTCAATTTAAAAGCAGTTTTATTAAATATATAAATAGTAAACATACTGTGTTTTCTGGTTTGACTATTGTTCATCTACAGTAAAATACTGTAAGTTGGTATTTACAGCCTTAGTTGTGTTAGATATGTAAGACGTTGCTTCTGAAAACAGTATAAAGATTTGCCTGTATTGCCAGCTTTAGGTAAGTATTACTGCAGGGGATCCAGGTTTTTCACCCTTAGGGTGTCACTTGAGGATCTCCTTTAAGAGGTAGTTGTTAACTCCTTAAGTTAGTTGACTTCTGATTTCCCGCTGCTGTGTAGCACAATAGAATATAGATCTTGTAGTTATACTGCTGTGTAGGTGATACTGTGTTTCATTTTTCTGTTATTGACTGTGACTTACAAAATGTTAGATATCAGAATGTCACATTTAGTTATATGAATCTTCAAACCAGCTAAGGTAGAGGCTTGAGTTGCAATAACAATTAATGTATTCTAATTTAATCTTTGAAAATAAAATACTTTTTCTCTCTGGATATGAAAAGCTTTAGACTTCTCTCTAGATTCTCCTTGTCACTGGGTACATCTGTAATTACCTTTACTGCTCTATAGGCAAATCACAGTAAACAGATTGTTTTGAAGTTTAAAATATTGGGAGTACTAGAATGTTCTTTGAATATCAAGTTTCATTATAAATGTTTATGCTTTGATCTCTCTGAATACTTCAGAAAACATACGCTACATAGTTGTGATCTGGCCCCCAAGAGTAATGCTACAAGGCAGGAAGATAGCACATATATTTTGTTTATTTTTAATTCAAATGGCATCGTTTGTTTCTTAAGAATTTTAGTATTTAATCCTCTGTGATAGTTCAAGTTTTGGTCTGTCTGCCTGGATTTAATCTTCAAATAACTTTGGTAAATAATAAGTTTTGAAAGTGTGGTAGACTTTGGGTTCTGATGTGTTCTGCAATTTGGTTTGGAGGGTCTTTTACTGGAAAGGTTTCGTAGACAACTCTTGAAAGGTTTTGTAGAAATGCACAGCAGTTCATTGATAGCAGTTGACTGGCTGCATTGTACCTGCAGAACATCCTCTATGGTGCAGGTCTCTGCCCTCCATTAGAAGAGAAAACTTCTAATGCTCAGATGTTGAATCTTGAGTGCCTAGCTTTCTGAAGATAAAAACAACCTTTTCTTGAATTTTTTCTTCCCCTGCTTTGAAGTTCTTCATCTGGAAGAGAACTTCTACCAGAGTGAGAGCATTTGTTGCTCGTCAGGTTTCTTCAGGAGCTTTTGGCAGCACTAGATTCCAGGCTGTTCTCTGTATGGTGTTCTTACCTCCAAAACTCCTTAATGCACTATGGTTTAAAATAGTACATATCAAGTGCAAGAACAATGTTGTGAGATTTAACTGAGGCTCAGTGTCTTTAATTTATTGTGTTTTTCTTTTAAGATGTTCTGTGTGTTGCTAGCAATTCATATGACTTTTTATTTTTAGTACCTTGGAGCTTTGTTTTAAAACACTGTTTGGATAATGCTTTCTTAGCTGTCAGGTGTATTTGCATATGTAGAATTTGATAGTCTGAAAGTGTTAAAATTACCTAGAATGAAAATCATCCAGCCACTTTAGAATGAAAAAGTTTGCATTCATAAGATGGCTTTGTTTTGAAATACCAGTTACCTTCAGGCTTTTATGACTTCTGTTGTAGAAATATATTTTGTTTGTAAACTGCATAAAACTAACGTTAGAGGCACAGTGTGATACTGAAATACAGCCATCCCTGTGATCTGGGTGTTGGCTGTCAGGAGCTCCATCCCTGGTCCTTTGGCCAGCCAAAGGCACATGGTAAAGCCAGAGAGAGCAGAACTGCTCCTTGATTATGCCCTGGGGAGCAACAGGTACAACTCAAGCTGGGCTTCTCCATGCTGAAGTGCATGGAAATGCTTTTACAGGAGCTACAAACAAGTGGATCATTGCAGATGAGTGAGAGCACGTTGAAGGCACATTTTAGGGGAAGCAAATACAATGCTCTGCTTTCATGAAGTGCTACAAATACAGACTTCAGCTTTCGGATCTTCACAGTGTGAAGCGTATTTCTGAAAACGAAATGTCCCTAAAGATCACTCGGGATTTTGATCTCGAAATAGGGAAATAAAAGTGTAAAGGCATAAAAGGGTTGGGAAAACCTCTGGTTTCTTTAAAAGACAGAATGAAATTTCCTGCTTATGTTTATTTAAAAAATAAACAAATGCAGAACAAAAGAGGCTCAGCTGCATTATTATCACTTTAGCCGTAATAGAATTAAACCAGAATCTTTCCAGCCATTAATTTTACATGCTTATGGTACTGTGCTGTTATTTTGGAACACTTCAAGTAACTGTACCTCAATTTTTAATTTATTTTAGCATAAACCATGAAAAGTCTGGTTAAGAGCACCCTTGTATCAGTGGTTACAATCAGTTCTGTGTACCTCAAAAGAAAAAGGCATTTATTTTAAAAATATGGGATTCATGTGGACTGAAAAACTGTATGAAACTATTTCATAGATTTTTAATTCAGTGTTAACAATGTTTTAAATGTTTGCAAAAAATACTGTTTAACTAGGCAAAGTAATTTGACAGTATTCCCAAGGACATTATTTAATATATTTTCTAATGCACACAACATGTCAGTAGGTCAAAACATTTGCGTTTGCATTTCTTTCTGAAATTCTATTTGCACATTTTGGGGTTGAGCAATAACTTCTACAATTCTTCATCTTTAATACTCCTTCATAATGAATTGTTTGGTAAAAATAAAATTAATCTGAGTCACTGGTTTCCAAAGTACACAGTTGTTTGGAGTTGTTTAGATTTTTCTTGATTAGGAGATTTTTGCATAAATGAGCAAATGCTCACTTTCTATTTTTAAGATTGTATTGCAAATAACTTTATTGTTTCAAAGGCTTGTGCAAGATTTGCATATCAGTGCTGCATTGTAGAGCTGTTGGGTAGTAGCATGAAAGTCTTGCCTGTTTCTTTGTCAGATTTGCAAGTGTAGCAACAAAACCATTTTTACTTGAAAAGTGTGTTTTCAGAGTCCATAATCACGTGTCAGTGTTGATCTGTTCATGCTGTTTAAAAATCTGCAAGGTATTTCTAATGATATTTTAAAATTACCTGTAATGTTGCAGGTATCCTAGATATTAATCCTTGCCATTTAGCCTTCTGTTACAGTGTTTAGGTCGTTTCACTTAATCTGGCCTTTGTATTAGTGGTTTTCCTTGCTCGAAATCTTGATATCTGGTTCTATTTAAGATACTGAGAGTAAAAGCATCAGGAATCAAAATGTATTCTGGCTCAGACCTTATGCTGAGCGGGAGTGCTGTTTCCATGGCAACACACAGGCCAGTGAGGGGGAAGGCTGATGCCTTTTCCTCCGATTTGGAGAGTTTGCAGATCCAAACAATTATTCTTAGCAAGATTCTCTTAAAAATCAGTGTTTATAGGAGAGGAGGAAATAATGTTAATGAAAAATTTTAATATGCATCTGTATTTTTCTTGTGATGGTTTGTTTCTTTGATCATGGAGATTCATTAGTGCAAAACACAGCTTTTGGCAAATGCTAGAAAAATGTACTAACTACAGCAGCAGTGATCTTGGACACATTAAATGCAGGGTGTTTTGACGTTTGATGGTGCTACAAATGCTGCTGGACAAAACCTTGCTATACCCTTTAGTGCAAGCTTCTTTCCTCTGGGAGGCTACATTGTTAAATATAGTTGACATTTCACTGGGAGCAAGTTCTGAATAAGCAAAGGGTAAACAGTTGAGCATTCGAGAGATGATGAAGCTTTACAATTAAATTTTTCTTTTTTTAACAAATGGCAGGTTTTAGTGCAGGTAATATGCTAAATTGGTCTTTCATTACTGTAGTGCAGCTGTGTCTCAGCCTCGCCCATTTTATTTATTATAGGAGCCATAGGCTGGTATGTTTTCTGTGCTCAAGCTTATAGATAAATCCTTCTTCCCGAAGTGGGTGGAGAAAACGTTATGTTCTACTGTTAGAATATGCTGAGGTTCTTCTAAGGCATAATATTTTGAATTGAGACTATTTAGTCACTAGAGATGAATTTCTTTCATGATTAAAAATACACAAACCTGAAATTATAGGAAAGAGGAGTGCAAGCCCCGGAATATTGTCTGCCTGTCTAATTTTTTTAACGAAGGGTTGGAATAGTGGCAAATACTGTGTGTGGGAATGAATTTATTTGCATGGAGAATTTTCACCTTTTCCTCTGGCGTTGGCTCCCAGAAGATGATGTCACCTTGCAGCTCATTGGTTGTGCAGCACCTAGTGCAGGGAAGGGAGAGAAAGATGCCGGCACAAATCTCAGTGGTGGATCTAGGGTGTTTGCGAGCAGATTTTGATAGAATCTTTGATTAGTATTAAGAATTTACTGCATGTGGCCATGTGAGGTGCTGGGTCCGTCCTAGGGTGAGGGGATTGAAGAGCTATCAGAGGAATGAGGCGACTGATCTGCAAGAGGATCTGTGATTGTAAGTTGAAAAATCTGGGTGGAAGGAAGGAGACAGGGAGTGCTAGTTAGGCACATTGTGGGAGGATGTGTGGCAGAAAATGCATGCATGAGTGAAAGAAGAAAAAGGAGAAGCATTTTTCTTCGGTAGACTGGAATGATAAAAATTATATTAAGGGCTTTCCTTTTGGGGAAATATTAAGAAATGGTTAAAAAAATTCAGTCTGTGCAAAGATACTTCTCCTTTGTGGGAATGGATGTGTGGGATTCATTTTTATGCTCAGTTTTATTGTGGTTAATTATGAAGGTAAAACTATATTTTATAAGAACTTGAGATGTAGAAAATGCTGTTTATCTCCCATTGTCATTTTATTCCTAGGTCAGAGACAGGACAAAGTGATAAATACTTGTTTTTATGTATGCATTTTGCAAATTTCTGTGAAATGTGAAGCAAAATAGTTGATTAGGAAATGAAAATATACCCATTCTAAAAGCTGTATTTTTATTTAATGTATCCTTTTCTAGACAAAAGCTTTGATGATGAAGAGTCAGTGGATGGAAATAGGCCATCATCAGCTGCTTCAGCCTTCAAGGTTCCAGCACCTAAAAAGCCAGGAAATCCTTCAAACAGTGCAAGAAAGCCAGGATCAGCTGGTGGGCCTAAGGTTGGAGGTAATGTAAAGCTATTCAGATTCTAATCAGTGTTCCCAGAAACCTTGCCAGAGCAGGCACAAAACAGTGAACTTTGTAAGGTGATGTTTAATTCATGACTGCAGTATTTTTGCAGAGCTGAGAACAGTAAGAGACCCTGTTTTATGTAATTATTCATCTGTAAAGGTGTGTGCATGTCTGTCTTTGTGAGTGTACACTGAGCTTATAAAGGTCTTTCATTCTATAAATAAAGTCAACATCTGGAGACAGCATTTATGTTGGTAAAATGAATACATATAGATATACATACGTGTCTCTGCTGGAATCCACACTGCACTTATTTCATATATAAATATCCTGTGAAATTCTGTAGTAGGTCTGTGTAGATGAAATTTTTACTGTGGGTCTGCACTGTTTCACATGGCTAGAAAGGATTAGCCATCACCCAGAGCCCTCAACAGAGGTGTATATTACATCTGGATGACTTTTATTATTATTCCTTTAACTGCCAGTATTGTGAAATTGGTTGTGAAAGATAAAAAATGAGGGCCAAAACCCTTGCCAGGATTTTTTTGCATGGTATAACTTCAAAGCAGTGTAATGAGGAATGCTTAGTAATTATGATCTTAGAACAGGGAAATCCGCATTTTTTTAGGGCGGGGGTAGTCTAACAAAAGCAACTGTTTACTGCTGAAGTGGCTGCTTTTTTGATGGTTCGTTTACACATTCAGAAAAAATACATAATTCTGTGCAAATACACCATACTTCAGGTACAGGGTTTTTATGAATAAGTGGTTCTTTTAGTAAGGG
This sequence comes from Aleadryas rufinucha, assembly GCA_013397815.1. Classification (NCBI taxonomy): domain Eukaryota; kingdom Metazoa; phylum Chordata; class Aves; order Passeriformes; genus Aleadryas; species Aleadryas rufinucha. Next base: position 20,126 of record VZTH01012455.1, read on the forward strand.
GTTTTTGTAAGGGTAAGTAATTTTTTGTGTTCTTATTCATGTACTATGCAAAGCAAATATAAAATTTGGAAGAAGATACACATGGCAAAAAAGCTGGCTTAAGTATTTTCACATTACTAAGATATAGCTAATATTTTGACAATTCATTGTTTTTCAGTTGTGATCTTAACAATTCCTAATAAATTGAAAAGATTTCCATAGGGCTGGATCAACACTGTCATAGTGTAACTGAGAATTGATAGCAATACATATCAGAATAGTATCAGAAAATACTACCTAAAAGACTCCATAAAGAAAATTATCTCGTCAATATTTATTGTTGTTATTATTGCACATAGTAAATATTATAAATAAGTAAATATAAATAACTAATTATAATATAATCTCTTTTAACTTGAAGCATGGTGGTTTTTGCATGCAAGACTAACATACATAGTACCAGAACTGAATGCTTAGGATTCTTATTTGTTTCAATATGGGCTTTTAGTAATATTTTTATTAAATATAGTTGGTTTTAATGTAATTTTTTTTTTACATGTAGGCGACTTCACATCCTCTGCAGTAAAAACATGGAGATATAAGAGCAGGTGAAGGGAGATAAGAACAGAATAACCACTCAACTGATTTTTCAGTTTATCTAAACATTCAATAGTAAAGGAGATTAAACCCAAAAAATTACTACATTGGTTTTTCTCCTTTTCCTATATTGCCAAACTTAAAAAAATTAAAATTAAGCATGCCAGAACCAGAGTACTTTGGTCATTCCTTGCTTTATACCATCTTCTTTCAACTCTGAAAAATACTGGGGCGTGTTTACATACTCATCGCTTTCTCTTCCTTTTTTATTCTATAGGATGTCTGTAGTCAGAATTTTGAAAATTTATATTTAAATATTTATATAGTATTTACAAATCTGCATCTCCTAGCCTAATCAAGAACATTAGAGTAGGTGCCAAATGTATTTCTTAAGCAATAAGGTCATAGTCTTTTCCAGAAGTGAGGAGTTTCCTGTAATAATTTTCATATGAACAATGATACTAGGTCAGACAAGAGGTCTGGGCTGTCTCCTGTGTCCCATCTAACAGTGGTCAGAAATGGCTACTAGAGACATGTACATGAGCAGGACAAGTGTCTAGAGGCGCACTGTCATTACAGGACAAAATGCTGGGTTTAGAAAGCTTTATTCCACAGAGAACCTTAGTCTTCGAAGAGTCCAGTTAGGGCATCCTGTTCTGGTTATCTAGAGGCTTCATGGACCTTTATGACTACAACAAAACCTTGATGCTCTTTCACATCCAGTTTCTGTAGGATCTACTTTGCAGGTGCCTGAAGGACACGTGAGATTTTTCTCCTGCCTCAAAATTGCCATCTCTGTGGAGTAAATTTATAGTTCTGGAGGTATAGTAAGGCTCTGCTGTATCCTACAGTCCCAAATCCTTGTGCTTACCACTGCATTCCAAGTCAGTAGTCAGTGGGCGTGCCATTTCTCGCCTTTTCCTCATAAGCACTGGATGGATATTTCAGGCTTTCACTGCTCACCTCGTGCCTCTGCCACCTGTTGGTACTGCTTATCCCTTTTCTCTGACTCTCAAATATCCATGAATCCATATTCAGAAGTTGTAGTTCAGCCTTGGAGGAAGAACTATCAGCAGCTCCTTTAACTGTGTTGCTTTTTATTTCCCTTTCACAAAAATCTCCAAAGTCACGTAAGTGATCTGCAGTTGAAGCAAGTCCTTCACTGCAGTTTCTCCTCTTGAGATTTCTGTGACCAGGCAGAATTTAGTGCAGATAGAAATTGTTTAGCATAGGCTGAGATTACTGCAAGTTCCATTTGTTTAAACTGCCATTTATATCCCAGAGATCCTTTTCATAGGATGTTGCTTGACAAAGGTGTATTTTCCTATGAGTTGTAGGTGACAAAGTACAGCTTTTTCGTGGGTCCAAAAAGGATTTGGCGCTACCCTGTCTTGAGGCTAAGAAAATTGAACTCCTTAGCCATGCTGCTGGCTTTCTTATCTGCTGACACCTGCTGAATTATACCTCAGATGCCTGTGTGCTTGACTTTTCATTATGTACGTCATGGAGATGCTTCTTATTGAAGAAATGGGCAATTCCACCACTGCCCGGATATGCTGTTCGAGTGAAAGGATCCATCTGATACTCAAAAAAATATTTTTTCACTGTTTTGGGCATTTTCCTTTTAATGTAGGAAATGTGCTTTGGTGGTACTGGAAGTCCAACATCATTGTCCAGGAAGGCAGGTGAAACAGGTATTTATATGAGCAATAGCAGTGTCCTACTCAGCCTGGAATTCTCTCTCCTTGTGCTGGGAATGACTGTCCCAGACATTTTCCTATTGGCAGTAGGGATGGGAAGGTTTGTAGGACTTGTGCGTTTGCTGACGGGTGTGATCAAGCCTACTAAAGACAGCTTGCCAAAAAAGTACTGGATCAGGCAGCCACAGCGGTTTACTGCCCTGGGAGTAAAGAATCCAGCAGGCTGTTTCTCCTCCGACTTTTCTGCTTGGAGATGTTCAGAAATTGAGCTTCTTGCTAGTGATGAATTAGAAGTGATAGGTCTTCCACTTAATGGGGCAGTGCTTTTTTTTGGCATATTTCTTATTCCATGGTCAATACACCTCCCCAAGTTAGACCCTTGCCAGGAAGCACACAGCTGATCTACTTACTTCTGATACGCTTGCTCTCGGCTCTTCATTCAAGTGGCAGAGCCTCTGGAAATACCTCTTTGCTCTAAAGCCTTCTTACTGAGAATGTGCACTCTGTGTTCTGCCCCTGAAGAAATGGATACTTGGGCTTTTTCTTGGCAGTATGGCAGAAGCAGCTTTTTAATCTGGAGGGACATCATAATTTACAGTAGAAAAGAACTTGAGTATGTCAGCCAAATGAGCTATATTCCTGTCCCTGTGCTGTTCAAGATCTCTTATAGGTCTTTGGCAAGTTTCTTGCAAATGTGAGAGCCTTGTTCCAAGTCTTGTAGGGAATTGCCTGCTTGTATACCATTTGGAAGCTAGGTGTTAGTAGGAAACCTCAGGCTGCCTCAACAAGAAGTCTGGCATCCTTTCTTTTCCCAAAATGTCAATTTAGGTCAGTAGTCTTTAAAATAGATTAAATGTAGAAATGGTGATTCTTCAAAAGAGCCATATGGCCTTTGGAAGGAATGCTTGCTGATGGAACCTAATAATGTCAGAAGTTCATGTTAACTTTCCATTGTAATTTTTATGAGAACCTCTGTGGGGCTGGAGCATTAATCTTAGTGTTGTAATTTGAAACAAGGTGAACATCATACTTTTTGCAGTGTTTTCAGCAGGAAGATAATGCATGGTGTATTTTAGTCTATAGTTCATCGGCTTTTTAAATCTTTAGTACATTGGCGGACTGGCATTATTATGTATTGCTTATTGTTTCACACTGACAACATTGTTACACTTTTTGAAACAACCTATCTATAGAAATCAAGTAACTGGAAAACCTGGTTGAACCAGGTGAACTGTTTGGCAAAAGAAGGCTGTGAGAACTATAGTAACACCATACATGAAGGAACTGTAGGAAGCTGTTCCCAAGTTTAGGAAATTTTCAGTTAGGTTTTTGTATCTGTCGTTATGCTTTTTTCCCCTTTTCAATAACAGACATACAGCTCTTTGTTGAAAAGTATTAAAATGGTGGCTATTTGCTTTTTTTGGCTCAATTTCCTAGCAGAAGACATTTTGGAGCCTTTAGAGGCTTTAGTAGGAAAAAATTTAAATGGAAGGGCTCTGCATAAAACAAATGTGAGACTGAAAGGTGAAATCTCAGCCAGTTGAAGTTAACCTCATTAAAACTACATTCTGTAGTTAAGAAACATTTGTGTTAAAAGGACTTCAATAATTGTGGAACTGTAAATACACCTTGTTAATGAATGGACTTGAAACAAGATAGACTCATGCTCACTGTATCGATTGTCTCCAGACTCAAGAGAGTTCTGTGTTCACTTTAGAAAAAAAAAAAGATTCATAATAATCAGTGCCCACAACGGTTTTTTTTAAATTTTGAATTCTGCAGAAAATAAGTTAATGAATGTTTTCTCTATTATTTTTATTAGCCCTCATTAAGTGATTTCCAAGGTGCTGTATTTGTTGTGTAAAATAAACTAGGATTTTTTGGTTTTCCTGGTTCTACATTGGCCCTTTGTATAAACATGAAACTGCTGTGAGGTAATATTAGTTAGCAGAGCACCACTGACATTCTGTGGTACTTAGTTTTATTTTTGATTTCCAGGTTGTGGTGAAATTCAAGGATTTTTCTTCAACATCCCAGCTAAAAAGTCTTTTTGTTGATCTGAGCAGCCTTTGAGATTAGCCTTGGGTATCAGAGTCTGAATCAGAGCATTTGCTCTACAGAATGCCTGTTTGCTTCCTTTTCCCCACAGTTAATGTCAATTAACTTCCATCTCAAGAGATCCTTGCCCATGGAATTGCTGGGTTGCAATCCTGTAGTCATGAACTGCAGCTATTTTAACCTAATCCAGAGTTCAGGGAAGTAGGAGGACTTTCAGCTTTCTGTGTCCTCTGAGTGTTATTGGATTTTGTTGTTGCTTATTCTCCTGAATGGCACTTGAGGTTAAGGTTCCCTTGCATATGATCAGTGCTCTGTTCCCCTTGACCATTATAAATGGTTGTGCAATCACTGGCATTTCCATTCCTGTAGCAAATACCTTCCTTTGCGACTCTCTTCAGCAGGGGAATTGAAAAATCCACCTTAATGAGGAATCTGAATGAAAACAAACCTGATAAATTATGTGTGTGTGTGTATATGTATATATATATATGTATGCATACTTATATATATACCTTCAGAAAATATATTTGTGTCCATAACACTGTTCATTAGTCTCTCTGTTTTCTGTGTGTCACCCAAGTGATAGTTCATACTACCCTATTTTTCACTTAATTTCTAGAAGTTTCAGTTAGATTGTAGGATTCATTGTGTTGGTATAAGCATGATACTATATCAGATAGTCTTCTCTCAAAAGGGTCATAGTTTAGAAGTCAGCTTATAAATGGATAAAATAGGAAGAGAGTAACAGTGGAGCCCAAGTGAAGAGGTCTGGAGATAAAAGGACACCACAGTACATAGCCTAGCCTGCTTGTGACATCTCTGCCTGGGATTCTGGTCCCAGACATCTTACTGGCAGTCATGGTTGTACCAGACAGTGATGAGAATGAGGAAGACAACCCAGCCCTTGTTTAGCTGCTGACAACGAGTACTGATTTTTTTCAAGCAGTAGGAAGGGGAAGCAATTTGTTTATATTTTCATGTGCGTTAATCTAGAAGGAAAAAGAGGAAGGAGGGAGGAGGAAGATGGACTGAAATCATCTGACCCTGCCACTTGGACTCCTTATAGACTGTGACTGTGTTGAAGAGTAAGCAAAGACGACCATTCCAAGATGTTCCTGCATTGCTGCTTTGTGGAGTAGCAGGTGTGATTCCTCTTTGTAGGGTGGTGTGTTTGTGTGTGGGAGAAGAATCTTTAAAAATGTTTCACTTCTTTTGGCAGGTGTATATGCTTTCAAACTGAGAAGCAGGGAATGCAAATTATTTTTGTAATACAAGTATTTGCACCTATGTTGGAAATGGTTTTTGGAGCATATAAATTAAATGTTCTTTAAAACATAAGAGAAAAAACCAGCACATTAAAGTCAAGTTACTTTGACCTTCTGTCTTGCCGTAGTGAACTTTTAGAAATAAAAGATAAAAATGTGTTATCTAGAACATGTAAAAATGGTAATTGTGTAGTTTGTGATGACAGGTGATGTGAATTGTTGTTAATAAAGTATCTGTTCAAACTGTTCCAGAATGGGCACTGACAACAGCAATGAAAAATCTATATTACTGAAACTATTACATCACACTGTCTCAAATCATTCTGTTTTGGCATCAGAATTACAGATGATACAGATCAATTGTTTGTGTTCCTGGTTGTTCTCAGTAATTTCTGTGATGTAAAATAATTAGTGCAATTTTCCCCATTCAAGTGTAAAACTAGCAACAAATTAAAGTAAAATATAACTAGGTTATTAGGAAGTTACCTTAAAAACTGAAAATCAAAGACTAATGCTATCATGTTCATAAAAATAGCATAACTACAAAACTCACCTGTTGAAACTGGACAAATGGGCCAGAGTCTCAAATGTATGTCCTTTTAATTATTTATGAAAACTGAGTGCCAAGAGAGAAAAGAAATACATGAGTGCTTTGAAAGATTACCATGGGAGCGTGAACATTGTGCATGAGTTGAAAGATGACTGCATGAGCTTCCAGTTGAGTAGAAACCAACCTTAATCAATTTGAGATAAGCCTAAAAAGTCAGGCTTATCTTGCTGCTTGTGGAACTGCTTGTCTTCCTCCACATCCAGGGTTTGGTCTTACCTAATGTATGCTGTCCAAACCTTGTACTAAGTATAACACTGTTAATTTCTTTGGTTTATAATTTGCTTATTTACTTGTGCTTGGTAAATGTTTATTAATTTAATTGATCTCCACAGCATGTCTGCGAAGAGGTAGTATTATTAATCTTTTATACCTGTGAAACTATGTACAAAGGAATTGAGGCTGAACTTGTTGAAACTATGCATTCAGTGTTAAGAATCAGCTTCAAACATTACTGAGTAAGTTTCTTGGAGCATGTAATATTCGATACATAATTCCAAAGGAATTTGCATGCTCAAGAGCAGCTTCAAATTTTATGGTATGCATGCTGGTGCAGTCATCTTCAGTCCACATAAGAATTACTTTGTGCTTCCTCTTAGTACAGGAGTCCTGTATTTGCACCTGATTAACATGTCACACCTCAAGGCTTGAGATGTGCTATCCTAATAGTTGAAAACCTGGCACCACTTTCTTCCTTGTAAGCACAGCTCACACCTAATTACTGCTTGTTCCCCCTGCTCCTGTTTTTCCATGGGGTGTGTAATTGTATGGAGAGATCTGCTTAGCATCTCAGACCTCAGAGACAGCACACTCACTTGTTGGGTGGAAACTTCTGTTCTTGAGCAATGTCTCTGGCATGTAGGAGGAATGTTTTAATGGAACAGGCGCAGTACAGGTGGGCTCTCTTGAGAAGTTCTGTGACCATGTCTACCAAGTTTCTAACATAGGCAGATAAAGTAAGGAATACAAGGTATTGTAAAGGTATTTTGAGATACTGTGCTGTTTGTTCAATTTATGCTGCTGTTTCAGCTTGAATGACATTCTGGGTGCCTCAGGGACGATGACTTTTGGCATTGGAGGAAGTGGGGTGGACACTTCAGTTCAGAATGAATGTCACTCACTGGGGCTGAACATGACAGAATTCATCTGTCAGTTTCCTTAAAGTGGGCTTTCTAGTGAATACTTTTCTACTCTGCTTAGTCACTTGAATTGTTTTCTAAGCTGGTTAAAAATAACAGGAAAGCTTTGCCAGTCCAGATTCTGGGGGGGGGGAAAAAAGGGTTCATTTGGATTTAGTATTGTATCTGATGTTTTAAAAACACGGTTCTGAAATTTATTTCAAAAACTCTGGTGGTTTGTGTTGGAACAACTGAACAGGTTTGCTGATACTAATTGTCTGCCTGGGTGTCTTTGTCAAAGGCAGTTCAGCTTAAGTCAAAGGCATTTTGGGCTAAGTTACTGAATCAGTGGCCCATGAGGCTGGTACAAGTTCCTTTTGCTGTTCCTCTCCCTCTCCTGTTTCCCTGTATGCAGGTAACAACTGCCCTCAGAAAAATGTGTTGAGCAGCCCAATAAAGTAATCTCCCAATGAACTTTTATTTGTGAGGTTTCTCTGGTAGACAAGGTGTGTGCTTGCAAAAGTTTATAATAACAGAGAGGTGTTGGAGAATGGGGAGTTACTTGTTTGCAGATGCAGTTTTTGTTTTCTTCAGGAAATGGACACAAGGCAGCTGAAATTCAGTTGATGAAAACTTTTATCTAAGCTAGGATCTCTGCAGCTCTTCATGGTTTGGTCTTCCCCGAAGTTTTATTGGCAGAGGTGTGGCAATTAACAGCATGATCCGTTCCTTAACTTGTATAGCAAAGCCAGTAAGTGATGCTAACAGTACAAGTTACTTAAATTAACATAATTTTATCTAATTATATCCATCCTGTAGGATTTACCAGTGTAACTATCTGAAAGTATGTGGGTTGTTTAAGAAAAAAATCTTGTCTAATGTTGATCAAAGTGGTTTTTATTGGAGCAACTGCTGCTTCTTTGTTGCTCTCAAATGTTTTCCTAACTTAAGCAGGCAAGCTGAAGGCATCTATACTAAGTGACTCTCAATCACCCAATGATGAAAGAACACCTTTGTGCTTCATACAGGTACTTGAGACTGAAGAATAGTTATTTGCTTGTTTTAGGGGAGGTGTTTATTCAAGTTTGTCAGTTGAAGTCCACAGATCAGTTTTTCAAACATGGAAATAAGAACATTTAGAATGTTAGAATCTGTTAATACATCAAGGTCTCTATGCACAGTGTATCAAATAGCTTTAGATAACTCAGTAGTTCAAAATGCCAAGGGAATTTTCAAATCTTCTCAATCTCTAGCCAATTTTCCGAACATTTGGTTCCTGTTTTACAGAAGCAGACTTATGAAAAGTGCATATGCAAAGATGCTATTCTAGACTATTTTAGTAATCTTATGATACCTGGAAAGATAAAGAGACTCCTTACTGAGCTACTGAAATTGAAATCAGTCTATAAAGGAGGGCATTATCAGAGTCATTGTCTTAAAAGTCACCCATGCAGTCTGAGAGGTAGTAATTCAGGTTGTGAAGCACTGGAAATTTCCTTCCCTGGTCCCCAACAGATACCACTTTAAAAATAAGTAATAAGGCCTGATCCAAGGACAAACAAGTAGATTTTGCAAAGACTGAGAGCTACAGAAGACTCGGGAAAAATGCCAGGTACAGAGACTAACAGACAGCAGAATGTACATTCAGAGAAAGAATTAAATATGACCTTTGCAACATCTGCCCACTAGGGCTGGGAACAGAATGTGATTATTATTGCAAGTACCATGCTGAAGAAACAATTAGGTTTTGTGTCTTCGTCATTAGTGGGGTTGTTGTGATCTATTATTTATAGCTTGTATGTTTACATTTGCTTGTTTGTTTGTTTTTGTTTGGTATCAGCACTTTACTTAGATCCACCCCACTCAGTGACTTGTGATAGAGGCTGTCCATTTCACCATGTAGCTTTTGCAGTTGTCCTTCCTTGAGTTCATTTTGTTTTAAGTATTGTTCTATTCCCCTCAGCCTTAGACTTTCCTCTTTCCTTAGACTTTCAACAGCTGTACTTTTTAAGCTGCCTGGGCTAATTTCCTTCGCTGTCTTGTCTAACTCGTTTGTATCCTGAATCAGCCACTGGACTGTGCTGCCTTGGTGTTTGTATGGCCCCACGGTGAGGCAGACTAGGGAACTTGCTCACTGAAACTATTCATCTTGGCCAGTTTATTTTATTCTTGGTTTAGCCCCTCCCTTTTGTGACTTAGCGCTCAGCTGCACCAGTGCTAGAATGAGAGAGGTCAGTAGGAGTGAGTGGGAGTTGCCAGTTAACCTATTATATGAAAAGCTGAGTAAGTACTTGAGCTTATCCTGGCCATTTATCCCACGCAGAGCTGGAGCTGCTGTCTGTTCCCAATTTATAGCTGATTGTTTATTAACCCACAAAGCCTAAAGGGTAAGAGTAGATTTTCTTCCAGTCCAGAATGATCTGCATCTTTTGCTTTGGTCTCTGATACATAAGAAATGAAGCTTTTGAATTAGCTGAGACAAAGGCATAGCTTTTTGTTGTCCTTTAGAAAAAATAATTGTAGTCCCCATCATTTTACTCTAGATATGTTCTTCAGTAAGGTAATTACTGCATGCAGTTAGAGATTTCTGAGGGATAAAAGACATCTGAGAAACAGTATCCCTTCCAGAGTTTGCTGATGTTAAATTGTGATGCATGTTGTATCAGAAAATAGTTAAAATTCTTTTAGGGAAACATTTTGAGAAAAGGATTTAGGAACAAAAAGTGAAACAAGGTTTTAGAGTTTTTGTTACTCCTAAGTTTCTGTACCAGCTTTGAAATTCCCTTTTTTTTCCACAGAGAAATTTTTTGTTGTGAGATTTTTGTCAAAAGACAAAAAGTAGTGTGCAGGTTTGAAAGCAAACCAGTGAGAGACTCCAAGTCAGAAATACAATTTAATAGGGAAAAGGTAAAATAAATGCAATAGTACAAAAAGCGAACCACTGACAAAGTCATAATACAACCTGGCACCCTGTCAGTCAGGGTGCTGGTAGCAGTTCAGATGAAGTGGTCCTGTTAAAGCAGTGATCCTGTAGAAAAAAGAGTCTGGTCTTTGTTTGAAAGTCCAGTGATGGCNTAGAAAAAAATGAATTTGTCTAGTATTTTGACTAGCGTTTTGACATGCCTGCTACCAAATACAAATCAAGCAAATTTTTTGTACTTTTAGGCCAGCACTTTTGTACTTTATTTAACAGTTACACATGCTTTGAATAAACAGTTCTCTGTTTCAAAACAGAAATACAAGTCCAAAATCACATTCAACATCTTTCTTCTCCCACATAGTCTTGTCCCATTGTTTTGTCATCCCATGGTGTACAGATCTGTAGATACTACTGGGGAGAGCATCAAGGCAGCAGAGCATTCCAAAGTTGTGATATATTGGAAGGATTTCAAGTGTTTCAGTCTGAAGAAGGGAAGAACTCAACCACAGGAATTAACTCCTGGGTGAAAAAATTGATTTTACAAAAGGCTGGGTAATTCCCTTGCTTGCAAACAGTACCCTTTCTGGTGTTGAGATATTTTCAGTGCTGAACTCAGCCTTATGACAGGAATAAAGCTTCTTCCAAAAAAAGACTCCTAGGGCCTTGCAAAATGTTAGAAATCCTTAAATTTAACTCATCAAAGTGTCCTCTGTTAGCAGTCTGCAGGAAGTGAGGGATTTATTTTCTTTGCCTCCATTTCCAGACTCATTGAACTTCGGTTTAAAAAACAAAACAAACCTGAAGACACACTCAAAAAAGAGTAACCTATCAAAACCCCCCACAACTCCCCTGTAAAACTGAGAGGGGCTTCTGCTGCCATGATTTGCTTCCATGTCAAGTCTGTTATGTTTGGTATATTCTCACCAGCTTCCTGAGGTGGAACTGAGACTTCCAGGGCTCTCTGTGAGTCTGTCTGACTTCTGGCTTGAAGGATAAGAATAAATAAAGGTTATGAATGAAAACTGACAAACAATATAAAAAAAATGTCTTGTGTATTTTTCTTTCTCTCCTTGAGAGAATTTTTTCTTCTGGGTCTCATCTGAAAAAAGCTCAGTTGGATTCAGGTCCAAAGACAGGGTCATGTAATTACCCAGTTGATGAGGCTCTGGATGTTAGCTGTGTGCTGAGCACTTAAAGATGTTAAAAATGCAGTGGGGTTAAAGCCCCCTAGAATTGTTTATAGTGTTCTTGCCTTTAGGAGTGCAGTAGCTGAACTTGGCCATATTTGGTCAAAGGACTGTGTGTTCCGTGGGGAGCCTTGAACATGCACTGTTCAGTCAAAAGAATTAATACTAGAGAGAGATCTAAGAAATTTGTAATCACAGGCTTGATCTGAGAAGGTAAGCAACAACAGCAACAAAACAGCTTATATGTGTGCTCTGTCAGATATATCAGTTTTGGGTCTGGAGGCAGCACTGTCTGAATTGAGAATTTAGTAAAGCTCTGGTGTTGCTTTTGTGGAGGAGAGTCAAGCCTTACAAAAGCATGAGAGATTCTTTGAAGGCATCTGCATGTGCATGACTATTGTGTATCTTGTTAGCACAGTAAAATACTTTCTTGTGAACTGGGAAACAGCAGGTGGAGTTCTGTCATTTTTTGATTGTCTCTACAGAAACAGTGGCTTTGTGAACAGAATTGGTAAACATACTACAGAGAGATTGGAAAGGGAAGGGAAAGACTGAACAGTATTTTTCATCCTCAGGCAGTGTGGACTTCTGACTTCTATACAATATGAAGAGAAGTTACTTCATGCTTTGTTTTGGTATGCATATGTGTTCATGCAATTGAGGAGGAGAAAGATCTGTGAAATAGAAGTGAAATGTGGTTTACACATAACTTTGAAAAAGTGTCACCTGCCAAAAATCCCACATAACATTTTTTTTTTTACCAGTCAACGAGATAATAAAACCATTTTCCGAAAGTATTAATTTAAAAGACAAGTGATTTGTAGATGTGAACTGTTGAAACTAGGGAAGATGGAAAGTTCTCTGTGTCTGGACTATGTCAAATGGATTTTAAATATAGCCTGTCCCTCTTATTTCTCTTTTTGAAGTAAAAAATTGTTATTCCTTAGCTAAAGGATTTTCTCTTACTGCTCAGGATGCATTACTAGATGACGTTTAGGTGCTAGAAATATCTGTCATGTAGCCCATGCTGTTTCCTAATTTTAAATGCGATACTTTAGGACAGACTAAAGGTGACCGCATCCTTACTTAGGAAAGGCAACTTCATCTCCTTTTAATCTTTTTTCTCTGTGGTGTACAGGAGTGAACTAGAAATACCTAGAATCCAAACATTTTTCTGTATTTTTGTGTTCATGGCTTATATGTGTCAATTTGTATTGTTTCTGTAGTTTGTTCCCTAGGAAAGACAAATTGATAAGTAAAGGATGGGAATGCAGAGTACTTTTTCCCTGCTTTAACATAGGTGTTTGTGTATAGGTGTTTCATAGGTGTTTCATTTATTAAAGGTCAGAGTATTTGTGGACAAACAAGTGAGGTTATGACCTGAGCATCTAAGCAGTTGTTTGTACCACCTACTTTAACATGGTGCTGCTGGGCCAAATTGCTTCTCTTGAGGTTTCTCTCCACAAAATTCTGCTCTGACAAGGATATTCTCCCTTTGAAGAGCTGTACAGGTATGTGTGGCAGACGAGTGTGTTCTGGGTGTAAATGGATCTTTCCCTCTTCATTTCTTTTAGCTGGTCAAAACTCCTTAACTTTATGGAAGGGTTTGTTCCCTCTTCTCTAGGACGAGAAGAAATAGGTGGTTATAATTTCGTCTTTCTCTTCTGGCTGCCACTGGCAATTGTGACAGATGGTGTTGGAGATACACATGTTGAAATGTGTTATGTACAGCATCTCTTTACAGCATCCTTGAGCTAAGGCACTCAAAATCTATTAGATGTTCCTGTATCATACTGCAGGTACTGGGTCCAAATTCTGTGGTTTTACACTAATGAGCCACAAAGGTATGTGAGAGATCTTGTTCTGCATAGCAGCGTTGAGATCCAGTAAGTTTGCCATCAAATTTGTAGTAGTAGTACACTCTCGTGCTTCCAAACGGCACGTGTATACAAACACAGCAGACATAATTTCCTTCACTATAATTAGGAGATCATCAGGGACTGTAAACCATGAGGCATCTTTTTAGAGTGCAGCCACCAAGAATTTGATTTGTCAAGAATTCCTGGCTTTTTGTTCTGGTTGACCTCTCAGCCTCTTAAGTGCTTTTTTGTTATGGTTTTTATTTGTTTTGTAGTTGGTAAAATAAGTTTCTTCTCTGTGTGATGCCTCCATTTCAGTTGCACTCTGCCAGTTAGGGAGGACATTCGGCTGTCTGTCCTGTTGGCCTCACTCTGAAAGAGACGCTTGTTCCCGAGTACTCATTTACTATAACAGATTATGTTTTTCCTTTCGAGAAGGAAGTGTTCAAATGGACTGATTATCTCCATGTGGTTAATATGTTTTGTCGTATTACCTTCCTGATGCAATTATTGAAGATACTTAAGGATTCTACCAAGCTTCACCTTGTGCTTAGAGCTCTAGACTTGTAGCATAGCCTGGACTTGATGACCTTGTTCTTTGATTTGATAGCAAACTTGAGTTAATTTCTTTAAAAAAGGGGGCTTTCGTGGTAACCTGAGTTTTTGCATGAAAGCAAAATCCAGACATTGTTTTCAAATGGTTTTCTTGCTTGGAATTGTCTTAGTTTCTACCCAAGATTTTAATGAAATTTGCAACTGTTTACCAGTGTGAAACCAGCAGCTTACCTGTCAGTATTCTTCCCCGGTTCTTCTGCTGGGCATCTTTGGCTGTCATGTGAGAATAGTTCCATCATGAGTGGTCTGGAAACAAGGTCAGCAGAGTTCAGATTTTGCTCCAATACACATTCTCCTCACTGTGTCTTTTCTTTCATTGTTGACATTCTTGTAACCTTAAGACTAAGAAATGTACTTCACACTTCTTAGCTTTGTGTGAGAATACTGGAAAAGACCAAAAAACAACCCCCAGACTTTCAGGGCTGATTACTTAAGGCACATATGTTAAGATGAAAATTCGTCTTGAGGAATTCCATTTAGTGACAAATAGCTCTTGCTTTGGTAAATAATTTAAAATTCTGAGCTTTATTTTAGAACATTTTTATTATCAGGGTGCAGGTCTCAGAACTGAATGCAAACAGCTGCTGGAGGATTGTTACATGAAGCATGTTTCCAGTTAGACACAAAAGTAAAAATTAAGACACCATTAAATTTGTCAAATTGGAAATTGCTTGGCATTGTTCATTTTGGGTAAAAAAAGGTCATTTTTCTTTTCCTTATGGTGAAATCAGAGTTCACGGTCTTGTGATTCTACACATGATGTACAATTCTACACAAAAATGCAGTGTTTTTGTAAGTTACATTAAATGTTTGAAAGTAGCTATGTTGAAAGATGCTTGTAAGAATTTTAAAACCTTGATGTATGTTACATCCTGTTTAACAGTATTTTACGTTTATGTAGGTTCCTCTAAAGAAGGAGGAGCTGGAGCTGTGGATGAGGATGATTTTATTAAGGCATTTACAGATGTTCCTACTGTACAGGTAAGGGTGCTGTGTATATTCATGTTTGTTTTCAGAAATACGTTATTTACAATAATGTGTTAACCTGCTTGTAAACTTACGTAATTTTGCAGTGTTCTAAGCAAGCATCATTACTTTTCCTTTTTTCTGACCTTAGAGTCTCCATGGAAAGCTCTTTATTTTTCCAGTAGTTACCAAAAAAAGTGCCACCTTTACTGTCCTACTAATCATTGCCACATTGTGTTTTGGCTAAAATGCCTTATTGCTTTTCTCAAACTTTTCCAGGGAGCTGGTGAAAATAATTGTATGTTTTAATAAGGAAAAATATTAACATAACATTTGGAAAATTTAGGGCTGCAATTTCAAGGGATAATCAAGTAATAATAATAATACAGGCAAATAATTCAAAAAGCAAGAATTGTATTTTCAAATTTGCCTGCGTTGTAATGATGTGTGTCTGGTATACATGGCCTTAGTCTAGCAATATTTTAAAAAATTAAATCTAGTGCCTTATTTTCATACTAGTGAACTTGTTGGATTCTGAGTTCTTAATTAAAAGATCACATTTAAATTTCTATTCTTTTAGTGTGGGAATTGCACATATTTCGTACTTTCACATAGTTGAGTCACTTAATATGCATGTAGCTTATGAGGTTTATTTTGAGTAAGTTTTCCTTGAGCAGCTGAGGTGTGGATTACAACCAAAAATTCAGTAAGTCATAGTTCCCAAATGACAGAATAATTTTGTAGTACTGCCTTTTCTTGATATGTATTTTTGTTCTATTTTTATTTCCCAAGCATAGTTACTTGTTAGGTCTGCTTCTGCAGGCAGCAATACTGTCTGCTTTCATGAAGGAGCACTCAATCTTCATGATCCCTGTCACATCAAGGAAGTCTTTGTCTTACAATGTAAGAGCTTTATGTTTCTTTGCCTCCTCAGACTGTGTTAAGAATTCTTTGGAGGACGAAAACATGCAGCTCTTAATATTGTTTATCCCTGTTACGTTGAACAGAGCCATATTCCACAGAATAGAGAATGTGGTGCTTGTAGTTCTGTGCCTTAGTGTTTGCAGTCCCAAGCAGAGTTCTCTAATTACTCGGGCTGGTTGGTAACACTGCAAGAACAAAAGTGGGGTGACCACATGACAGGGACCAACACATGTTACTTTCTGTCTGACTGCTGAATGGCCTAGGAAGGTAGGTCATTCTCTAAACAGCAAGAAATAGAGGAGAAAGACATTTGTCCTTACTAGTCTCCCTCAAGTTGAGGTGAGGAGACAGGAGAGAAATGTGTAACTGACTCTAAGATTACGTATTTGTTTCCTGGATGAGCATGCAAGAAAAAAAAATGTGATTTTATTTTAGTGTCCTTAGGAATAATGACCTCCTGTCCAACTTCATGCTTCTGGCTGTGGACAATCTCTGATCTTTCGAAAAAAAACAAAAAAACAAGGCAGATTCCACGTTCTGAGACCATGTTAATTACTAAGAAAGCAGGAAATTTCTCTGTTAGGCTTGTGAAGAAAATGTTTATGACCAAATTGTCTTAAAAGCAAAGGACAACATGAGGAGAGAGAGTTGTTTGTACATTACTGGGCCCATTCCTGCGTCTCTTGTTTTCATTGCATTTTTGGATTTGAGTGGTGGCTTCATTGAAAGTAAGAAAGGAAACTGTATGGAAAACCAGATTCAGTTCAGGATCAAGATCAGATGCATCTGAATTAATCAGATAAATTGAGGTTACTTACAGTATGGGTATGTTTTAAGTCATTCTTAAAAGCCTCTAGTGGTAGATCTGACTTTCCAGTAAGCTGTTCATATGACTGCTCATCTTTTCTTAGGAATGTCATATTGTTTACTTGTACCCAGTTTTTAATCCCCCTATTGAAAATACTTTTCATCTGTATAGTTATTATTCTTAGTTGTGTTTGTGCTTTTAATTTTTCTGTCTTTGATGTTGCAGTTGCCTTTAATGATGTGTGTGTATGTTGCCCTCTAATGGGTAGCAGCAGTTTTTGAAGAAGATGGGTGATTTTTAGATGTAGTCTGATGGATCTATGTGCCAAAAAGAGAAGTACTGTGGTGACAGGATTGTGTCTTCACATTCAAGATTACAACCATACTGTTTTTACAACTTAAGCCTTTGCTGAAACTGAAAAAATTCTGTGTTTAGGTTATTAAGAGTAATTCCCATTAATAGCTAAAATTTGTTTGAAAACAAGTTCCGTTCTTTTTACAGAAGTCTGATGTGGGAACTTATGAGAAAAAAATGCATTATGTCATTGGCTGAACACATAATTTAATCTTGGCCTCCTGAAAGTATAATTAATCAAGGACAGGGAGAAAAGAAATTATTAAAATATTGCCTTTTATTCCTGTGAAGTTAAAGTAGGTATGTACTACCTTGAAAATACAGAATTTTTCAGTGGAATTATGGTTTTTGTTTCATGACAAGATAAAATTACACCATTTATTAAATTCTACACTGCAATGCCAATTTGAAAATTCCTCAGTCCAGTTCTATTTGTGCCAGGTAATTAAAGAAAAAATCCAGTTCTTTGCCTAGAAATGCTAATAGGGTAGATATTAACCCATTGTACAGGTTGCTTCTGTGTTTGTCTGGTGCCCAGCGTGTTTCAGTCTTGCAGCAGTAACTATACTGTACAACATGGTCTCTCATGACACAGAGGCTGACAACAAGCAAGTCCTATTTTCAGGATTTGCTTAATGAAACAGCTTGCAAAAGGTTTTTGTACCTTGACCAAGACTTCAGACTGAGATTTGAGTGTGCACTGAATGGTCCTCAGTTAGATGCTGCCAAAAGGCATCATCCTGCTTCCGTTCTTGTTGCACTTCACTTCTTTAAGTTCACAGAGAAATGCTGAGTTTCCAGAGAAATTTTTGCCTCTCCTCTTATAGGATGAGCTTTCTGTATATTAAAGCTCTGAACTGAGCAGGAGACAGGTCAAGGTGGGTTATGGTAAAGGGACATACCAAGGAGGTTGATGCATGTCTTGAATTCTGATGGCATGAAGTGTCACTGTAATATGAAGCTGCATCTTGAGTTAACCAGTGACTAGTCCCTTGCACTTTTAAAGAAAAATAAAAATTTTCTTTCATAATGGAAATTAATTTTGATTAAAAAGCTTACTGAGATTCATGTAATACTTCCTTTTTTTAAGAGTATGGTACTAACAGAATTAGTGTTAGAATAAACTAGGGTTGTGTAACAACTATTGGTAGGCTACCAGTATACACAGATACATTAAATGGTGATCCAAAACTCATGTTTGATTTTGTGAGCAGTGGAATAGAAAGTCTGTTACACTTGGACCCAATTTTTTTCATTAAGTCATTTGTTCATTTTAAGTAAGTTATACATCAGATGTTTAGTGACTTCCAGTGAAGGAAACAGTAATCCTGAGGAATAGCTTTCTGGGTTTTATGGATGCAGTCATGTCTCCTGTATAGAACTGCAAAGCTGCTTCCACAGTGTATCGTGGAAGAGCTCACACAGCTGTGTGGTAATAAAAATCTCAGTTTTGTTGGTAAAGTATATTCAGGAATCGTTTTCCACCTTATAGTGAAGCTGGTCTGGGTGTACTCATTCATCTGTTTCTGAGAAGGTTCCTACCCTGTTTATTCTGGAAACTCAATATGCAGGTGTTTTAGAGCTCTGATGTCTTTCACCTCCTCCATATTCCAGCATGAAATATGCACACCTCCATAACCATATTCTGTTAAAGTGTTGGAAAAAGAGTAGATGGCAATGGAGTTAAGGTTCCATATCTTCTGTAAGTTAAATTAATTTGATATGCTCAGGAAACTGGAAAACTAGACTGTGTTTGGAATACCCTTTACAGTAATTTGAAGATGCCTGGGAAATTAAGATATTTTGAAGAAGATACTCATTCAGCTTAACCACAGAACAGCAGAAAGACATTCCATTGTTTTTACAGTAAGATCAAAGATGCATATATACAGGCTAGAACAGTGTGTTCAAGAGACAAAGCTCTTAAGCAATTCATGCAAAGCAAGGTGTCCTAACCACTGGCACTTTTTTCCTCTGTGTGCTCTTGCACATGCAAAAGTTATGTCTTGTACTTAAATAATGAGGGAGCATCAGGCCCTGCTATTTAAGTGCTATGTAAGTTACCATGCTGGTGTACAGCTTTCACTGTAGAAAGGTATGAGTTTCCTTGAAGTCCTGACTCATATCTGCCAGCCCCATGTCTTGAATGTGTCTCGGGTGGCCGTAGGTGCTTGTGTATGGGCCACTGAGTTTTGCCCAATGTGATTATTTAAAAAAAAATCTGATCCAAAAAACTGGAAATGTTTAGCTGAAAATATGCTTTTTAGAAAAAAACCCTGGCCAGATCAACTTTCTGCTTAGTAATTTGCTTCATATCCTCTTAAACTTGTTCTCAGTCTGGAGGAAATAAAAACCCTTAAATTTTACATGTGCAGGGGAAGCAGAAAAAAGCATCCTTTGACTTATATCCAGGAAAATAGAAGGGCAGTCAGTTTATTTGACAATAATGTGTTTTCCTGAGTAGGTTTTTTATTCTTTTCTTCNAACAGTAATCCTGAGGAATAGCTTTCTGGGTTTTATGGATGCAGTCATGTCTCCTGTATAGAACTGCAAAGCTGCTTCCACAGTGTATCGTGGAAGAGCTCACACAGCTGTGTGGTAATAAAAATCTCAGTTTTGTTGGTAAAGTATATTCAGGAATCGTTTTCCACCTTATAGTGAAGCTGGTCTGGGTGTACTCATTCATCTGTTTCTGAGAAGGTTCCTACCCTGTTTATTCTGGAAACTCAATATGCAGGTGTTTTAGAGCTCTGATGTCTTTCACCTCCTCCATATTCCAGCATGAAATATGCACACCTCCATAACCATATTCTGTTAAAGTGTTGGAAAAAGAGTAGATGGCAATGGAGTTAAGGTTCCATATCTTCTGTAAGTTAAATTAATTTGATATGCTCAGGAAACTGGAAAACTAGACTGTGTTTGGAATACCCTTTACAGTAATTTGAAGATGCCTGGGAAATTAAGATATTTTGAAGAAGATACTCATTCAGCTTAACCACAGAACAGCAGAAAGACATTCCATTGTTTTTACAGTAAGATCAAAGATGCATATATACAGGCTAGAACAGTGTGTTCAAGAGACAAAGCTCTTAAGCAATTCATGCAAAGCAAGGTGTCCTAACCACTGGCACTTTTTTCCTCTGTGTGCTCTTGCACATGCAAAAGTTATGTCTTGTACTTAAATAATGAGGGAGCATCAGGCCCTGCTATTTAAGTGCTATGTAAGTTACCATGCTGGTGTACAGCTTTCACTGTAGAAAGGTATGAGTTTCCTTGAAGTCCTGACTCATATCTGCCAGCCCCATGTCTTGAATGTGTCTCGGGTGGCCGTAGGTGCTTGTGTATGGGCCACTGAGTTTTGCCCAATGTGATTATTTAAAAAAAAATCTGATCCAAAAAACTGGAAATGTTTAGCTGAAAATATGCTTTTTAGAAAAAAACCCTGGCCAGATCAAGTTTCTGCTTAGTAATTTGCTTCATATCCTCTTAAACTTGTTCTCAGTCTGGAGGAAATAAAAACCCTTAAATTTTACATGTGCAGGGGAAGCAGAAAAAAGCATCCTTTGACTTATATCCAGGAAAATAGAAGGGCAGTCAGTTTATTTGACAATAATGTGTTTTCCTGAGTAGGTTTTTTATTCTTTTCTTCTTTAGAAATCTGTTCTTTTACAGGAACAGTTCAATAAAGACATTAATTCATTTATAACCAAATAGTGACTGTTGCATGATTAGATTGTTCAGGTTTCAATATTGGTCTTACTGTATAGTGAGGACTCTGACTACAGGTGGCTCCTTATATTTATTTACTGACTGGATAAGTTAATAAATGGTAGTCTTAAAGTAGCAATACATAGAGAAGCTATGGAAGCCTTTTAATTTAATTTTTCAGACAAATTTTTAGTGTTCTCACAGCCCAGTTAGTTCCTCAGAGAGTCCCAGCTCCAAAGGAGTTGCAATGAGTTAAAATGTTGATTGAGTTTCATTATGCGAGTGAGTATGAAAATGAAATTGAGTTGCCATAATAGTGCAGCAGATTATCTAAAACCTCTGCTCCTGTTGAATTATTTATTTTTTTAAGTGGAGTTAATGAAATTTTGGATATGATTAGCTCATCACAAACGTGAAAGGTAGAATCTTGAGGAAAATGTTGCTGCTTTAGCCTTTTTTTTTAAATGAATATTCACTGAATTCACTACTCAGTGATATCCTTACACATTGATCTTAAAATGGCCATTTATAACACTTACACAGTTCTCTGGAACTTTGAGGGGAAGATTTGCAGAATTAGAATTGTATTTTCACTCTTCTCAAGCTATCACATTACCTGGGATATTAACAATATGAACTTTATGATTTTTTTATTATTACTATTTTTAATACTTCAGATCTATTCTAGTCGGGAGCTTGAAGAAACGTTGAACAAAATCAGGGAAATTCTTTCAGATGACAAACATGATTGGGATCAACGAACTAATGCGGTAAACTTCTTATCTGGTTTGAGGTTTGGGTGGGTGTATTTCATAAAGCACAGGCAGACAGATATTTTAAAATGTTTTTTTCTTTAAGTCATTACACTCCAGATAATGAAAAAAAAATTCATTTTAATTTTTAAACCTTGAATTTCTGTATACAAAGTAAGTTTGAGTATTTTTTAAATTCTAAAATGCATTTTTGCTGATATTTAAGTGGAAGCTTTTCTAAAAGCCATCATATATGTTTAAATTTGGCATTTATGCAAAACTACATGTTCTACACGTTAACTGCTAGCATTGGTACCTCTTGTGTGCAGCTATGAAAAGTTTCACTTACAGGGTTAAAATGTTTGTATGTAGCATTTATGTTTTTTAATCAGGTTTATGGCATCTTAGTGTTTATAGACACGTATGTGAACAAAATTGTGTTTGTGTATTTGTATTCTGGGTTCTGAGGGATTTTTGAGCTCTAGAGTTTAAGTAATATACGTTTTTTACAGTTTTTTAAATTACTGCCATATATTTAAAAGATTTTGCTTTAAAGGCATGCCTGCATGTATTTTTGCATAGTGAAGCCATTCCTTTTTTATTATTATTTTGAAATCCATATTGGCAATGTCCTAACCCAAATGCATGAATTTTTTTAGCTGAAGAAGGTTCGGTCCTTGCTTGTCGCTGGAGCTGCACAGTACGATGGATTCTTCCAGCATTTACGGCTGTTGGATGGTGCTTTTAAGCTGTCAGCCAAGGATCTCAGATCCCAGGTGGTTAGAGAAGCCTGCATTACTGTAGCGTAAGTACAGTTTATGTGCCTTTGTGTACCTTGCTAGATGTTAGTGTGGGTTTGACTTGGAGATGCTGTATCAGTGTTGCAGAAGAGATTATCTTGTTGGGCTGCTGTACACTGTGACTGATAAAGAGTCAAGTCAGAATCTGAAGCCACAGAGAAAAAGAAATGCTTAAAGGAATTTGTTCTCTTAGGGGATAAGCATAGTTGATAATCCCGTAACAGATTGTATGTGAATAACCAGTTACCATCATTGCACTGAATACTTAGTGCACGTTAATGCAAACTGCTGTGAATGATATTGGGGACTAATCTTAAGATCACTTATGGTTGGGTGATTGGCACAGAACTTTACAGGGACTGCTTGTAAAGACAACGTGAATAGCCCTGTAGTGGTTTGCACATAGAGCATTTTGGTGATATAGTACCTCTCATGGAATCATGGAATGGGTTTGGCTTGAAAGGGACCTTAAAGATCAACTAGTTCCAACCCTCCTGGCAGTGCAGGGACGCCTTGCACAAGACCAGATTGATCAAAGCCCCATCTAGCTTGGCTTTGAACACTTCCAGGATTGTCTCTCTGGGCAAGACACAGATGACCATGATAATTTTAGAAGCCGTGACTAAACTGAAATGAAACCTTCACCCTTAGCATCTTGCAGACTCCTTTAAATTCAAGGGCAGAGGGGAAAACCAGAGTAGTCTTTCCCATTTCCATGTTTTCCATGACTTTTTTATCCTCTGGAAAGACATTAATGTAACTGCTGATTTTCAGTGCCCATCTGAAACAAGAACACCACAGAGTTCACCTTTGCTGTTCTGGTCTCCTGATGGAACAGACTGAAGGGAAATGTGGGAGCATACAACTGCTCTTTCCAAGTAAATTGAGACCTTGAGAAAATAATAGTAACCTTTCCTAACATGAAGTCAGGAGTGGTGTAAAAGTACTCTGCAAATGTTCTCATCCAGGCCTAACAACCTGGAACTTTCCTTGATCCCTAAAACTTTGATATATTTGATGTGTCATTTGCTGCTGGCTGAAAATTCTTTTTATATAGTCTGTCTGCACGAAAGAAGCATTTGGTGTCACCAGTGGACAGTTAAATTACTGCGTGTTTGTATGTGTTTTTATATTTGTTAAAACTGAAAACATAACCTTTAACAGACAAGGGAGTCAAATTTTATGGTTGGCCAATTGTGGTGAGTTTAGTAGTTTTGCCTGCATTCAATAGGAAAAAAATCTCAATTTATGGAAAATTTTAGATTTATATGTCTCAAAGTGTGTTAAAAAGCAGAAATACAATTATATTTTATATGGACATGAGAATTTAGGCTTTCCAGTTGTATTTGTTTTTCATTATGAAATAAAGTTATTCATGTTTGGCTTCTAAGTGTGCCTGGAAATCACAAAATTGAGAAATTCTGCTGTTTGGAAAGACGAGTCTTTAAAATCCACAGTTAACTTCACTATTTTAAGACTATGAAATCAATTTATGTTAACAAGTTGTATTTCTTTTCCCTAAACAGCCACCTTTCAACTGTTCTGGGAAACAAGTTTGACCATGGCGCTGAAGCGATTGTGCCTACTCTTTTTAACCTGGTTCCCAACAGCGCCAAAGTGATGGCCACCTCTGGGTGCGCAGCCATCAGGTTCATTATTCGGGTAGGTGTTCCTCTCTCACTTTGCCTGCTAGGAATTTTCAGGTAGTGGCTCTTGGCAGAGATAATAACTATTCTGAAATACAGGTTTTTTAAATCATTTTTTAGTGGAAGAGTAATGTTTCTCATGGGTGGACAGATACTGTGTGTCATTGAAACCAATTGGCAGCCTTGTCATAGTAAAGGTGGAAGAATAGGTACGAAAAGCAGGTCTGTTTTCATGTTTTGGGCAGAGGGTGCGGTTTGTATTGTGTTAATTGAAAAAAGGCCGAGTATGTTTCAAAGGGTAACTGCTTTTAACTGCCTTTCTGGAAAAGACGAAGTTAAACTAGTAGCTAAGAAACTAGTGAGATTTTTAAAAGTGCAAACAACAAAACAAAGGTATTTCTTTCTACATATACGCTTCCCCCCAAAAAATTTGGAACCATGGAGTTAGTGGTAAAATGTTGAAAGAGGCTACACATACATGGATCAGTTCAGAAAGCACAGTTTCACAAAAGAAAAATCCAATAGAGACTTGAATCCCTGGATTTAAGAACTTTCAAAGCTGAGTCCTTAAAGCTATAGCATATGGAACAGTGGAGCATATGGAACTGTCCTAGCTGTTTTCTATTGAATGTTCTTCATGCATCTTCTACTGACTAGTGTCTCAGGAAAGATATTTAGAGTTTTGGGACTTGTACTGATATTTTTGTGTTTCACATAAAGTGGGAGTTTCTACATTAAAAGTTGCAGTGTTCTTAATGCCAAGCACTTACTGCTTTTTACTATGATCTCATTGGTGGTTTTAATTTTGTAAGTCATTGGAAAACCTAAGTGGTTTCATCACTTACACCTTCTATTGCCATCCTCAGTATGTTTTGGAATCTGTACTTGCTCTGCATGTGCCTCTGAGAATGTGCTCTGAGACCTCTGCATGCATGACCTTTGCATCAGCACTTGGGCTAAAATAAAATCCCTTGTCATTTTTCCCCCATACTCTTACACTGCACTGTGAGATGGCACAGACTTGAGAATGAAGGAAGGAATACACCTTACACAGGATCATTAAAGCTGTAAGAGAACAATACCATTTGCAGTAGTGTAAGACAAGCTCAGGCATGTAAAAAACTAACCCTGGCTTGTCCACAGGAGCCAAATCAAGCACGAGAAAAGCAGCATGAAATAAAAATTCACCAGTTACATTAAGTTGGCTTTATTGGTTCAGTTCGTTTGAAGACAAGCTTACACATCAGCTATAGTTGCCCTGATTTTGTTTAAATTTCTGTTCTTCTTAGCTGTGACTTAACATAGTGGATTGGAAGCATAAAAGCAAGAAAATCTATCCACAGCGTTCAAATACCTAACCAATAAATGGCATGTGTGAGGTGTTTTGTCAGAAAATTCATATTTCAGTGGAAAAAGAATTAAATATCAAACAGAAGTGCAGCCCCATGCCCCTTTGGACTTCCATCCTTTGGACTAAATGTGTATTGGTCAGGGGGTCTTTGATATTTGAATATTTAGAATTTGAATATTTAGATTTGAATATTTAGAACCCAAGCTACTGCAGTTTTTGGAGTCAGTGTTTTGCTCAAAAACTCCCACCAGAATCCAGTGACAGCCAGTTCAATTCCTGGTGCTTTACTGTGTAATTGCTATAAAGCGAGTATACATAAAAAGAGGGACACTGTACTATACCAGTGGTATTGAAGACCTTCATCTCATCTTTGTGCCTTTATTGAATTTCATATTTCTTCTCCAGGAAGTTCGTACACTGTAGTCTGATTTCTCTTTTTTGACTCTTAGTACATCAGGAAACCAATTTAAAAAAATGAAGGTGGGGGGCAGGGAGGGAATCATGGAGAGATGGCATGGTGGCAGAAATGTTTTCAGAAGGAGGTGGGATTCAGATTAGTCTGACCTGCAATGTGTTTTGGGAGGAAGCACGTATCATTACATCCTCAGAGGAGTAGCAGATGAAATGTGCCGTCTTAGAAACTGAATGAAAGCAAGCCTGAGGCTTTGGTTCCTTTGCAAAACACTTTCTAGAAATTACAGCATCGATAGCTCCAAAGACTTGAAAAGTACAGGTTTCTTCATCTGTAAAAAAACTTCATTTTTACCCCTGATTTGCCTGTTGTCCCTTTCTGGAAGTCATATGCCTCTTTTCAATTTGCAAACTATGCAAAACACAAACAAACGCCCTAAAACTGTATATCAGGATGAACAAATGTAACTGTTAGGCTCTTGCAGAATTTTTGATTAATGCCGTGCTAATTCCGAAATTGGCAGTACCCTGTGAGCTGATGATTATCTCTGCTTTTTTTGTGATTTATGTGTTTATATCCTGCAGCTGTGATACATGAAAGAGTAAGAATTCTTCAGTACTGTACTTCATATGCTCTTGGATTTCTTTTAATTAGCCTACTGTTTCACACTGTATTGAGGACTGTTTTAGAAATTACCTTAGGTATTTAATCAAGAAGGGACTAAAGAAATTAACTGTAAATAGATTTGTTGAACCATGTTACTCTTACTTGGAATTCCGATGTTAATATTTTATGTCTACAATTAGTTAAGAAAAGCTGAAGTAAGGCAGCTTTAATTTGGAATTCTATAATGCATTTGGATTTAATGTAGTTTATCTAATGCATAGTTTGTTTTCTTCTCCTGTCGGATGTTAGGTGTTTCCATATAGATTATATACATAAGCATTATATGTCAGTGCTTTTATTACTTTATTGACATATTTTGCATTAAAGGTCCTTGTAGCACTGATCATACTGATCCCTATAAGAATGCCCATGTTTTCATATTTGTTGATTCACTTTCTGCTCTATAACCCTGACTTTTAAGGTGGCTATTACTGCTTTTTTTCCTGTGGCAAAACTAAAATAGCATCAGCTTTCAACTTCTTTGAGGAGGCAGCTACGTTTGAACTTCTTATACTACTTTTGACAGCAAAGTATTGTATATCATGATGTGATTGTTGATGGCACTGAAAGTGGTTTTTGCTTAGCCTTTTGGAAGACAATAGCTTTAGTCAATTGACATGCTAAAAGCAGTCTTTTATTTAATAGTATTCTATGATTTAGTATTGGTAAGCATTTTAAATTATTGTAGTTTTTATTATGTTGCTAATTCTGTTTGAATTAATTAGTACAGTACAAATTCAGAATTCAAGAATACTTTTCTCTGCTTTGTCCTTTTTTCGTTAGCATACTCATGTGCCACGACTCATACCTTTAATAACAAGCAACTGTACCTCAAAATCAGTTGCAGTTAGAAGGTGAGTACATTATAAATGAAAATGATTAAAGCAGTTGCTTTTTAAAATATGATTATCATATGTTGAAAATTAACAAGTTAAAAGATTTATGGCCATAAACTCTGAACACACAAAACTGTTACCCAGTAAACTACAAACTACAAAAATTAATTTCAGCCTTGAGACAGTGGCTGCTACCTTAGGACACAGAGCATCCATGTGTTGTCATGTTCAAGAACTCAGCTACATCTCCAGCATGTTGCTTTCTCTGAGGACATGATGCTTGAACACTTGGATTGGCTCTTGAGAAAATTAGTTTTTGACCGAGTGTAATTTTCTGCACCGAATCACACAAAAGCGGTTAATGCTGTTTCTGGCCCTACACTAGTCCTGAAAGTGATGTTGCTGTGTGTATGCAGGAAACAGCTTGAGCATATGAACTATTTTCTTTGAGTCTGAGCTGCCTTTGCATCCAAAGCAAGTGTTACCTCAACCCAGATTGTACTGACCTGCCACAACTTCGGGTTTGACTGCAGAACAATTCACAAGGCTTCAGTGCCTCCACATGCCGTGGCTTTACTGAGGAACATTAGAGTGTAGGTGGCTTTGGTACTGCAGTTCACAATCCAGTGAGCATCAGTGAAGGCATTGTCTCCATACTGCTTTCATTCTTTAGGAAAGACAACGAAACACTAGATCGGTTGTAATAATGAAAAGCATTTCAGGGTTTCTTGGCATGCCTTGCTGGTGTCCAAAGGATTTGTGCAGAACAAAAATCAAATTTGTCCCTCCAGAACAGGTCAAAGATGCATCATAACCAGAAAAAGTGATAGTTTCAGGCAATCAAGTTCACTACCTGTTTGAAAATTGTTATCTACCCCTCCCTAACTTGTGTCAGTTCAATTTTTTGTCAGCATCTAGCTTCAGACATAGTTTAAAAGTATGCCTTCTGCTAATGGCGGTTTGCTAAAGTGTCAGGATTCCCAAATTAATAATGGATACAGTTACATAACTTCATTAATACAGTGCCAGCAAATCTTTTGCAGTGCTTTCTATATGCAGAGCCCTGTACTAATGGTCTTATGTTTTCCTTTATGCTACATACTCAGTAATGGCAGATGGAAGGATGGAAGTAGTGTTTGGGACAGAAGTACACTGCCACAGTAATATTATATTGTGTCTTAAATATTTACTTTTTATATTAAGATTTTATACTCTTTACAATTTTTTCAACTTCTTTGATTTATGTCTGTTATTTTGGGACTAATACAGTTAACATAGGGTATGTGTAATAGCATGGCTTGAGCAGCACATCGTTAATTGAACCACATCTATTATTTTGAAGTTTTAAGATCAGTTAGCCTCCGTGTTTGCTTAATACACAGAATATTTTAACTTTCCAATAAGGTGACCAATGCCCTTATTTGACAGATAAATGAGCTTTTGTTTAATTTATTTCTCTCAGGGGGAAAGAAGAAAGTTAGTGTTTATTTCACAAGCATATTAGAGAAATGAGTATTTAATTATAACTTTTGTTCTGTGTTTTTAGGCGCTCCTTTGAATTTTTAGACCTGTTATTACAAGAGTGGCAAACACATTCACTGGAAAGGTATGGGCCAGTATACTTTTTCCCTTAAAATAAACCGCTAATGTAATTTAAGACAGAAATATTGTCGTTGAATCCTTTAATTGGATTATGTTGTTCAGTGTTGGCCAGCCTTTCTGGTATAGACAGCCTTTCTAGCACAGCAGGTCATGTGGCTCACTCAGGTGCCAGGGGGGAGGGAGAGCTGTGTGTTCCAGCCTTGGCTTCCTGTTGCCTCCTCTCCTTACCCTCTGCCTCTCTTATCGTGCCTGTGAGCAATGCATACACAGGTAAGCATCTGTCTTTTCTCCTGGAAGGAGCAAATTCATGTGTTTGCTGTACAAGAGGGTGAGTAGGCTTAGGCTGGAGGACTTTTTGTGGTAGTGAGTAACGGCACACTGTAGCTTCTCCAGATAGATGGGGAAATAGTACGTGCATCAGTTCTGTGGGATGGTCACTGTAAACACAGGGTAGGAGCAAAGAGACTAAAGGGCATCCAGAGAAGACTCTGAAGAATTCATCCAGCTCCAGTCACATTTCTGTCCTCCAAGGTGCTCCTGAGAAAGGGAGCAATGGGGAAATCACTTAATTTATGCCAAAGTGTCTAAAAAAAACCCACACAACCCACCACCTCCCCCTCCACCCCCACAAAAAACCTCAAATAACGAACCTCCCACCCAAAACTTACCTTGAATTAAAATTTGTTTATCTTCACAAGTTTGTATTCTGATGGGTATTTTGCTGTTCTTTGAGCATGTATTCAGATTTGGAACTCATATATCTATTGAGAACCCAGAAGCTTTCAGAGCTGAAAGAAAACCTATGGTCCTAATTTTTCCCCTTTTCTTACTATTAATATAACAGTGGAAATATTTTTTCCACTTCAGGAAGGCAGATGTCTTAAGAAAGGTATTTTTCAATAACTTTTTAAGTGTGATACATGGATATATGTCAGAAAAGTAGATTAAAATCTTTTTAGATTGAAGGAGTAAGATGACCTAAACCTTTACAGAAGGTACGGTTATGGCATCGATGTGCTTAAGTGTTTGTTTACTGCTTATCTTGGAAAGAACTAGTATTGCAGCTGTTTTTTACTTGGTGGAAAGTTAATTAAAGTGTAAAGCTACTGCTTAGAATTTGGAGTAGCAAAATAGCTTGAAGAATGTCTTTCTTCTAGGCATGCAGCTGTCCTGGTTGAAACAATCAAGAAGGGCATTCATGATGCTGATGCAGAAGCAAGAGTGGAGGCAAGAAAGTGAGTTTTGATTAATTTTGCTCTGAAAAATTGCATGTGCTAAATGAGAGATAGAAGGCTCCTAATCCAAGGTGAACTGCTATCCATGGCTGGAGAGGAGGACACATATTTGGTTGAAACGCTGTTTCTGTCCTGAATTACTACCTAGTTGCTTTTTCAAAAGACCTTCTCAAAGCTGAGTCAGTCAACACAGTTGTGCAGCATTTGATGATTCTACTGAAAGAAGAGTTAGAAAGATTGATACTGCTGTATAATCATTCTCCCCCCATTAATTCTTTAAACAACTGCAGCAGTTTGACTAGTGAGAAGGCCAGAAAAGAATTCCTTTTGCTTCCCCACAGAACTGGTAAGTGAATGTGAGACATTCAGAGAATAAATTTACGTTATTTTGAAAAGATTATTTCAGTCAGTGGAGGTGGTTTCTTTGATGATTTGATGAGCATTGTTGTATGCTTTGCATAGTCTCAGTTCCTTTCACTCCCATGCATGGTTCATTCTGTAATCTTTACTTCCTGACTCCACCCTTTAAAGAAAATATAGAGCATTTACATGTGGTTATTATCTTTTGCAGGGCTTATCTGGGTCTTAGAAATCACTTTCCTAGTGAAGCTGAGACTCTCTACAATTCTCTGGAGCCACCCTATCAAAGAAGCCTTCAGACCTACTTGAAGAATTCTGGCAGTATAGCATCTCTCCCTCAGTCAGACAGGTCATCCTCTAGCTCACAGGAGAGCCTCAAGTAAGGGTCACTTCACTGTTTCTGAGCCAAGAAACAAATGCAGTTTCTCAAAAGCAAATTATCCAGATTCCTGTTGAATACAGAGAAGCTGCAGTTTTATTTTGTGACTTATAATTCTTTCAATAAGAAGTTCTTCTGTGGTGGTTTGCTATGTGACGGTGTCACCCCAGCAAGGTGAAAAGTATGGGCAGTCTTTAACTGGATTTTAGCATGCCGAATTCATGTATTCATTCCCTAACAGCTGCTTTAAACACCAAAATATCTTCAAAGTTCATATTGATATCCAGCATTCTGATGCGTTGAAGAGATCTAGGAATGCTATAATGGTGTTACTCCTTTTTCATCTCTTTTCACTGGCAGGCATGAAAAAGGGACATCAACAAGGAGATTCATTGAGACTGCAGATTGGTTTGGGGTTTTTTTCCCATCTTCACCTACTGAATATGCATTAGCAGTATTTCGCAGCTAGGCCAGTTACTACAGGGTGGGTCTGTGCTGCAGTCAGTGGTGTATTAAAATGCATAGACAGTCTTGAGCTGAATAAATTAAAGTTTGCTTAGGTACCAATAGCAAAAGAAATCTACTGGCTTTTTAGCAGAAATGTGAAGTAGTAGTATGTGGTGATTTTTGCCTTTAAATGCTAGAAAGCTTCCTCAAAGTATTTCAAGCTTTTAATATTTCAGATGCTTCATTACCAAAACTGGTGAGCTTGTCTGCTCACTTTTGACTTAAAAGCAAAGACTGCTTCTAGCATATTGAAAGTTGCCTTTTTTTCTTTTGGCTAATGCCTTAAATACCAGAGGTTTACCTTATCTTTCTTATGATACTTATAATTATAAAAAAATATTTAAAAAAATAATTGTCTGTGGTGCTGTCAATTGCTAGCACTTCATTTTCCACAAACAAATGTTTATTCAAAGATTAAATATTCTTGTTTAAATTAACCTGTATTCCCCATCTGATAATAGAAGTACTGTTAATGAGGTACTGGTAATAAACTTGTAAAAACTAAATTACAGGGAAATTAGAATCTTAAAATACTCTTACATCTTCAAATATTACTTCCTATATTG
This sequence comes from Aleadryas rufinucha, assembly GCA_013397815.1. Lineage (NCBI taxonomy): Eukaryota > Metazoa > Chordata > Aves > Passeriformes > Aleadryas > Aleadryas rufinucha. The sequence goes on from VZTH01012455.1 coordinate 51,903, forward strand.
CAAGATAGGTAAGTGCTACAGTACAGAAAGTGAGGAGTAAAATAAGAAAGGAACAGAAGAGATGATGATACTGAAAATTAATGAAATTTTAATTGATTTATTACTAACTTTGCATTCAGATGTATGTTATTTTTACTCTGTTACCAAAAATTTTGTTTCTGGCTTTTAGTATAGATGCTGAATTCTCCCTGTGTAGGCTAAATTAGGAAATATGGGTATTATTTTCCTAAAAGTCTGATCCTCTGTGATTTTTGACCTTGTGACCTTAATCATTAATCAGAATTATCATTAATCAGATCATTAATCCAAAACTGTTCTAAAGAAGATGGTAGAATGAGAGGGAAATATGGTGACTTCTGCTTACCTATATGAAACTGCTTACATAAAATGTCAATTGCAGTAGATTGTAGCAGTTGTTTGGGATTTCTGTTTGAAGCAAGTTGCAAGGTCAGGATGCACCCAGGAGCTCTACCTCAGCCTCCTTGCCTTACTTAAGGCAAAGTACCTTCAAAACACTAGTTAGTCATGTCTGAAAAGCAGGTTTATTCAGAATAAGTTGCAAATACATGTTCTTCTGTGAGGATTTAGGTAATGGTGCTGACCTCTATATTAGTGTTCTGAACCTGAGCTAATAACTGGAGTAAATATACAGTATGAGGCATCTCTTTTCTCTCTGCTTCTAGGTTTAAAATTAGAGGAATTATTTTTACCAAGGCTGAGACACTGACTCAGCTTGTAATTTGGCTATTGATGCAATACTCAACTATTTCATCAAATACAAGCTTTTCACGTCAGATACTCAACCAATGAATACACGATTATGTTTTCTTCCACCAGTCTCTTTCTTTTCCCTGGTCTCTCTGGCTGCATTTTACCCTTCCAAACCAGGCCAGAGGATGGGCTCACAATTAAACTTGAGTAGGCTGAAAGATTGTGATTTGGTAACTACTTGTTTTTGCATTGAAAAGGAAAGGAAGACAAAACCTAGAGGAAAAGACATGGGATTTTTCTGCTTTTATAAATTATGGGAGCTCCTGCATTTCAACAGGGGAAATGGAGTCTAGCTGCTTGGAAGCATCAACATTTCCTTTTTTAATTTGTAACTTAATTCTTGAGGCATCTGGGACTGGAGGAGACTTATGGGTTGGACACCTGTTTTTCTTGTTACTGCAGACACTACTTCACATAATGTCTTTCAAAAATAAAGCTTTTTGGGTAGCTCCCACTGTTCTTGTTTGATGGCTGATTTATAAGATCAGCCCTGTGGTTAAAACCTCATACTGGCCACCTTAAATGTTTCTGACCAAGTCTGGAATGCCTGAGCTTTGTTAGCAGTGTGCCTGTTGGTAACTGAAGGATTTAGTGCTTTATGATAGAGATGTAATTTTATCAAATATAAAGGATAAGATGATTCTGGTTTTCTTATCATTCTCTCTTCAAAGTATTTATCTAAAATATGCTGAGAAGGTTGAAGGGGAGAAAAGAACAGAAGATATTTTTTTTTCCTCTCTTTTATTGTTGACTTTTGCATCTGATACGTGAGACTTACTGGATTTACTGACTTTTTTCAGTCGGCCTCTATCTTCTAAATGGTCTGCAGCCAGCCCAGCAAGTCTCGCAGGCAGAGGTAAGGTGATAGTAATGTAGTGCAGTGCACAGTTACTGTTCTTCATGTTCTTTGACTTAAAAGTTCTAAATGCAGCTTAAAATTTGACTGTCTCAGCACTTACCCGGTTTCCAAGAAAAATAAGGGTATGTGTCACTACAAACTGTACCTGGAGGTAAGATTGCATCACACTCACTTCACCTTTTATGTAGTTTCAGTTGTTTCAAGTATAAGACACAATTCGGTATTAATTGATCATCTGTCCTGGAGTTTTGTCATGGAACAGTCACTTTCAAAGAAACAAAACTGTATTCTTCGGTCTGTTCATGATTAGGCTTATGGCAATTGGAAATTAAAGACTCACTGTCTCTTTCATCTGTTCCCTTGTAGCTATTAGTCTTTTCTAAATACATAAATAAATAAAAACCAACAACCAAACCACATATTTGTGATTCAAACAATTTAATTATGTGTTTAGTTTTCAGAATTTAATAAGTTGAATGTCTTTTCCCATAATGTCTTAGGAACTCCTGGAGAATAAATCATTGAGCTGCTTTTTACAAATGGACTGTAATTGAGAGTGCTTGTTTTCTGGATACTGAAACCAATAAGGGGAGTCGAGTTTAGAAGACCTAAAACAATGGTTAAAATTAACTGAAGTGAATAGTTAAAGTACAGTAAATAATAGGAAGTGAATATGAAAATACTGAAGATTAGACCCTAAAGCATTTCAGAGTATGCATTCAGCTCACCTGTCTGTGGCTTTACCTTAGCTGAAGTGTGGGAATATTTTCTTCCTTCAGTTTCTCAAGGAATGATGTGAATTTTCTTACATTTGTGAAGCATTGAATAAGGTAATAAATCACACAAAGGTGCAGAATTATGCCATTTGTACTAGGGTGAGAACACACAGTTTGCATTAAATAATGCTAAAATTTCATGCTGAATAGAGGAAAACGCTGTTGTAAAACAAACTGTCCTTTATAAGCCGTTCATTGCAAGATCAGGTGTAGTTTGCTTTTTAATCTCAGTAATACTTGGTTTAATAGTAACTTGACTTAAGCTTTTTTACGGAGTTTTCTGTGCTTTCTGCAAGCATGCTGCAGTTGTACATGATGTTAACCTTTTAAATATAATTCATTTTATTCAGTATCAACTCTTTTCTTTTTCTGGTAGTTTCGGGCAGCAGCAAGGGCGTTCCAAGCCCGGGCACCCTGCAGAGGTCTCGCAGTGACATCGACGTGAACGCTGCCGCGGGTGCGAAGGCACGCCATGCTGCTGGACAGACAGCTGGGGCTGGGCGCCTGTCAGCAGCCGGGCTGCCCCCGGGGTCCTACGCCTCCCTAGGTAAGGGAAGCACCTTGGTACTGCTCTGAGAGATTTTGGTGATCTTCTTGATCAAAAAGTTACTGTACAATACTCCTGTGTTTGAAAAGCGGTCATCATTTTTAGTAGCACTGGAGTATGGCAAAAGAGCAGGTGTTCTGAAGTAAGTCACAAACTTTCATAGATGCTTTATTTTTCTTGTGCTGGAAGAATGCCAATGCAAAGACTGTGTTCATAGTTTTAAATGTCTTAATCTGGAATCAAGTGTTGGAAGGAGTGGTACCTTTACTTAACAGCATGTGGTGATCATGACCTTTTTTTGTTTGTAGAAGTCATAGGGAAATGAGTGTGAGGGCTCTTGATTTTCCATTTTTCTCAGCTCTTCAGGTATTTTACAATGGTGCTAAAGAGATACCTTGGCCGTAGGAGGTGGCTTCTTCATGAAATACAGAAGTGTTTTACACAATAACTTATAACATTGAATTAATTGATTTCTTCCTGAGGGCATTAATGGAACTATGTGTATATTTTATCTAGCTGACAGTCTCCATTGATACTTGCTGTTAGACATAGAAAGTGCTACAAGTCATAAGAGTGCAGGAAAGTATTTGATAGTGATGGCGGTGTAGGTGCTTGAACATCCACTGAGTGGGAATGGTAAAGGGCTATGAACATGTTTTTGTTCTAAATTTTTAGCTTATCCATGCTGTAGAGATAGCAATGGGGGAAGAGAGGTTCAGTGTTCACAAAACTATTTTTTTCTTCTCAGCTTCTGTGCCAGCTAGGTCACCAAGGAGAGACATGTTCTGATGTCAGTATGGCCATAGGTGATCACAAGATACAAAGAAACTATATAGTTCTTCCGATTTGCATTGTTTGGGTAGATGTTAGCATACATATAGGCTGTGGTTTGCAAAGGTTTTGGCTGTGCTTTTTAAAATCAAAACTTAAATTAAAAGCTATCTAAAATGAGTTGATTCTTTTTGTCATCAGAGCCTACTTGAAATGCTGCGAATGGCATTGATTTTAGTGTTAAGGTAAAGAGTGTGAGCAATCCCGACTAAAAGGAATACTTGGTACTTGGAATAGCAGTTTTGTATGTGGACTCCCTCTGGTGCCCACAGAGGGGGCAGCAGAACCTGCTGGGTCGCAGGTGGATGCCGACACGAGGCTGCTTGGTGGAAGGGATACGCTGGTGGTTCCCCAGAGACGTTGTGGATGCCCCATCCCTGACAGTGTTCAAAACTAGAGTGGATCAGGCTTGGAGCAAACCGCTCCCGGGGAAGGTGTCCCTGCCCACAGTAAGGGCGTTGGAACTAGGTGACCTTTCAGGTCCCTTCCAACCCAAACCATTCTCTAATTCTGGAACTGTCAGTTCCTCCTAACTTAATGCCTAAAAGGCTGAAATATGTGGGATAATTATTTTCCAAGATCAGACTATTGCCTGATGTGTTTTGATGTGCAACAGAACATATTTTGAACCGCAGACAAAGCTGGCATTCAGAGAAGTAAAAGTGGCACAGAGCATGGTGACAGAAGGAAAAGTGAAGTGGAAAACAAAGAGAGAGATCCTGCTCTGTTAATGTCTTTTTTATGCCGCTCAAATGAAGAAGGGTCTATGTTGTCTTAAGACTTTCACAGAAAATTATCTCTTGATTGAAGTATTGGTTTGCTTTTAAAACATTTTAAGAAATATCTGATTTGTGCCAAGAATTTTGTAAGCAAGGGTTGAGAAGGGCACGGAGGTTTTCAGTGAAGTAAACTGTGGTGGGTTTATGCAGAAAAATAACAGAAAAAGCTTATTCTCTTTGTAATTTATTGACTGGGTGAATGAGGATGGGGGAGAGGAATAATCAGCAATAAGTCCAGGTCCTATTTGTTTGAAGGATTTGAGTTGCTGGAAAGGTTTACCTTGCTAGCAGATGCAGTCTCATGTGGAGAACAGTATGATGGTCATTTGAACTGGCAAAATTACGTAATACCGGTAGTATGCAGTAAAAGTCAAATCCTGGTGCAGACAGTGAAAGGGCAGTGGTAGTCAAGGAGACCAAGATTTGTTTACAGTCACACAAAAGCAGTACTGCTTGATTGATCTTGGCTCAATCTCCTAACAGTTTTTTAACTGCAATAAGGTAATTTGAATGATACGTACCATGTAGGCAGTGTGACTGTTGTTTGTTGTGGATTAGTTTCAAAATATTGTTTACTCTTAGTTTTCAAAAGGTAACCTTAAAATGAATGGAGTGCGAATCCAAGCAAGTGCCATGTTTAAGGAAATGGGCTAATTCGTAAAGTTCTTCCCTCTGTTCATTTTAGAGGTTTATTAATAGTAGCCCAAATATGGAAAGTTAAATGACAGAATTGTCAAGCTAATGCTGACTGTGGTACAAAAAGGCCTAGGCAATGCTGCTATATTTCCATAATGCTTTGTACTTCCTTTAGGTGTTGCTGTCAGTACCAAAATAAATGACATTGTCTCCTAGAGCTTGAATTTATTTTCAGCCTGGCTTACAGAGAAACATCCAGCTTTTGCTTACACAGCTACCAAATTTAAAACCTCAGAAGGCCAGAAGCTTATAAGTATAGTAATCCATAGTTATGTTCACCCATCTCTTCCCTTTTCATTATTAACAGAAGAACTCTTGCTTATTTATGATTTTTTAAAAAACTATCCTAGAAGCAGGAGGATACTCTCTAGTTATTTTAAATGTTGACTATCTTTGACATCCTTAAGTATTAATGTCCTTGTTGAGGAGGCTTGAGCTGTAATTATTTATGTCTCGTGCTAAATATTTTAATTTTGATTGTTACTGTCAGAATATTTATGCACTACCTTCCAGCTGAACTGGTAAATATTTAATGCTTTTAAACCAGAGTGAAACTTTCTCTCCTTTGTCCTGTCTTAATTGTGCTATTTTTTTTCCTCCTGTCCCTTACCCCAGGTGGGGCTTCATGCTGAGTAGCAAATTTCGTAAGAAATACAAATATGTGGTTCAGTAACGATATAAATATGTGCTGATGCTTCAGTAACTGTTTGCACCAAGAATGAAACCATTTATAAATGTTTTACTTGTAAGGATTTTTTCAAAACTGGGAAATAGAGAGAGAATCAATATCCCTGAGCAGGGTACTTGTACCCTGTTTTGTAATTTTGTACCTTGCACTGAGCAAAACCAATTTTGCTTAAGGTAGCTTCTACATGCGTTAATTAGATAAACAGGTCTGCTGTATTTAATATTAATGTATTTTCCTCAGTTAATGTTTTATGACTCTGCTGTGAACACCTTTATTCTAACACACTAAGTTTTCCATGTTTCTTTGCCTGCTTTTTCAACAAAGAGGATACTTCTGACAAGATGGATGGTAAGAAATTATTTAGTCTGTCCTCTAATTCTCTATTAAATATCTAATAAAATGTATTTTATGTAAAGTATTGATGTTTAATATATTTATCTGTTCATTAACAAATTACTATGCTGTTTTCATTAACTCCTGTGTAATCGTGATGTCTTATTATATATGTTATTGCTGTATTTGTCAATTTCGGGAATGTTTGGTCTATATCAGCAACAGAAACATTATCAGAAATCTGGCATTACCCCTCTTTTTTAAAAGAAGCTCTACTAATTACAGAGCAATTTTGTAATCGTTACATGCTGCTTTTTAACTAGTTAAATACATGCTTTTTAAATTAGTCCAGTTCCAGTGTATTCTGTAGTTTTACATGCAAAGTCAATTTTTTGGACTAGGCAGAACAGCAGTGGGAGAGCAAAAGATGCTTGACTACATAATTAAGTATTAAAAAAAGCAAAAACCAAGAAAAACTTCTCTATCGAAATCTAGCCTTGCTACATAATTTTAAGTGCCTGTAAATTCTGTAGTACAATGTAATTCTGTTAAAGAATCATTTGTGAACAAGACCTACCTGTTAAAATAGCTTACCAAGTATTCCACCCAAGTTATAGCTCTTGCTTTTTCTTAATTCACTCTGTTACAAACACATGGAGGGACTGCAAAGCAGTTGAGCATCAGGCTTCTCATAGCAATTGTCTGTTTCAGGTGTGTGCAAATAATGCTTCACATATAATAAAGTGACAGAGTCCCAGCCTGCTGCCTGGTGATTCTAGTTCTAATTTATTGCTTGGGAATGCTTAAGAAGCACTTAACACGTTTGCTGCTTACTTAATATTTTGTGTCATGTATTCATTAACTGTGCATGTTTGGAATAATGAGTAGTTCATTGGAAGCACATGTATCTCATAGAAATTAAAAGAGTAAGAAGGTAGATCTCTAATCCTGAATCATTTCAAAACACAGATGCTTCTTGAAAGAATTTGAGCTGTTTTTGAGCACTGAAGATGTCAAGACTAGTTTAATAAAATGAGGAGGGTTTGTACAGGATAGTAGAGACTGTATCACTTATTTCCTTATGATGTTTCCTTAGGCTATGAGTAGTAGGCTTTATTTATAGTTGTTTGTGCTAAATGTTGAGCCTTGGACATTGTCACCAGAAATAAAGGTTCTTAGGGCCATCTAGGCTTTTTCTTTTGTTCTAACCAGAAGTCACAACTAGTGATATGTTGCACATTTCTGTTTAAAAACAGCAAGGGAAGTGCTACACAGTTGATCAGAGTAACAGATTGGGTTTTGTTCTAGAGGCTATCTGTAGATATGATGTGCAAGATGGAGTGAACTAAGCTGTGTTCATTCCATCTTGCACATCATATCTAGAGATAGCCTCCAGCTGTAGTGGTATGATATAGCTGTTCTGCTCTCACCACCAGGAGTAACTAACCATTTTTCCTTTTACCACTAACCTTGTCTGCATGTTTTTTATCTCTTCTTTTGTTAGCACCTTGTGATAATCCATTATCAATTACCGTAGGTGAACAAACTCCATAAAACTGATTTCATAAAAGTGACTAATATTCTGGTATTTAGCTTTTGGAGCTGCCAGTAAGCCTTTAACTACCTGGTGGTAGCACAAGGCTGAGAGGAAAGAGAAACAGAAGCACCCCTTTTAGGAGCAGCTATCTGTTAGCCTGGCTTAGGTGTTGTGTAGAATCTGCATTCCAAGATCCAGCTCTGCAAGAATGTTGGATTTGGAGGGGTCGCTCAGGGTTTGGGGGTTGGGTCTTTGGTTTTGGTTTTTTGCAAACTGGCAAATTTCATCTGGAAAACTTTGAGGCACTCCTGCATACTTATTAATGTAACAGATTTTTGTGAAGAAGCACTGAAATTTACACTGAACTAATTTTTTAGAGGGAGTTTTTAAAAATAGTTCCTTGAAGATACTATAGCGTGAGAAAACTTTAACAGCAAATCTGGCTAAGTTCAGGCTAGCCAAAGACACTATCAGATGTTTTCATTATTGTAGCTCTCTTGTAAGGCAGAAATGGTACAGTGTGGAAGTAAAAAGGGAGGTACCCTTTGATTTTTTTAGAGGCATTTAACATTTTTATCATTACTGGTACATATTTTATTCCATTATAAGATTTGTTTCAGAGGAGCTTAGAGGAAGGACTGCTGATGAGGCAGCTTCCCATCACTTCCTAGGTACTGATGGGAAAAAGGCTTGTCTGACTCTCAAGTTGTCAAAAATCAAGCCTTGTTGAGCTCAGCATACTTGTTCAAGTGTGATCTGATTTCAGCAAGCTCATATTCCTTCCACATCTCTGAGCAAGACTTGATCTTGTGCATGTGTATCTTCAGTGTAATCACAGGCTTAATTCAGAGAAATCCTCCTTGCTGGCAGTTCCTATCAAATTAGCACTGTCCAGTGTGGGAAACACTGTGTTTTTCTCTGAGGTTATGTGTAATAGTATGTTTCATATTTTCAGAGGAGCTTGCATTACAGTATTTTTAATGTCTGTTTTGATATGTATATGTAATTTTGTTGACTGATCTTATAGATGTAATTTTTTTCTATTGAATTTTTTCTGGTTTTTGTAACAAGTTTGGAAGGCAGTGCTGTGCATTGTGTTCTTGTAAATTGCTATCTGTGTCATATGGATATTTTCGTGGTAATTTTACTTCAGTTCAATTATGGAGTTGCAACATAAAAACTTAGCTCTCTTGACTTGATAAAATTTGTCAAGATTCCCAAGATTAATCTCAAAAAGGAATTTAAAAGACATAATATTATTTGGAATATCATGTATTTTATTATTTTTTCTGTTTAGGAACAGCTTCTGAAGATGGTAAGAAACTACTTTGTTAGACTAGCTAATATTTTCAGCTTCATCTTTTCATTGATACAAATTAAGCTTTAAAAGTAGAATGTGTTGTTTCTGGGGCTTTGTGGAGGTTCATAACAGACATGGGCTTATGGGCTAACAGCTTATGCATCTAATACTTGGTTGTCATTTACTATTTTAAAAATTCTTTTGCTTTTAATTTAATTCTCAATTACTCATCTGCAGTCTTAAGTATCATTGCTTAAAGTTTCTACTATGAATATATAGGGGCTTTATAATTTTGTGTTGATTTTTTAAAGCAAATCTTGTCACAGAATCTTTCATCAAATGTGTTCATGCTTTGGGAAGCAGGTGCTACTATTACTCATCTCTGTGAGACTTGGAAGCTAATTTTCAATCTGTTATTAACATTTAAACCTGTCATTAGTGAATGGATGTAGAGACTCCAAATGAGGTAGCAGTTCATTTATCTCACAGACACAAACTGGTTTATTTTACATTGATAAAACTGAAACAGGTTCCAGGTGATATTTTAACATAGTACTGAAATAGTGGCACTCTGTATTCCTAGGTTTTGGGCCAAATTCTGAATGCAGTTACATGCCTTGCAGTCTCACAGCACTCCGTGGGAAAACATTGCCATTGCACGGGGATAACTAGTAGAGTTTGGACTAGTTAATCTAACCATCCTTGCCAAGTCTATTGTTTTCTAATAGTTTAGTGAATAACCTCCTTTATCCTAATTCTCTTCTTATAGACTCTCATCTGTGGCTATTCCCTCTACTTGGATGAATAATACTAGCTTGGTTGGTCTCCAAATTCTGCTGTGGAAAACCTAAAGAGGCTAGAACTAAATAACAGTCTGTGTACCTAATTCTTTTAGGTCAAATATTGACTCAGCATGTCTAGAAAATATTTTAATTATGCTGTGTTTGAAAGTGTTGAGCTTGTTGAGCTAGATCCACCCTGTACAGACTTTTTGGGGTTTGTTCTTGCAACATAAAAGAATTATGGTTAGCATAAGTTTGATTTCATTTTTCTGTTGTTTGAGAGGCTGACTTAGGAAATGCAGTATACAACTGCACTATTTTCTTTTATGAGTGTTCTTTCAGTTAGCTATAATTCATCCACCTGGGGTCTTCCTTTCTTTTTTAATTTCTTTCTATATGCTGGATTTTATGAGGAACATGGCTAACAATGCAGAAGGGTTTAATCAAACCCGAGAGAATTTGTCATTTGCCATTTGGCATTCTAGAGGAAAGTGAATCTCTTGTTTTATTTGTAGATACTTAGTTTGTCTCTTGCTTGGCTTTTCTATCTGTTGAGGAGAGTAGCATTTCTTTATGTCATGTTGTTCTGAGAAGTACTTAAGTGTATTTAGTTTTTGCAAAATGCTCTAAAAGGTTTGGGAAATCCTGTAGAAGTCTGCATGACTGGCATCAGGAAAACAGTAGACTCTTCAGTAATAAAAAAGCTAGTATTTAGATTTCTAAAAAGAGGAGTGAGGTTAGGAAGAAAGCTCAGAATCCTGTTCTGTAGTTTTATGACAGCAAAGGTAGAATTACAAGCACAAGTAATCATGAGAAGATTGTACCTGATACAGCAACGTTAGTATTTGCATTGCCTGTTGTATTGAGTAAGCTTCCCCTTTTTTTAATGTAATCGACTTACATATGTAGGAAGGAAGAACTAGCTAGCCAGTCCAGGGTGCTGAAGGGGTAATGTGCAAATTGTTTGCTGAAATGTGTAGCGTCAGAGGAGAAGTATTTTGCTTCCTCAGCTATTAAATTCCTCAAGGTGTTCAAATTTCTACTAATTATCCCAAGCAAATTTTCACCAATTGAGTTACATTGCACTTCCTTTATCTGCAGAAACTTAAAAAAATATTAGTGAATACTACTGATGCTCTGCTTCCTACCTGACTGTGAAAAACTGATTTAATGCCATTTTTCTTTTCTAGGTCGTATACGATCAAAGCTCTCAACCCCTTCTGTTGGTATTGGAAATTCTAAAACAGATTCCAGAGGACGGAGTAGAACCAAAGTGGTGTCACAATCTCAGCGTATGTATTTTCTGTTTATCAGTTATATCTGATAAAGAGGCCAAATGCTTAAGCATATATTCATTGACCAATGGCTACAGTCAAAGTTAATTTTAAAAAAAGGCTACATACTGAGTTGTTGTTCTGTACCTTAGGTTCATCATCGCCAGACCAAAATGAAGGTATTTTTTTCAGTGTTTTGGGTCAGTGGTATTTGCATGCTTTTCTGATTCATGTTGTTTTTCTCTGGACAAAATACTAGGTTAGGTCTTAGTTTGCCAATTAAATTAGATAATGTAGCAGGAAGTGAAATCTGTCCTTAAATTCTGTCTTCAATTATAACTTCTCAACATTCTTTTCCCCCCTTTTCTGACCTCCCCAACATGAAAGGCCAGTAAACACAGGCGAGTAATAGACAAGAAGGGGTAGGCTGAATGGTGTCCTCAATGTTACTTTCAAGACCTAATTTTTCATTTTTAAAAAAGTCTTGTTCCAGCCAGAAATACCCATTTTCACTTCAAGCTAGGCACTGCTGTCGCTCTTGGATATTAACTCCCTTTTTTTGTATTACAGGTCTTGCCTTTACTTAACTCTCCTTTGGAGGAAAAATACTAAACCCTCACTTTACAATCAGTTACTTAGCTTGTGTTGAGTCAAAGGGTTAAAACAAGCAATTTAATGTGTGTCAGCTAATCCACAGTAATTTTCTGTGTGTGTTTAGTAACCAAAGCAGATGAGACATTTTCGATCCAGCCAAGCGCTCAGTCGTTGATTAAAAAGACCTGATTACCTCACATTCTTTGGCACTGGCTGACCAACAGCAATTTGCCCACACATCTGATGTCTCCAACAGACGTTTTCTGACTAAGCTCTGTAGCATTTTCAGATTCTTACCTTTGTCTAATTAAGTGAAATGCAACTAAATGAAAGGAAGATAAATTCACAATAAAAGTAAAATAAATTTCCCACTTTTATAATTTGTCAGGTCTAATGTTCTAAACCCAATAAATTTTACTAGGTTTGAAATTTTCAATACAATTATTTTGCTATCACTAACCATATCCACTTTCTTTAGTAAAACCCCTTAATAATATGTTTAATGGCAGAAGCATTTGTCTTCCTAGCAGTGATTGCATCTGTCATAAATAGAATTATTTTAGAAGTTAAAAAAGCAGGGCAAAGTTGGGTTTTTTCCTGTTAGAGTACTTGCCATTCAGTTTTGCATAATTTCATTTCCTGACAAGTACAGTTGGATCAAATGTGATCCAGTGTTTGCAGGTTTTCTGAAATAAAGCTTTCAAACAATGTGAACAGATAAAATGTAGCATACTAAAATTCAGTAGAAGAAGTTCCCTTAAGAGCTTTGTCAGTGCTCTAATCCCAGAAGTGTTTGTGAAATGAGAGCCTGAAAATGAGTAGTTACTGGCTGGGACAAAAGTTGTGCAAAACTTGTTTTACAGATGGCTACACTGTATCATAAGCAAAAAAATAGGTGAATAATTTAGGAGGGAGGGTAGGTAATGTTCCATCAGATCCCTTTTCCCCCTCTATGAAAAGCCATAAGCAGTGTCTGTAACATTTTTTTCATTAGTATTAGGCAAGTTTGGAATTAAGCTTTTTGAAAATACCTTCGTACTTTGAATAGATTTGGTAAATTCTTAAAAAGTGAAGGTATTTGATAAATATCTGGGGGAGGGGGTAAATTTAGGTAGCAATATAAGACTTTAGTGATGATCATTGTCATATAACATTAAATAACTGTATATCCAGAGAAGCAAAATTAAGCCTCTTCAGTTTTTTTTACTAATAATGACAAGGGTTTTTTCATTTTTACGCAGTATTAATGTCTAAAGAGATAAACTGATATTGAGATAACTAGATCTGACTACATGTGATGATGTGTGAAAATTAAATGTGTGAATGCATCTTTACAGCCTTTTATTACTACTTCTGTTCAGAACCAATTGCTTCAAATAGCTTATTATAACCTGTCAGTGGGGGAGAACAAGAATTCTGAGATGTTTTAAGGAAGATAAACAGGGCAAATACAAATGGACAGGCGAAGGAGAATTCTCAGGCACTGTATGCCAGCTATTTGGGTGATGCTTCTTTATGTGACTGAAAATTTTCACAGCATTGTGTGAAGCGTGATGCTTGATGTTTCCATACAGGGGATTGTTTTAGTTCCCCAGCTTATATAATGAGAGAATAGCTTCATATTAGATTTAAGCTTTTATTTTTTAACAACCACTGTAGCCCAGATGCTTTTGTTAATTTTTGGGTTACAGCTGTCTTTTGTTCAAAAATCATTTTATGAAAGACTTGCAAATTTGAATGCTTTTACAAAAAATATTTTTTAGGGTTTCAAAAACCCTTTACTCTTCCTCTTCTATTTTTAAATTAACATAAAGTAAATGCCTCATTATTTTATTCTTACCTGTGGAAAAAAATGGTTACATTTTTTTCCTCTTCTTTTCAGTTTGGTTGTTGGGTAATTCAACAGGGTCTGCTAAAATTGCATTACAGCCATCGTTCAGACAATTTCTGAATGGAAACAAATTCCATTTGTTTTATACTCAAGATTACTTCTAAAGAGGAAAACATAAAATTCTATGCAAGTCTTTTCAGTTGTGCCATTGTGAATTTGGTTTTTTTGTTTTGGTCATCCACCGCACCTGCAGCTCAGTTCCTTTACTGTTGTGTCTCAAAAAAAAAAAGTTTTGATCTTGTATGTAATTTTTGTTCAGCTGTTGAACTTCTTGAGCCTTTTTGGCAATGTAATATTCTTTTCAAGTAATGTGCAGGCTACAGTTTCATGCTTAATGGAAATTTAATTCTTCAGTGTTGAGTTGTTGATTAGAAAGCTGAAGAATTGTAATTTGCTTGTGCAGCTTTGCTTCATCTGCTTTGTACATAGCATCTGAGTTTAATTCTTCAATTGTGGAAGCTACTTAATAGCACTGCTTTAGCATAACCCCCTTGTGGCTTTTTTTCCAGTGTGAAATGACTAAAGCTTTCTTATTTCCATTTGCCATTCATTTTTTAATCTGCTCTGCTCCCTCCCTCTTCATGGATTATAAATCCCTACCCTAATCCTGCCTTTACACTTGTTCAGGATCACAGTCTGCTAACCCCATTGGTGGTAAGAGTCTACAGAATTCGTGTATACATCATTGTTTGATCACCTGTTTGACATACCTCATTTAAGGACCCTATTCAGCAGAAATTCTGGCTGGCTTTTTTCCATATGCTGCACGTAACGTAATTGGGTGTAATCCTTATGTAGAAAGCAGGAGAGATGGGAAGGGTTTATCATTTTGGAATAGTGCCTTAGTAATCTTTCATCAGCTCACTTAGATCTGCTAGTGGTGGTACTGACAAGAGTATGTCAATGCTGTTACTAGCATAGTATTTTCAGGATATTTAGCTACATTCAGTTAATTTACACTGCAGTGGTATATGTTGCAGGTGAGACTATAGAAAGATTAAATAAAGTATTAGAACCAGAGGTTGCATTTCTTCTGAATATTCTGAGAAAAGTAAGTTTTTTCAGGTTTCCGACCTATTGAAGAAACTCTACAAGTCTCCAGCACAGTGAAACCTTTTACAGTATTTTTATTGTTTTAAAGAGATACAAAACAGGAAGAAAACATAGTAATATCAGGTCTAAGTTGAAAAAATACCCTGATATGAAGAAACTGCCAAACCCTTAATTTTTGCAGACCACAGCAGTTTTATAGGTTTGCTTATTCTTTTGTTGCTATAGAAGTTGTGCTTGTTTTTTTCCAGGCTGTATAATATTTTATTTATCATTTCTGCTGAATAGGTCCATAGTTTGGAAAAGGGATTTTGGTAAATAATCATTTCAAGTTTGTATTCAAACAATGAATCTCAAAGTATATGCATGGTACATTGTTTTAGATTTCTCTCTTCCACCCAGCATATATTTTATTTTGTTGGGGATTTTGTTTCTTTTTCCATATAGTCAAGCTTTAGTCAACTTATATCTTTTTTTCAATGTGCTTCATAAGAAATAACCCATGAAATTCACTTGAAAAGTTGCATGTTGTCTGTAAATCTGATAGCATCACTGTGGTCATACAGTTACCTGTTTGTATTTTAAAGATTAATGAAGAGTTCAAATCTGTATGTAATTAATTGTTGGTCAAAATTCTGTTTTGCTTTTTATATAGTCATATTTCTTGAATTCTACAGCTGGAAACAATATATTAATATCAGCTGGTGATATAAATCAGTTACAGCTAGGGAAGAATGAATTCTTTGTTAGGACTTAAAACTTAAGTGTTCTGTAACTGAAATATCAAAGTTAAAGATAAGTGACCACAATTCCTGGTAGTGATACGGTACCTTGAACATCTGTAGTACTTAGTAATATACAGTTTTAATTAGCAGAAATATAAGACACTTCGATATGTCTTAATCAATTTTTTATTTTGTTTAAAACTAATTGAAGATTTTCTGTAATTTGTGGGGTAACCTCCACAGAAGTGTACATGGGTATTTTAATTGTCTTCAGTCACATTTTATTTTACGTCAGAATAGTGCTTGAAGACCCCATGCTTTTAAAAGCAAGGGAAAAGAGTTTAATTGTTAGGAAAACCACATTATTTAATTATAGCATTGATTGCATTGGAAGAGCTGGGATAATTATGAAATCCTAGTTTAAAGTGGCTCCCTTTAGCTTTCTAACAGGTAGGTTTGTTTGGTTTTCTTTATTAATAGAAAATGTGATTAGTGAGGCGACGTAGCTTAAAAAAAAACCAAACACAGCAGTGTTCATGTTAGGGGCAATGGAACTCTTGATGAAGCCCAGAAATAACAATTGTGGTTTCTTGAGCTTATATAGTGTTAAATACCATGTCAAGTGCTTCCTTGCATTGATAATTTTAACTACCTTGTATATGGTACTGTAAGAACTCGAACCAAGGCATTCTATTTCATGTTTTTACCTTGTAAGTTTCTCCTGATCATTTCAATCTACCACCACCTTCCTACTAACTTCAGGTATTATTTTCTTTTTAACCCTGATTGGTTTTTGACTGTGCTGTTACTAATATTTATTCATTTTACCTTCAGCTGGCAGTAGATCTGGGTCTCCTGGAAGAGTTTTGACAACAACCACACTTTCCACTATGACCACAGGAGTTCAGAGAGTGTTGGTGAATCCTGCAGCTGCGCAAAAGCGAAGCAAAATCCCACGAAGTCAGGGATGCAGTAGAGAAGCTAGTCCTTCTAGGCTGTCAGTAGGTAAGAATCACCAAATAACTCTTGGTTTCTTTATAGCCCTTCTTACTTTAAGTGTTGGATATCTACAGCTGGTATTTAGTTATAGGTGGATGAATAAAATAGAATACATCCTGATTATTTAAAATGTGGCTGTTTTCTCTAGTCTTTGATATGCAAGACAGTTTTACATTGAAGCTGAAACTTGAAGTTCTTCTTTTCAGAATGTAGTAGTTCTTTCCCTCACCTCCCTTTCTTCCTTCTTTTTTTCACTTCACACCCAAAATACTCATATCCATTGAATGAAAGTGTGACACCATTTTGAAAATATGTTCTTCATTACTTCATGTCTTCTGTGTATGTGTGCGCATGTGTATAATGCTACGATGCTAAAATGCAAGTTACATGTCTTCAACATCACATTATAATCTGATTACACTTTATTGCAAACAATGTTATTGAAAAATATCTGTTGATTTTAATGGTATTGATGCTGTTCCTTGTTTGTATTTTTGATTTTTGTCTTAGCTGCATAATTTTTTTATTTTCCTTCTTTAGAAAGCTGTGGGGTTTTCCATTGGCGCTACTGTTGATTAACTTGATCTTGAGCACAAATTCTGAGTCATTACTCAATGTTGCTTGTTTTTTTCCATCCTTTCCAAAAGGTCTTTCAACCATTCTGTAAAGAGTTAGTAAATTTCCATTTTAAGCTATGCAAAGAAATCATTTCATTGAACTGGCTACACATAGAGTAATCCAGCACAATCAAGAAAGTCTGTAGAAAAGGTTATGACTTATAATGCGACATAATCATCAATGTCTTTTCTTAGAAATGCGTCTTTGATCTTACTGCGAAACAGAATTGCATTAAAACTGCGACTTTTCTTATGTCTTCTCCCTTCTGTGCTGCTGTTTGTCTGCACCCTGAATCATACTAGCGCGAGGCAGCCGCATTCCTCGGCCTAGTGTGAGTCAGGGCTGCAGTCGGGAGGCCAGCCGTGAAAGTAGCAGGGACACGAGCCCTGTCCGCTCTTTCCCACCCCTTGGTAAGTACTCGGAGCCCCTTGTTGTGCATGGCTGTCCTTGCCCTTCCTTATGTGCGCCTAACGAATCCATGCCTCCTTCATTTAGCTTCTAGCTGGCCACCGTGTTCTCCCTTCCTTTGGCTCTCTCCCCACTTACCCCGATGGAGAATTGACCAAAGTGTGAATGGGTTGCGCACAGGAAAAATAGGCGCTTTGCTAGTGTTAGCCTGAAGTACCAAGTCTAGGAAGGGGTGTGATGCACAGCATCTAGATGCCATTTTGGAAAGGCGCTCCTGGTTTTGGATATTTTTTTGAAATTACGTGTTTCTCTTTTCATTGCAGCACTCACTGCTTGGGTACTTGAGTGCAGTGTCAGCTGTTACTCAAAATTTTCTACCTAGTCAATGAATCATTTTAGTGTGTAAGAAGAAAATACACTTAGTTATGTCCCCTTAGCTATATGGTCAGGAGCTTATTGGTCTGACACAAATTGCAAGATTTTGCAAGACAAAAAACAGATTGATAATAATCTGTTGCTGAGATGTCAGTGAGGCGTAAGAATATTAGTTTATAATGACTTTAACATGTTGTTGGTTAAGGATTAGGGAAGGTTCTCATCTCCATGTATCCTTGTCAAGGTTACTACAAGTTGATAGTAATTTTGCTTAAAGTACTTTTACATATTGGGTTTGTGGATTGGGGTTTATTTTTGATTGTTTGGTAATACCAAGCTCTCTGTGCAATTGTATATGAAACAGATCTCTTTTTGGTGTTACCTTTGTCTGAAATAATCTGCAGTATGTATCCTTCTTATTTGGTTTGTTCAGTGTAGCTTACAGTTAAGGACTTTATAATAGTAGCTGTTAAACATAGTCGGAAAATAGTAAACCTCTGGTTTCTATCTCAAATTGAGGCATCCAACTGTACTCCTAATTAGCACTGGACATATGTTGTACTCTGTTAGGGCTTCCCACCAGCCATGGTTTTACTGGGAGAGTACAGATTAGTTGAATGAAAGCTGTTTCAATAACTAAGGCTAGTTTGCCCAGATGCTGTTTACTTGGGAAATGGTATTAAAAGTAGATGTTATGCAGGATCCACTAGGAAACCTGTATCTTTTTTTCTAAAACACAGCTGGAAGACTGTGTTGAAGTACACACGTACCTTCTGTTCTTTTAAAAACCAGGGTGTTTTGCAGAACTCTGTGCTTCTTTTGCTGCCTTGCAGCTTGATTTGAATTGCATGCATGATCAGATATACATTTTGTAATTGGTCAAATGCTTGCTATCTTAAGAAGTCTATATTAAGGCAGAACCACAAAATGTGTTGCTTGGATAGATGCCACTGGAGGTTTTATTTTTGTTGATGTAGTTCCATTTTATGATTCAGATATCAAAACAAGTACATATACTAGTGAAATAGGCAGAATTGTCTGATAGCACAGAGAATGCAAAGTATCGTATATAGGAATCGTATATAGGAATATTTGAATGATTTCAAATGTCATTCATTGTTTTGTTGGTACAAGTGAAAGATGAAATAAGGCAAATTCAGCTCTGTGTAGCCAGAGACAGTTTGACATGGGGATGAAGAGGGGAATGTGACCTGTGTTGCCTGTCATTCTCACCACAGAAATTTTTGCTTATGAACACAAAATAAAATGGATTTTATCCCCCTTTAGGGTATAAAATGACCTAAATGCTACATAATTGCTTCACTGTGTGCATTGATATGAAGTGTTTATGTAATCTCACATCCCAGTATAACTTTATTAACTGGGAGATAAGAGCCACTAAGAAGCAAGTGATTGTAATTTATATAGGAGTGTCTATTTTTGTTAAATATAGTTAATATTAGATATCAGATTAGTGTAATGTCCATATTTTAGCTAACAAATCATCTTACTGTGAGTCCATTTAAAGTCTTATTTTGATTCATCCTTCAAAAAAATGGAACAGCAAAAGTAAATACTTGACAATTTCTGCAATTTGAGGGGTACAAAGAATATTCTTGAAAATATGTTTTGGAATGAGGTATGTTTCACCCAATATATAGTGCTCTTTTTCACTGTGTTGAAAACTTGTCCAGCATATTTCAAATGTATATAGGGCCAAGAGTCATTTTTCATGTTTCTTGCCTAAAGTTTGAATTTTTAATTTTCAGTCGTACCTTTAATTTTCAGGGCTCATTGATAGAAAGTAACAGAAACGTTTATCCCATTAATGCTTTTACTTAAAGAGCTGTCAGCTGTGATGTCTGTGGTGTGACATCCTCAATACTGTCTCCTTTTCCATGCTGAGACACGCTTTCTAAAGAACCAAGTATTCCACAAAGCATTAGTTCCAAACTAAAATGCCCTAGCCAAACATCTTCATAACTTTATTTAGTTAGAAATAAAATACATCACTGTACCTTATGAAAGGAGTAGGGAACTTAATGTGGAAAGACACAGTGTTGTTTCTGGGATCTTTACAGCACTTAGGATCATTGTGGAGTGCACTCAGGTTAAAAGGTGCTTCCCAAAGTGTCATTTGGTCCATGTTAGCATTACATGATTCGAATCAGACTCTTAAATGGTCTTTGTTAATCGGAGGAAAGGATGATTAATTTGATTCCTGGTTTCTGTTTATGCTACTTTATGTATCCAAAGGTATAAAATATTTGCATTTACAGTTATTTATTAAATCATAAGATCATATCTGGGGTTTATGCCACTGTGGGTGAATATTTGGATTCAAGTTAAAATTGTCATTTATGTGGCAATAGAATTCTCACTTAAGTGAACTGAAGAAAGAAGTTCAATTGTTTAAAAACACATTTAATTTAAAAATTGCTTGTTTTAAGAAAGAAAATACAAGCAATGGTGAGTCACCTTTTCAGAATCACTAAAAAATAGTTTTATGCAAGTGCAATAAGGAGAGGGGTGCTCAGTTTTATTCAGAAATCCTTAAGGGCCTTTGGTTTCCAATTTCCATAACTTTAAAGAACCTTAATGAGCTGTAGTAACTAAAATGTGTTTCAATTTCACATTTTATTTCTTTAAATAAAAGAATAAGTATGTGAATTATTAATTGCACTGACTTATGTTAAACTTTTAATTATAATTGGATAATTTTAACTTTCATTTACGAAGTGGTGAGTTTTAACTGAGGTTGAGTTGTCTGCAACCTAGGCAAGACTTCACGCGTGTACAAATTGTCAGCTGCCAACACAGCGGATTCATGCAGGAGGCACTTTTTGCAGATAATGTTTGATATGTGAGCTCTGGCTCTGACTTGAGCACACAGAATTTAGTTAAGTGTACAATGCCAGACCAGTGTCAGTGCACTGATAACTTTTTAGGTATTTCTGATGAATTTGTTTGTGTGTGAGTTGTGTGCATGTATGTCTGTGCACCTTTTCTTCTTTGAACTTAAACATACTTGCTTTTACCCTGCTCTTAATCTTTAAAATTTAAAAAAAAATTATGCATGGAATGTCCAGTGTACATAAACCTATAATCATATTCTGTATAATCAAAGAACTTCCCTGAAGATTTTTGCTTCTGTTTAATACTCAGTTTCTTGTGCTTAAGCTGAATCTTTTTGATAAATATTCTCTTGTTCATCTGAGCAGCTACTGCAGCACTTTGGTTCCGTGGTTATAGATAGGGCTTATTTAATCCTGTTATTGCAGCTTCCAGACATCACTCCAGATCCACTGGTGCTCTCTACGCTCCTGATGCTTATGGGGCCACAGGTGAAGGATGAGTACCCTTTGCTGTCATCTGTGCAGTCATCCTGGATTTTTTTTTCCCACCCACTTGGTTATTCTCATAGTTCAGTTTTAGAAAGTATTATTTATATTAATTTGAGTTCTGTGGTTTTAATAATCCAAATAGATGTGTTTATGTTGCTAGATTTTGCCTCCACCCTCATCCTCCAATGTTAATCCTTTTTTTCCTTAACAACATTTTTTTACTTGCAGAAGAACTTTTTTTAGTTTTCCATTTTTTTAGTATTTGTAGAGCATTCTTTATGCATGTAGTTTTCTAATCAACAGTCTCAATAGCCTTCCTATTTGCTTTCTTTCTAAATGAAAACAAAAACCCAAAATGAAGAAGACATTAATTGCAAAAAAAAAGCAAAAAAGCAAAGCTTCTTTCAAATAAAACCATTGTTTTGTGGGGATTTCTTTTGACATAATATTGGAACAGAATGCTTGTAGGTGACTGGTTTTTTACTTGAATTCCTACTTTTGTCTGTACCACTAAAGGCTTCAGAATGAAAATAGTTTATATATCCACTACCTAATTTATTAAAAATGTTAAGCAAATGCTTTTCTTCTGCTTGGGTTTTTATAAGTGAGTGTGATATTTACATCCCAGCTTTCTATTCTGATTGAAGTCTTTGTATTTATTTTTGTTGTTGTAGCAGGTACTGGCTTTGGAATTAGTCAGTCGAGTAGATTGTCGTCGTCAGTCAGTGCTATGCGAGTTCTGAACACAGGTTCTGACGTGGAAGAGGCAGTAGCAGATGCTTTGGTAAGAATCTCACACTTACCTTGTGTAGGTTACAGGCTCTTTAAGTGTTCGGTACCTGTACATGAAGTACGCAGAAGAACTTGTCATTTGTTATTTTATTGGCTTCTTGGGGAAAAAAAAAGAAACTGAGTTGCTGGAGCTGCAAGTATTGGAATTCTCATTCCCTACAGAAGTTTTAACTTTTCAGAGATGTGCTTTTTTCCATGGCAGACAGGAAATAGTCTTGGACTGTTGTGTTGCAGTGGCCCATGGAGCCGCTTGAGCTGGTAGAACTAACCAGCAGTTTCTCACAACAGCCAGAAAAACTTTAGGATAGGCTGAAGGCTTGTTAGAGCTGGGAATGATGACAGCTAAAGCCCTCTGCTTACCATAAGCCCAGGTGCCTTTCAAAGTTCTTGTGTCTGACAGCAGGTGAGATTGATGCTGAAGAGAGAAACTGATGGCTGGGCAGCCAAGCCCCACGCAACCACTCACTCACTCCCCCACCAGTGGGGTCAGAGAATCAGGAGGGTAAAATCCAGAAAACTTGTGGATTGAGAAAAAGACAGTTTAATATGGAAAGCAAAACCCATCCATAGAGGCAGAGCAAAACAAGGAACTGATTCAGTGCTTCCCCTTCCCATGGGCAGGCAGGTGTTCAGCCATCTTCAGCGGAGCAGAGCCCCATCACTCAGAACAGTGATGCTACTTCTTCCCCTCACTTTATATACTCACCATGATGTCAGCTGATATGGAATGTCCCTTTGGTCAGTTTGGGTCACCTGTCCCAGCTGTGTCTCTTCCCAGTCTCCCATTCACCCTCAACTTCCTGACCAGCATGGCATTATGAAAAACAGAAAAGGCCTTGGCTCTGTGTGAGCCCTGCTCAGCAATAACAAAAACATCTCTGTGTTATCAACCGTGTGTTCAGCACAAATCCAACACACAGCCCCACACCAGCCACTGTGAAGAACATTAACTCTACTCCAGCCAAAACCAGCACAGCAGGTAGCATCTCATAAGTTTAGGGTTTTTTTTCAAAATGTTACACTAAGTTAAAACTTCAGCTATACAGTTCTTTAAAAGGGTGGGTTTGGCTCCTCTACCTTCCTGTCTCAGCCAAACTGAATACATCATGTATTTTGCTACTTGACATTTATATCAGCAAGCTGAAATCCTCAGTTAATTTAAAATACTGATGCTATGAATTAGATACATTTTTATCAATTATTCTATACTATTTGCATGTCATTAAATACTTGTAAATACCTGTTTTCTAGTTTTCAGAATGCTTTAAAGAAATGGTTACTTCTTTGGTTTAAGAAAAACTTATTTTGAAAGTTAGTAAAAAAAATACAAATTAGACTCTAAAAAGATAATTACAGACAGATATAACTGAGTAGAGAGGAAAAAAATTTCAAAATCTGAAGAACTCTGTCATATTCTTAGTATGACTATTTATTGATTTCTTGGTTAATACTTTTTTCTTGACATGTTAGTTTAAAATTTGTGTGCCTTCACTGGCATAGAGATCGGAATATCTGTGAAATCTTGCCTAAGAGGTCATGGTGCATTTTCCCCTTTCTGTTATTACAACCTTGAAAAAGTTTTCAGCATTGGTGATGGATGCTGGTTTGTAAACTGGAAGTCAGTCTGGATTTTGGAATAGGGAGCAATAGAAAAACAGTTCATGGAACATGGAAATTTTCTGGCTATAACTGGAAAGCCTGTGCTATAGTCTTCTCTACACAGGTGCTTCACAAAGAGTATCTTTAATACTTCTAGCAGCCTCCTAGCTTATGCAAATTTAGCTGGGCAAAGTATGTAGTAAGAATAGAAGTTGAGGAGAAGGTCATGTTTCCAGGTACTGCTCTCCAGGCTTGAATATGTCCTGCTTTGTTGAAGCAATAAAGTTTCTTCACAGAAACTAGCTTGGCATTACCTGGATCGAAAATATCATGATGCTTCTAGAAATGTTAGAGGAAGATCAGTTTGTATATTTTAACTAGAGGATGACATTACAAAAAAGGATCCAGAACTGCAGCATTTTATTATTGTAGTACTTGCATGCCTGGTTCCTTGCCATGCTCTGAATGGTACAGGTTGTCCTGTACAAATGGCTCCATTTAGATGGAAATCTGACTATAAACACCCTTGTTTTATCATAGTCTGAAGATTCACGCTCATAATGGCATTTTTAAAAGGTAGAAAGTAGAGTCCTGACATATGTAATATAAATACAAAAATAAAAATATTCCAGATCGTGTTACTATTTTTTATTTTATAAAAAATACTCAACCGATTTTAGTGGTGCTTAAGCCAAAGAGGTGTCAGTCTTCTGCCTAAAATCTGTTTTGAATATTGCTGCATAAAGTGCAGCAATAATGGGAATCTTTACATATTTTTATGTCTTTTACTTTAGTATATAGTCCTTGGCATTTCAGATTCATTTATTGAAAAATCTTTCTTTTCCCTTATGGTGTGCCTTTTCCAAAGCATTTAATGTCACTGTGATTTTTCCCTTGAGTTATTCTCTTACACATGTGTGTATGCTTGTTCTGTTGACCATAAGCCTACTTGTTACCTGTTGTATTGGTTAGTTTGTGATTAGTATTGTGATACCCTTTAAGTTATTATGTGGTTAAAATGAGAACCCTGTGCAAACAGCAGGGATAATTAAGGGGAAAATGATCACTTATCCTACTGCTTCTTTGAGTATGTAACAAAACTGAATTTTTAAATGCTAACTTCAAGTCCAAAATTTGAACGGCAAGAGCTATTTTGCAGAGGTGTGTGGTTTTTGTCATTTTAGGTTAAATAGCTTTTTTTACCCCTCTGACCTTTGGTTTTGTTGTGTTTTGTTTTGTTGGCTTGTTTTTGTTTTAGGGTATTTGGGATTTTTCATTATGTAATCAATTTTTTTGTAGAACATTGACTGTAATTGTTGCAATGACAAAATTTAGATATTAAAGTTAAATAGTTCAGATCAAGGTTTTGTACTTTGATAACAATTGACTGCATGTGTTAAGTCTTCATGCTCAAATACCACTGCATAAGACACAAAGATTTTGACAGAGAAGTCTTTGTAACTAACTGTCCATGATATGTAATTTTTCCTTGGAAATGGAAGCTTAGCAAACTAGTTCTTGACAATGTGTGGTATGCTGATACAGAAAGCTAAGAACAAAATTTACAGTAAGACTGTATGTTATCCAATGGCAGGGAGTTTATTACTCACAGTGCTGCTATGCCTTACCTTCCTGTTCTCAATTTCTGTTTCTTTTCAATAATTTACTGCTAACAGCTCTTAGGAGACATACGGACTAAGGTATAGAAACTATTTTTCTTCTTCAATAGTTTAATATTTTGTTATTAACATATTTGATACAAAATGAGTTAAAATGTCAAAATACCTTTAGACCTCTGATTCTTATATTCTGTAACTATATAGAGCTATGAGGTGAAATAACTAACTTGCAACAGTCTTTTGTCACCCTGTTATGCAATTTTATGAGTTCTTGCAAGAAAACCTTAAGTTAAATGTTTCATCAAGTGTATATCTTCTCTGCATCTACTTTGGGTTTATATTTGGAATACTATGTAAGCCATACTTTAAAATATTTTCATTAACTTGGTTTGAGCTGCTGAATGGTTGGAGCCATTTGTCACTGCAGGGAGTAGGGGACACACCTGTTATTTAAACTGTTGGTCTTTTGACCCATTATGGGTATCTTATGTTATCTCTCTGAGAGTCAGTGCTGATCTGGGGTGTCTCTGTACAATAGAAGAAGCCCGTGCGAAGAAGATACGAATCGTATGGGATGTACTCAGATGATGATGCCAACAGTGATGCATCAAGTGCTTGTTCAGAAAGGTCCTACAGCTCCAGGAATGGGAGCATACCGACATACATGAGGCAGACAGAAGATGTGGCTGAAGTCCTGAACCGCTGTGCCAGCACCAACTGGTCAGAGAGGAAAGAAGGCCTTCTAGGCCTGCAGAACTTACTAAAGAACCAGAGAACTCTAAGGTAGGATGACATCTTAATAGGGAAGACATTTTGTTTCAAAGTTGTTGAGGGGCAGGGGGAGAGGGAAAGCAGGGTGTGTCTTTGAGAGTAAGATGGGGGAAGGAATAAGGAAGCTTTTCTCGCTTTTGGCTACTAGTGTATATTTCTGTACTAGTTTATGTAGTGAAATCAAAATCGAGAGTTCTTGAAATACAGAAGGTTCGTAAGAGGCTCCATTTACTATCACTGGAAGGCCTTTTTTTTTGTTATTATTACTTGTAATTTTGGGGATCTTTATTCAGAAGAAATTGTGTACTACTCGTTACTAAGAACACCTTTTTCATTACCTGCTCTGTTACAAAAGTATGGTATAATGTATGAGACAGTTTAAAGAGACATTTCTAAGATTTAAAGTCTCCTTTTAGACAAAAGCTATTACATTTTTACCCATGTCTTAAACAAAATGGTTTCCTCTGCTTTATTTACTAGATTATTTGAGTCAATATTTACACTTGATTTCACTGATTGCAATGCATTAGTGTTTTAGCAGAACTAGCAAGGGAGTTGACTGATGTATTGTTTTCGCTTTGACAGTCGTGTTGAGTTGAAAAGATTGTGTGAGATCTTCACAAGGATGTTTGCTGATCCTCACAGTAAGGTATGTTTCTTATTTTCCGTAAATGTGTCTGAAAACAAATTAATAGAAAGGCAGTGATGGTAAATTACGTCAGTGATATTTGCACGTGTAAAATTTCACAAGCAAAAGCAGTTAATGGTATCAGATTTCAATTCCTTTAATTTGGAGTTTTGAACAAGATAATTTTTCCCCTTTTTCTTTAGGGTCGTTGAAATAAAGTGAAGGTTAATGTCATATAAAATGCATTGAAGTAGTCTAGCAGTTTGTGTTTTTAAGTAGTCATTGTTTACAGAGGCCGCTTCAACACAAGTATAGATTTTTCTCTCAATTAGGAAGAAAAGGCTCTGCAGTAATTTAAGTTGCAAACAAAGTTGTCTGATTAAATCATACATAATTGGATAAACTGTGCCAAATGTGTACTTGTTATTTTCCAGGATATTTTGTATTATCATAGCTTATGATGTCTTCCATGAATTTCTTAGATAGGTCTGGCAGTTGAGACTGGTGAATAATTTTTACATCATTTTTTAATATTCCATAAGGAGACTGTACTTTGGTATAAAAGAAAATGTGATGTTTTATTCAGTTTTACTTAGTTAAAGACTCAGTGTGGCTGATATAACAAGGAAAATAATGATTCTGTTTTCTAAGACTATTAAAAAATATTTTTAAGTGAGTTACTTTCAATGATAGTATTTTTACAGTTTTTGTGCGAGGTGGGTTACTAGTACAGCTTGATTAAATGTTGCAATTTCTCATAGCAGAAGGAATTCAGGTAAGTAAGGAGTGTAATAAATGTAATAATGTAAAAAAAAAAAAATGTAACTTCATATTTTATTTAATTATAAGCTTGTTTGGAAGAAGTGGTATCTTTTATATTGAGTATAACATGTCCCACTTTGTGTCCGTATTTCAGAATTGATAAAACTATAACCCAGATAAATTCAGAGCAGGCTATTATTTCAGAAGTATTGACTTTTCCCAGAACAATCCTGAAAAACTACTTTGATTATGCAGTACATTTTACGTATTTTTAAGTCTTCCTTATTGCTACAATGGAAAATTAAATTCAGAGTGATGAGAAGTCTTGACAACTTAATGTTCATCTGTCCTCTTTTTTTCCTGTTGGAAAAAGTGACTTAGCTGCTATCTCTGATACCATGTATTTTGGAAGTAACTTGCATTGCAGGCAGCAACATGGTATTAAAGTTGATCACATACTGCAGAAATCCAGAAGAAAATACTAAACCAAGCAGTTAAAAAGAAGAAAACATTACATAAAAATCAAAGTCAAAGCAGAGGAAGGAATATTAAATGTTGAAATATTACTGGAATATTTACTTTTTAAATGAAGTAATGACAAAATTGTGAATAGCAGCTTGGTCTAATTATGTTTATTCTATGTTAATTAATATTGCAGAAATGCATATGTCAGAACTACTGTGGAGATTTTTGTGTCGTATGGGAGCCAGGGAAGGATAATGAAAATATTCCAAACTTTAGTTGTGTGTGTCAGAAGAGCATTTCACCTTTTAAATAAGCCTTTAAGAATGTTACATTGAGTTGTTCTAGTTGATTGTTCTGTTTACTGTTCACTGTGATATGAAATAACGTTGCTTCAAGTTTGAAAACTTGGCTTGTTGTAACATGTTGCACAGCTGTTCCAGTCACTGAAACCTTGCCTGCTTTTTGGTGTTGCAAAACTATTAATAGTTATCAATATGTTATCAGGAGAATCCTTTAAGTATCGAGAGTTCATGAGCTGTGGTTGTTTTTTTTTTTAATCACACACATACGTCTACATAAATGTCATCTTAGACTCTACTCAAGCGTCAATAGGAATTATTCTGTCATCACGTTTATGGGGTTTTTTTAAGGTTTACTTTAACATGATATCTGTATGTAGGAAGTTACATAGAATAAGAGAGTAGTAGTATTTGGAGGAGAAAATGGGAGAATGACTTAAAGGACACGCCAAGTGCTTATTTTAAAAACACATTGGGTATCCCAATAAAATTCCTAAATTTGTTATAAAAGTTTTGAAGTACCTTTTTTGTTTTATTTTGGTTTATATTCCATACAGGAACTTTGTATTGATGGCCACTAATTTGTGTGTTTTTATCTTTTTTCCCTTTTCTGTTGTTTTGTTTTGTTTTGTTCTGTTTTTGTTTCGTTTTGCATGCTGTCCCCTGTGTTGGAACTCTCTTTAGAGAGTAAGTTGGTTCAATATTTGTTGGAAGCCTAACCTTACTTGCATGAATGTGCAATTAACCCTTTTTCTCTATTTTTCTTCCCCAAAGAGTTCATGCAGTGTCAAGCCTTTTGCAATCATAAAATGCTATAAACAATTAGTAAACTGTGTGGTAAAGTTTTCGAGATGTGCTTTATCTACTAATTAACTGACATTGTTTGGTTATGCATTCCTGCTTTATATTGTGGTGGTTGGCACATCTGAAATAATTCACTTTTGAGGTAGATCACTTATAATTATTTTCATATCTGGTTTTTTTTTTTTTCCACTGTCAAATTATTAAAAACTTCAGCTTTAGATAGTTGATTTCAGAATTTTAGTTTGCATCATAAAAACTGAAACTGCGATTTTTGCAGTATCCACATACATTGTTCAACATACAGGTGGTTGAGTTCCATTTTTCATTCCAAATTCATCCTTTACCTTAAATACTCTTTCAGCCTTCTTAAATTCTTCATGCTGAGACAGAATGATATGTTTAGTGGTTTTTTTTGTAATGCAACAAAATTACTCAGCTTATTTGAGTTTTCTCTAGACATTCTCTGTGGTAAATCTAAAATCAAAGCTTGAAAACAAAGCTGAGTCCTCAGTTATGTGTATTTTTAACAGCTAAAATGTCAGCACAGGATCTTTAGAGTATTTTTGCCTTAGTGAATCATAATTCACTTTATAATGATTTCAGTTTAAGCCACTTTACATGTTTGAAGTGTCATAAGAAGTCCATATTACTCCATCAAGTAAGAGCTTGTAACCACTTTGTTCAGCCTATGTGTTTTAATGGAAAAGGCATGTATGTCAGTGTCTGCAAAGTCAGAGAAACAGGTGCAGGTTTGAATTCTGCTGAGCTGTGTAGTTGTGTTTGAAGGGTTTTGTGAGACACCCACACCCACAATGTAATCTTTATAGCACAAGAATTTTTCATTTATTTGTTTGCCTAAGTATATTTTCCCCTTACTTCAGGGCTGCAAAAGCCAAAGATTTCATATTACAATAGAGAAAGAATATATTGGTTTGGTTTTGCCTCTGTCTTATAACTGTGACTACTGCTTGTGAATCCACAAAATGATGTATTGTTTCAGTTTAGCCTGAGACAGGAGATGTTTCCAGTCCTGTGCATATAAATCTTGTCCCACTGCTGGCAGGGTAATTTTGAAACCTCAGACTTGAATTAGATCTACACAGTGCATAATTTGGCAAATTTTTTCCCCCAATTTTTAATGTAATTTGCCCCAAAAGGGAAGTTAATTTAAGTTGCTAATCTTGATGGGCTTTATATTGAATAGGGATTTGTATTGTTTTGTTTCTAACACAGATTTTCAATATTTAAGATGTCTATTAAAAAATTCTCCCAAGTCTCCAGTAGATCCTGAAAAAATCATGAAATACCTGGTTAGAAGGGAACCTCAAGGATCATGTGGTCCAACCTTTCTTGATAAAATTTATCTGAATTTATTTTTTATTTTTACTGTAAATTTGGAGGCGCTTCTTTAAGAGATACTTGTATGGATTTTTTCTACTTTATGGCGGTAATTTGCTTTCCCTGACTTGGTTATCAACATGAAAAGCAATCGAATTTCCTCAGCTAAGAAAGCGTGCAGCAGCATACGCCACCTCCTCCATACTTGCATCTCTGCTGTGGAGGAAAGTCCTCTTCCATGGCCTAGCGTCTACAGCTGTGTGAGGTGTGATCACAGTTTGGGATCATCCACTCTCACAGAAGTAGAATTTGGCCTAATGACAAGCCAGATCAGCTGCAGGAGGATGTGGGGTTCCAACCCTTGCTCTGCACCAGCCACTTCTAACCTTGCACCCATGTCATAAATACTCAGGAGGCAATATCTGCCCAACCCTCTTTGCATCACAGCAGTACTTCTGTACCCAGTTCTGTGCTGGAGCTGGAGCATGTATCAATTGTGAAGGAAGCTTTTTCAGCCCAAACACCCATTTTTCTTGTCAGGGAAACAGGAAACCCATGGGCCACACAAGTATAGAGCATATACATCCTAATTTCACTCTTAGGTCTGCAAAAAACTTGAAATGAATGAGATGTATTAAAAGAGCTGTTTAAACAAAGTTACCTATTTGTCACACCCTCCTTGACCTCTTCCCTCCAAAAAGTCCTTCTTCCTGGTGTGAGTCCAATAAATAAATACGTGGTTTTGGTTCTTTTGGTTTTGGTTTTTTTTTGCCGAATTCAGTCTTTTCAACATTATTTGTTGAAAAGAAGACAATGGATATTTTGTTTTCAAAAAATGGAAGTACTTCTGTGTTTTAAACACCTGCCAATCTGAAATGTATTGTCGCTTTTTTCCTTACTATGGTGAAAAATTTTGTGTTGGGATACCTGCAATAGTAGAAGAAGCTTGTTCTGTTCCACAAGTATTTTATGTAAAGGAATTGGCCAGCTCTCATGATTTTGCAGTATTTATTAATGCAGATACTTACAATTAATATTTTGCTAAAGAATTGTAACAGCTTTTTTGGTTTTAAAGAGAAAGTGGTTTTGTAGTCTTTGAGGAATATGGCAAGTCAACTTAATGATAGAGCTTGAAAGGGTGAAAAATTAAGTTTTACTGGAAAAATTGAGGTTGCGCCAGCCATCACAGTAAGCACTCCTTTTCTTGACAAAACTGCATGGAATACCTAATTGTCAAACTTCTACAGAAGTCGGCTAACATTTCCAATGTATTCTTATATCAAAATCCAATGAAAAAGCGAGGCAGATTTCTTTCTTTTCCTTTTTTTTTTTCTTTTTTTTCCCGCTTGGCTGCAAAACACTGCCTTTCTCTGCCTCTGATTCCCTTACTGCTTTCTTCGTTTGTAAGTTCGGCATACGTCAGTGTCGCTTCCTCTTTTGCCCCATCCTACCCTCTTTCCATCTTCTTCTGCCTTTTAGGTGTTCAGTATGTTTTTGGAGACACTGGTCGACTTCATCCAGGTCCATAAAGAAGACCTGCAGGACTGGCTGTTTGTACTGCTGACACAGCTGTTGAAAAAAATGGGTGCTGATTTGCTTGGGTCTGTACAAGCAAAAGTTCAGAAGGCACTTGATGTCACAAGGTAATGACCTTTAAAAAGTAACAACAATATAGTTGTTAGCTGTATCCACGTTTTTTGCTGCTTTTTTTTTTAGTGTGCTGTTTGTTGTCTGGAAAAATGCTCATAACAGATCTTGAAACTTTAGTAAGCCTTGTAGCTTCAGCATTTTGGTTTCATAAAATGACTCTTAATTGAAAGGGCTTGAGTCCTTGGTGCTGAACAATTAATATGACGCTACTTAATCTGATTCCAGAATGTGCATTTGAGCCATGTGTGTTTGTTGTCTCGCCTCGTGTTCAGTGATGTAAAAATTGTGTTTGAACTTCATTTTGCTGTAAAAGTTTCAGTGGAATTTCATCTCTGTGCCATCATTAACTTTTAAGGAGTTATGATAATAGTGGATTTGCTTCTGCCTGCTCTTCCTTCTCCCCAGACTTCACTAATAGCCTGATTTAGAATCAGAATTCTAGCATATCATTATGATATCATTCCATATTACTTGCATTATCTGTTCTAGCTATAATAGCTTCATAGCAGGAATTCTCTAAGTCTTGTCCTTAACATGCTAAGTAAATGTTTCTGAAAGGTCAGATACAACTGGTATTAGCTTTACTGAAAAGAGTGAGGGCTTATTTGGTGCCTCTCAACAGTTGTTAAAGGAAAATTTAATGTAACATAATATTTTGTTTGTTTACAGGGAATCTTTTCCAAATGACCTCCAGTTCAGTATTTTGATGAGATTTACTGTTGACCAGACCCAAACACCCAGCCTGAAGGTAAGACTTTAGGCTTGCTTTGCAAGCTGAAATCTTCATTAATAGAAATTTGCTTGTCTTAATTTTTGAATTTGGATTATTATTTTTGTTTTGTGTAAAACCAAAAAAAGATGGATTCAATTAGTGGATTTTGTTTTTGTAAACTTTCAGACAGTCAAGCCAGCACTGCAGGACCAGCTTCGCTCTTTTTGGAGCTCAAAGGTTTTTGTCTGAATTACTGTCTTTATTCTTAACCCTATGTGAAACTCTTACAGTGTTATCAATAATTTTTATTTGAATGCATTGTATGCTGCTACTAACCTTTGCGGGAAACTTTAAGCATGCAGATGCTCAGTTTTAAACATGACACTACTATGAAAATGTTTGCTGTAAGAGAGATCTAATAAAAACACAGTACAGAAAAATGAGCAACAAAAATGTGGCTGCCTAACATCAAGCTGGTTATGCAAACTCACTCTATCAAGTCTTTTCTAATTTTATGTTTGTGATTTCCCATACTTTTTTTCCTAGTTCATATATACTTTTTCCTGTGTTCAGCCTGATAGGCTTTGAGTTACTTTAAATTACTCTAATATTGATATGACCTTGAGTTACTGTATTAAAATCGGCTCCTCCTGTGGTACACTTCATTTCTCTGAAAGCAGTGTGTAGCTTTATAATTACACACATTTTTGCATAAGAATCTGCAGTCCATAAACCTGCCAGCATATCTGAAAAGTAAAAATGTATTCTGTAGTACATTTGCAGTTCCGAAGAGCGCTGATTTTAGAATAAATGCTTCAAATCCTAAGAAGTTTTATAAGTGATGTGAATGGGGAAATAACAAGCATATGATAACCAGCATCTTCTGCTCTATCCTGCACGAAATATTTTTACACAGTTTGATACTGCGCAAGAATATGACTTTTCCCAAGTGATGTTGAACCTAAAGTCACATGAATATGCCTTTTTTGTCTACAATACAGTAAAACTTATATTTTTAAGCTTTTGAGGACAGTTGATACGTTGACCACTGTTTCTTCGTAGAGCTGAGTTAAAAAGGGACTGCTGTCATTTATTGAAGACAGCAAATGAGGTAGTGAAAATCAGTTTGTTGTTTAAATGACTCCTTGGAACAAATTGAGATTGGTTTTATTTTACTTGATTTTCCTCCCCAGGAAGGTGAATTTGATGGTTGAGATGTTCCTTTTTCCATACAGTAGTACAGCTGGTAAAGGCACATTGAGCACATTTCAAAGCTGAGAGTGCAGATTTGGAACGAGACATGGACTCCTACTAGGCTGAGTTGTGGGACTAAGTTCAAGATTATTCCCTAAATGGCCTAGAAGGAATTAAGAAATATTAAACACTTGATGGGAAGACATTCTGAAAATAGTTTTGAGAGAGAATTCTGAAATCAAGACGTTGGTAAAAGTTGCCTCCCTAGAAGAACACCTGTTAGCTTGAAGCAAAATTAAGAGTATTTAGAATGAATATTTGCGACAGTAAAGTATGTAACTGTTTAAGAGAAGGTAAGCTTTTTTTCCAGAAGCAAGTGGAATCTGACCTCTACTTCCTTTTTATGTGGTAACTACAACTTCAGGATTCAGACAGTAAAGTTACTGCCCACGGATCACAGAAGCATCTATTTAATAACCACATTATTGAGTATTTTGCCTAAATCCCATCTTCAGTGCACCCAGATGTCTAACAGAATAATTGATAGAGGGCCACTTCAGTTCTTGAAGTCTTAAGCTTTTGTTCTTTAATAAATTATTATCTCATTACTTTTGTTCTAGTAATAGTGAGAAACAGCATTCACTATGACAGGAAAAAATCAGAGAAGGGATTTTCAGCATCCTTAAAGGTGGTCAGATAGAAGGAGGGATGGTAGATCAGAAATTTGAGCCACATAATGATTCCCTTCTACAAATTACATTTCCCCCTGGTTTTCACATGATAATAGTAAATAATCATGATCCTTTGGAGTAAACTGTCATTGCCATTCTTACACTTAGAAAGGAAGCTAAGTCCCAGACAATAAAACTTGAGCTTTTAGAGTGGCCACAGAGGTGGATTTGGATAGCTGGACAGTAAGAAGACCAAACATAGAGAAGACAGAATTCTACTGATCTAATCCATGGAGGATGCAGCTTAGTGTTTTGTGCTATATCTGCCTTACTTCTGCTGTCATTTTACACTTAAGTGTGGTGAATTTCTGAGACTCAGTTTAGAGGTGCCAGATCTGTCTGTCTGTTTTGATCAAATGTTTGGATGGGCATAGGAGTCAAATGTTATAGGTGGGATATAGTCTATTTAGCTTATTTTTGTAGGTGCAAAACATACAGTTTCCAAAGGATGGATATTGTCCTGAAATACACTTCCAATCATCACTTCATTTTTCTTGGGTTTCATATCAAATGGCTCAGCCTCAGTGAGGAGGTGATCTAAGCACTGTGACCAAAGTTCAAGTTTCTGTGTTCTTCTTTACTTTGAAAATACTGATTTGTTGACAAAGGTTTTTGCCACAGTTGATCAGAAGATTTTTTTTTTAATCTAAGTGAATATTGAGATTTCTGGATTAAAAAAACACTGAGTAGCACAGATTCGCAGCAATGAGAAAGCCCTCCAAAATTTATCTTTAGTGTACATTTTAGTCATTTGGTTATATAATGGCTCATGCAATCACTCCCAAGTATTCAGTATCTTGGAGACAGATGCCTGGGATGTGACAGTCTGAAAGTCACTTTAGTGATTGCTTATATTGACTCTGAGTAAGGCAGAGTACCATCTCTCACATCCCAGAAAGCCACTGTAAGAGGTTTAAACCAGACTGTTTTCTGGTTTAAGTAAAAGCATCTTCTCTGTATTCCATTCTTTTTCATTCCCTGTTACACAAAATGTTTCTGTTCTCTTACCTTGATGCAGCAAAAGAAACTCTGTGCATCTCAAATTTTTCACAGGACAGGAAAACAATTTGCCTTTTGGTACTGACTGTGTAGCATCCTTGCAGTACAGTATGAATACTGTACTAGAGGTAGTTGCACATATTTTTGTGTCAGTTACACATATTTTTTTCACAGGACAGGAAAACAATTTGCCCTTTGGTACTGACTGTGTAGCATCCTTACAGTACTGTATGAATACTGTACTAGAGGTAGTTGCACATATTTCTGTGCCAGAATTTCTTGTTGCAGTACATGTGAAAGATGTTTATGAAGCACTTCAGGTCCATTTATATATAATATTTGGGTTTTTATAAGTCACAATGCTAACTGTGGCTTCATCTATGTTCCAGCTCACTTACTACAGGAGTGCTGTTCCTAAGCAAAATGCCTGTCCATGTTACATGCTGCACAGGAAAAATGCCCCAGTGTTTATAATCCAGCAAAAGTGCAATAAATTCAACGTAGAAGGGTACAAAGAAAGTCAAGACAGTATTAACTTCATAGAGAGAGGTTTCAACTTAACAGCAAATATTCATTGTAAGAATTCTGGAGATGCTTTCATTGCAGTCCAAAAATTTTTCTCTCAGAAAGATTAAATGGATTGTTGAAGAGATTAAATAGATTGTTGAAGATGTTAGCCTTTTTATTTCTAAATTTCAGCTCTGTATGTACTTACTGGAAATACTGGCAAAGATAAATCTAAAGTAGATTTGCTGCTCTTATGGAGTTTTACTTCAACATGGGGTTTTTAATCTGTAATAATACTGTCTCATTATATCTGACCATAGAAAGGTGTAGCCTTTCCAGAATTTCTTCTCTCGAAAGCAATTTGTGAAAAACACTTTTTTTCAAAATAGCTGACAAATTTAGCTTTGGGAATCTGTCTCACTCTAAAAAGCTTTATTTGTAAGAACTCCCTCTGTTCATCTTCTGTTCAGTGCTCTTCTGTCTGAGCGCCTTCATCTTTGCAGAAGTCTGTGCAAGTTCTTCAGGAAGCAGTTCAAACACTAAATAATCCTGCTCTCTCAAATACAGTGCTTCATAGTCTCTTCATTGGGAGAAATGTCTCTGGGTGTTCTGTTACAGTCCTTAACACCAACTTTTGCAAGTGTTACAGTACATTTATTTAAATCCTCAGCAGTCAAATATAGTGGTGTCACAATGGTTTCCCTATGCAATCTAGAAATCTCAACTATTGCTTTGAATTTGGAAAGCCACGTGGCCTAAGGTTTTTTGCTGCAGCAATGTTCATGGTTTGTTTTATCCTTGGAAAATGTCTAGCAAATAGTGTGCATTTGTTGGTATTGATCTGCATAAGATGAAAGCCTCCAGCTGCTGCTTGTATAATTTCAGAGAAGTTGAGCTTTAACAGCCGCTTTGAAAATGAAATATTCATTATTAATCCTCATATGCGTGCCAGTGTATCTTGAGTTTTTAATAGCTTGCAAATTTCATGACCAAGAGAAATTTCTAAATAGCTTTGCTCAGAACAGTTGTACTGCAAGTCATGAACAGCCAGAAATACACCCAGAACTCTTTTTCTCTCTTTATAATGGACATAGGTCTCTCCCTCCTGGTGGGTATTTATGGTTCACTGTAATTATTAGTGAAAATAAAAGCAGCTAAATCTGATAGATGGTGTAAATAAATGTCCACAACTTTCGATGACACGTGGAGTGACAAATTCCTGAGGCAGTAGGAGTTGAGGAAATAAATATTTTAGATGTACACCGGCATAATAGGCCTTTGCCCAAAATTGTGCAGTGGTGCAGTATTGGAGAAACCAGAGAGAGGCTGCAGTCTGGAATGCACAAAACAGGGATTCTGCGTAAGGAGTAAAGCAAGTTAGTGGAGTAAGAGAATGATCAGATAAATGAGGGAGTACAGGAGATTTCCTGTCCTTCTGGTAAATCCATGTTTCTATCATCTGAATATCTTCAAAGAAAGTGTGCATGTAACCCATCTTAAGTTTTTCCTAGAAATTGCATTCCACACATTTTTAGTATTTAATGGGAAGATTCCTGTGGTTTACTTCAGACTCTGACTGCTTAATCTGATGTTTTACAAAAAAGCAATGAGTGATAACTACCTAGTAGGAACTAGTAAGAAGTGATCATTGGTTCATCAGATGATGTTCATTTTTCATTTTAGTACTTGAAAAACTTTCTTAATAATTCTGAATAAATCTTTTCTTCATTTCTTTTTTTAAGCTTCCGCATATGCAATGATTTGTCTTTCAAGTTGCTAGCCGTGAAATGTGAGCTTTCTATGAGTATTTGAATTTCTATGGAATAACTCCCTTCTTCAAATGTTAAATCCATTTGTAAATTGATTTATTGCAAAAATTTTTATATTAATCCTGAAAACATGTTGTTTAATTGGAAAAAAAAAAAATCTTTATTTTAGGGAATGTACACTCTACTCTGTGAGCTCAGTTGTTCTTGCAGCACACCATTTTTATTGTCTACCTGACTCTGTTTCTCTTTGCAGGTCAAAGTTGCGATCCTAAAATACATAGAAACTCTTGCGCAACAGATGGATCCAGGAGATTTTGTAAATTCAAGTGAAACTAGGTTAGCAGTGTCTCGAATCATCACCTGGACCACAGAACCTAAAAGCTCAGATGTTAGGAAGGTATGTTTGTTAATGTGTCTTTAGAATTGCAAAATATTCCAGGTAATTAATAATACTTAAATAAAAATTTTAAATTAATGTATCTTGGAACTCTCCATTACAGTCGTGTTTTTATATATGTTAATTGAGATTCTATTTCATAATTTATCATTCTTTGTTGCAAGTACTATCTAGTACTAAAATCTCTTTAGTGGCCATTTTTCGTACAGTTTTAATGTTACTTCAGAGTCCACCCTCTGTGTTACTAAATAGCACATTTGTAACAGGAATGAGTGGTAAATTTGGTAGCAAACTGAGCATAATGTCTGGTAGATTTTTTGGAGTCCTTTTTTTTTTAACAAAAGGCAGGTAGATAGCTGCTGAACCTTGGACAAAGAAAGTTTGTGCTTTGATAAGGTAGTATCAAAGGTTTATTCTTGTAATGCTGCACTTCCTGTGCAAACCTCCCCTTTCCACATAATGTTGTGAAGTGTAAATTAACAATTGTGAGCTACATAGATACTGCAGGGATACTCAATAACCATAAGAAATGTACTTGTGCAGTCTTTGGAAATGGTTTCTAAACAGTACTTCAATTTGTAGAAAGCAAAAATTCTTTTAATTTTATTTGCAGTTTGATGGAATTGAGTTTTGTTGTTCCTATGATTACTGGCCCTTGTGTCGTAGCTGCCATTTTCAGCATGTTAACACTAAATAAATGTATTAACTGTTATGCTTCCTCAGTGCAAGTGTCTGACACAGAGAACTAATTATCTCTCTTCTTCTGTTTATTTCTGCAGTTTGAAAAGCTGCAACAATTCATTTGTTCAGATTTGTTTTGCTATTTTCAATTAAGTTTGAATTTTGGCAGCTTCCTCTTTTCTGGAAAGAACAACTTCCTTTGTTTAGGAGGGATGTAGGAGAGAATAGTAGGAGTTGTCTTACAAATTGTAATGTGAAGAAAACAAAAATAAAAATAACTTACAAGACTTCTTGGTATCTAGAATGTTTGCAATACATAATAAAAAAACACCAGAGAGTTTTTATATTGGAGGTAATGTTTTTAGTCATTCACTTCTTGTATAACTTCATGGGTATGAGCAAACAGTAACAGATTACATCCAATGGACTTTTCTTGCCTGGGTATCATGTTCTAGTAACATATAAAAGATCATAAAACAGGAGGAGAATTGAAGCAGCACTATCTTCTAAATCAGTGAAGTTTTAGTACTAAGACACGTGGCAAGCTGTCTTATCTGATGGTTCATAACTCTAATAAGCATTTTTATGTCAATAAGTAACTGAATCATGGAAAGAATTACCAGTGAGTTTAATCATCTGGAACACCTTAATTATATAAGTTTCTGATTTTATTTTTTCTTTCCATAACATACCTGTTAGAGGCAACTGACTGCAAAAATCCTTTAAGTCTTGAAAATAAAATTTTATCCATAAGAAGTCAAAGGAGTTATTCTGATGGTATAAAATGTTTAATTCTCTTAACAGTCTTTTCAACCTGCTATCACAAGCTCTTTAATTTTATTTAGTTTAATAAGCTTTATAGCATTTGGTATGATTTCTTTAAATTAAAAGCTTTTTCCACATAATTTCTGTGTAATTCATGTGTTTGTTTTTCTCCTTAGTAAAAACAGTTCCAGTGCTAAGCATTATGAAAAATCCTAGTTTATTCGTCTGAAGTTGGGCAGCTGGGCACTCTTAGTGTAGTTCAGTGACATGGGACTTCTTTCTGGGAGGTAAAATTCTGTTTCAGAGCTTAGATTTCTTCTAAGATTAGCATGCTTCTGGAAGGAGTTGGAATTTATTCTTAGAGATCTTCTAAGAAGAAGGCAAAAACCAAAGAAATATTTCTGATCCTTATTGCAGTCTTATAAAGATGATCTCTCTGTGACTGAATTTAAATCTCAGGAGAGGCCTTATGCTGGGGAGAATAAAAACTTCCAAATACTCTCAAATGAGGGTTTTCTTTGGCAAGCAAGAAAGAGAGAAAATAGACAATTACATAGTTGGAAACCTTCTGCGAGTCAGTATCAATTTTGATACTTTGGGCAGAGCTTCATTTTTGGCAGACTTAGTGGTATCAGTTTCTATCCTGATACAATCCTGGACTGCCTGTTGTGTTC
Source organism: Aleadryas rufinucha (assembly GCA_013397815.1). Classification (NCBI taxonomy): domain Eukaryota; kingdom Metazoa; phylum Chordata; class Aves; order Passeriformes; genus Aleadryas; species Aleadryas rufinucha. The sequence goes on from VZTH01012455.1 coordinate 92,236, forward strand.
TGTTATTAGCAGCTTAAATAGACACAGCATTAGGGAGTGGAGACTGGCTAACTGGACAAAAAAAATGAAAGTGATGATGTCCAAACCTCTCCTCAGCTGCTGGATTTGTCTTGATTTTGCCTTGTGTCAATTTTGATTAAAAGACTGACCATTAAAAATAACAAGGACAAGAGAAACATCAAAGACAGATTGCCGAGGACATTCAGGGTGTTCACCTGAAGGGAAGGCTATCAGAGGGAGAAGGAAATAAAAGCTAAGGAAAACAAGCAGTCACGAGTATGCAAAGATAATTTGTGGCAATCTGACATGCTACGATTTTTGTCGTTAAACTTAATACTGAGATGTGTGCAGGTATGTGCACTCATACCTTGGCTTTCTACCTTTAATTAAAAAATGCTACAGTTCATTGCTCTGGAAGCAAAAGGAGGGAAATAAATGTCTAAAAGAATTTTCTAAACTACTCGCTTGGAGTATACTGGTGGTTAAGCAAGCTGCCTATCATTCTGTCTAGCATGAGGCACTGGTTCTCTCCAGTGCATGGCAGACCTTGGTGGTGAGCTGTATAAACTACACATAATAGGTTAATCTTACAACCACACTCTTTTCTACAAAGAAGCTGCTAGTTCTGGAGAACTTCCTCCAGCTCTGCTTTGCACTTGTTAGTTTAGTTACTATGTTGACAGGTTTGTTACACTATCCGGTGAATCTTCGTCAAACTGCACAAACATTACTTCAGTCATTCAGTCAACATTCCTGTACTGCTGGGAATCCAACTATTGTGTAATTTACTGTGTTGCTTTGTCAGTAGAGAATGCTGATTTTTTTATTCAGGTGAAAAAAACCCAACTTATGTAAAACATGCTGTAGGACAAAGATGATGGTAAAGATGAACTGATTAAAATGAGAGTATGGGAGGTGACATCCAGTACAAACTACTCCACTGTTTTCAAAGGTTAAAGGAAACAGAGGCAAGGTTAACTAAATAGCTTGGGTGTGGGGTAAATTGTAAGGAGTATCAAGTGCTGTAATCACTACTGTCTCATTCCAGATTAGGGTATCTTGTTTGGTTGGGTTTGTTTTAATTTCTACAGTGCTAACTGTTCCTTTTCAAGCAAGTGTGTTGATCAGCATTTGTAATTACTACTTGTAGAACTCAGTAGAAGGGATCACGTGCTTGCTCCTGCCTGGTGTGTTTCGTTTCTCTAAATTTTTTCAACTTCCCAAACCCTTGAAAGCCATTTTGCAAGTTCCTTCATTTTATTTTTTTTCTGAGGAAGGATGTGGGGCTAGGGGGATTGAAAAGCACATTTCTGAAAGACTCCTTGTTACGATGATTGTTGTGTGCCTGAATTTATCAAAATCAGAACTTCCAGCTTACCAGCAAATATGAATTGTTTTTGTTCACATCTGTTAACATCTTTATTCAAGCTTGATCAAGAGTTATGTCACGTTTTGTGATTACCACTCATTATAGCATCTCTTGCTGATAAAATCACTTTGAAACTCTAAAGTCGTCAGTTTGTATTTTCTTCTTGTAGGCTGCACAGTCAGTGCTGATTTCCCTTTTTGAACTCAACACTCCAGAGTTTACAATGCTATTGGGTGCTTTACCAAAAACATTTCAGGATGGAGCCACAAAGCTTCTCCATAATCATCTCCGGAATACAGGCAACAGTGGTCAGGTATCCACACTTAACGTTACTTTTCTTTCTGAAGTTACTATGTAGAAGCCTATCGTAGTAGCTCTTTATGGAATGCCTTTTCTTTTTCTTCTAGAATTACAGTTTCTGTGTTGCTTCCAAGTGACTTAATAGGTTTGAATGTGCTTCTTAAGAGTAGTTTACCTTGTACTTTATAATTTCAGAGTTACTCAAGATCAAAGTTACTGGTAATGGGTTACACAACTCAGGAATTTACTTGAAGCTCTTTAAATGTTTTTGGGCACTAGAAAATAAATATAATAAGTTAAAAGGGGATCTTTTAGTCCTACTAGAGTATCTTTTCTCACCTCTCCTTCTCCAGGGATCGATGGGAAGTCCTTTAACAAGACCCACTCCACGCTCCCCAGCAAGTTGGTCAAGTCCTCTAACTTCCCCAACCAATACATCGCAGAACACTTTGTCACCAAGGTAATGTAGGCTGGTGATGTTACAATTCTGCGTCTAGGACTTCATTACACATTGTCCGAAGCTGTAACCCCAACAATGAAAGCATGGAGAAAATTTTGCACACAATGACAGATGCTCAGAAACAATCCCCCTTGCTCCATACAATGACAATGAAGTCCTTAGCTTCCCTGAAGGGTCTGACACGTGCCAAAGCTGGCCTGAGGTGGGAAAGGGCTGTGCATCTTGGAAAGCAAATGGATTAGCAAGAGAAGGAACCAAATTGTGCTTCTCTAACAAATGTTAGAATATGTCATCTGATGTCATGGTTTAAAATCCCAGTTTACAGCTAAGTCAATCAATCCCTCCTTGGTGGGATAGGGAGGACATTCACAATATAAAAGAGAAAACTGAGATAAAGACAATTTAACAGGAAAAGCCAAAGCTGCATGTGCAAGCAACAGACAGACAAGGAATTCACTAATTCCCATGGCGGGGGTCAGGTGTCCAGCTGTTACCAGGAGAGCAGGGCCCTGTCACTTCTAGCAGTGACTTGGGGAGACAAGCATCATGACTCTTAACATCCCTCCCTTCCTCCTCCTTCTTCCCTCAGCAGTATATGCTTAGATGCCATATGGTATGGAATATCCCTTTGGTAAGTGGGGTCAGCTGTCCCAGCTGCATCCCCTTCCAGCTCTTTGTGCACCCCCAGGCTGCTCACTGCCAGGTCTGTGTGAGGAGCAGAATAAGCCTTGGCTCTGTGTAAGCACTGCTCAGCTGTTACTAAAACACCCCGATGTTAACAACCCTGTTTGCAGCACAAATCCAAAGCATAGCCCCGTACCAGCTACGACGAGGAAAATTAAGTCTATCCCAGCCAAAACCAACACACTGTGTCATCAAACCAGATTTAATATTGGGGAAACTAAAGAAGTAATAGTTTATATATGTTTTTTATAGTAATGGTGTTGTCAGCAAAGTGGACTTTGTAATTTTGCCTTTATCAGTCAACTTGCTGTTGAGTTTTATCAGTGCTCCTTACTTCACGGCTTTTATCAGAATGAGAGGATGGTGTGAAAATTCCAGTTGTTTCACATTCAGCAGAGTAAAACAGAGCAAAAGAAGTTTGTTTCTTCAGGCAGATGCTGTTACCTAATGTAGCCTTTCCCATAGCTACTTCCAGTGCCTTCTGTGTCAGTGGTAGTACACTTACTAAGGCATACCATAATGCAATTTTGTATTGTGAAGAGACAACGTTCTTAATGTGTTTCAAGAAAAATCATTTTAGTACTATTTCCTGAGTCTCTGTAGTTGCCTGCTAATGTGATTTAAAAATAGAGAATCACAAAATAAATCCTTCTGAAATCTTATGTCGTTCTCCGTGGTCCACAGTGCATTTGACTATGACACTGAAAACATGAATTCTGAAGATATTTACAGCTCTCTTCGTGGAGTCACTGAAGCCATTCAGAATTTCAGTTTTCGTAGTCAGGAAGATATGAATGAGCCTGTAAAACGAGATGCTAAAAAAGATGATGGCGATTCGGTGAGTATTTAAACTCAGCACATGTTGGTATCAGTAAACTAAGCCAGTGTCTGATTGATTACAGATGAGAAAGCATCTATTTCAGGAGGTTTATATTTTTCTTAAATTGGACATTTCTCCTGAATTACTTAAGAGCTTTAGAAAAATATGTTCCTAGTCTTGAACCACATGTTGAAAATGTAAATGCTGATTTTAAGTAGCACTGCCTGTTTGTTTAACATGCTAGCAGTTTAAAAACCAGTGATCTTGCAAAACAGCTGAAGTTAAATTTTTGAGAAATTTGCACCCTAATATATGCTTTTCTGAATGTTTTATTTTGTTTTATTTTGTACAAAACCTGTGGGCTGTTAAGTGCTACGTGCAGTATTTAAGAATTCTGTTTATATGGAACTTTGGCTTTAAGATTTGTTGAACTTGCCACAGATACATATATATATGTTTAAACACGTTTTTAATTACTTTGCATCAGACTCATAAGATAAAATACAACTAGTTTTGGTGTTTTTTGATGACATACACTTTCCCTTTTTTTTTGTTTGTTTTTTTAAGGAAAGCAAAGTTTAGGGAACTAAGACTTCTTATTTGAAGGCTAGTTTGAAAACTCTAAGCATTTTGAAATTTGTAAGTTTTTGCTACATAAATGAATTAGTGATGTAGTTAATTGAAAGGTGTAAGAGTGTATTTCACATGCTCATGTGATACGTCCTCTCCTGCAGATTTGCAGTGCTTCTGGAATAGTAGACATGCGAGCAGGAAGTGGCATGAGCGATACAGGTCGGACAGCTCTGGATAACAAAACGTCATTACTCAACACCATGCCTCCCCACTCCTCACCACGCTCACGAGATTACAACCCATACAATTATTCTGATGGTATCGGTCCGTTTAATAAATCTGCTTTGAAAGAAGCCATGTTTGATGATGATGCAGAGCAGTTTCCTGATGGTGAGATTGAGGTTACATTTTGTTCTAGAAGAAAAATGATGAGATTTTCCATCTCTGAGTTCAGCTTCTGAATTTATTATTAGGAATATACATATGACTTCTTTGAGAAGTTTTTAAAAATGCTATATTTTGAATTAGTTTATTTGTTAGTCATCTCTTTTAGTTACATTGTTGGATAACCTGGTATTTGTAGAGACTAAGGGTACAAATGAAGGAAATGCTGAACTATGTTGTATACTTCTGGTAGCACATCCTGTATCAGTATTGCCAGTATAAATTTACTTATCAATTGTTTTATGACTGAAATTTAAAGGGGGAGGGTGGAGAAAAGATTTACAGCATGGAAGTAAAACTGGATCAAACCAGTTTGGGAATTAGGTGAAAGATTAAGTATTTTGTTAGTAATATATTTGTATTTGAAACATGACATTGGCATTTTCTGTTGACTAAACATTCTTTTTAAATGAAACAAAACAAACCAGCTTTTTACCAGGAAGGTGTTTCATCTAGCCCATGTAAATCTAGGAATAGGGCTTGCTGTTTTGTAGGCTTCTAGAGCTTCTTTGTAATATTTGTCAGTATATCTTTGGGTATTTTTTTAATATCTGTATGTCTAGAAGGTTCCAAAGTACCACTACTATCGTTATTTTAATAAATAGTCAGTGGTTCTCATAATCTGTATTCGTTGTTGTTCAGCTATAGATTAGGTTTTTAAGTAAATACTTTCCTTAATGGCAATGGACAAACTAATTATCTCCCTTCTGCCTGTTTGCTTTTGTCATCCTGCAAAAGATGTGTTACAGAAACTGTTGAAAAAAATAAAGTTATTTTTTGACATGGCATTTTATTCAGCTGTTCTATAAGTTGGCTTTCAGTTTGCCTTAAATCAAAAGCAAATCCATGTAATGGTGCATTTCTCTTTGTTTTTTCGTACATAGCATGAAGAAGCATATAGTGTAGCCAGTTATTATCCTCGGACAAAGATTGAGGGAAAAGCAGAGTTTTACAAATCATGTCATGTACATACTAATAATTAAATAGCTTTGCCAGCCACATACAGAGCCAATTTATGTTCAAGATTCTGTATTAAGGGATCTTGTTTTGCGTGGGAGAAGCCTCCTTCTACTTTCTGACAATTTATTTTTGGATATTGCATTAAACCAGATGCAGCGTGTGCTGCACCAGCATGATCTAGTTTTGTAAAAACTCCTGACTGGCTGGAATGAAACATCCCTATCTGGTATTAGTTTGTCCTGGTTGGAAGAGCAGTGCAATGCATTATTTAGGTCTGCTCTTTAATGGGTCTTAATGAAGTACTTGCTTTCATTCCTGTGTTGTTCAACCTTCGTATTTAGTTATGTCATGTACATTCTGTCATTTGTGTGTTACTTTCAGAATTTCATTTGGGATTACTTACAGAAAGTCTGCATGAGAAAAGATGCACTTGGCAAAATACTTTGTGCCTATGGTTCCTCTGTTGGGAGTTGCATACTTTCCCCATAAACCCGAAGGGCTCATTGGATGTTAGATTTCAGTTTTCAGAAACTCCACAGAATTGCTGCTTGTTCATGACACAAAATTATGTTGGTACTGGATTCCCAGCTGTCCTGTCATGCATTACTGACAGAAAGATGTGGAAATACAAGGCTAGATGGGAAAACCTTATCTGCTTATATAATCCTGTCAACAGCACTGGGGCATGAACATGTATTCTGCAGATGGTTTGTCTAGCAGTTGAAAATTTTCAGTGGAGGAAATGCCACAGTGTGCCTCACATGACTCACATTTGAATGTTTTGCCTCTCTTACAGTAAAAAGGTTTTCAGAGTAACAGCCTCTATCTTCCAACCACTTGCACTTTGTTTTTTCCCTGAGGAAAATGCTCTTTATCTGAAGCATAGGGAAACCTGGCTGTCTAAGTCACTTCCAGACTCCTTAATAGCAGTTCACAGTCTCTGTTTGAAAAACAGTGCTCTTCTCCAAAGAAGCTTGTTTATTTCAGCTTCCTTCCATGGACTGTGCTTTCCAAACATATTCCTTTTTGCCTGCCACTTTGTATATGGGCTTAAGATTTCTGCTTCTGTGTCTTGCCTTGCACTTGCATCTTTTTTTTTTTTTCAGACCATTCCTTTCATTTAACATGGTAATTTTCAGTTCTTACCCTGTTCTCCAGAATGTTTGCAATTGTTCCTAAAGTGATATCTTCTACAGATTTTCTAAATTGGCTCCACATTCCTTAGCACTAACAAATGCATCCAACAGAACCAGGTTCTGCACACATCCAAGTAAGGATATCACTCATATCCTCCAGAATTAATAGAAAGCCATTTATAATCCAGTCACCCTGTAAGTGATTCATCAAGTTTTGCATTTGCTTTGTTTGCTTTTTTTGGCCATCACATTTGCATAGCTTTTATATTAAGATGCTGTGAGTGGCAGTAGGAAAAATCTTTCCTAAATTCAGGACATACCTACGTATTCCCTTTTAACCCCTACATTGTTTATCCTGTCAAAAGGATATTACATGATTAGTTTGAGAAGAGTTGTTCTTCATCAGATATTTATCTCTCTAATGCATGTTTTAATTCATTCAAATGAAAGAGTTGCATCTGCTCCTCTTCATTTGTGTTTCATTTCCTTTCTGAAAAAGAAATTTGGAGAGTAGACATTGAACATGACTTCTTTTATGCTTCTCCATTCTTACTTGGAGAATGTTTGGAAATGAAACACTGGGTGCTAAGTCATACAAAGGAATGGAAAATGCAAGCTGTAAAGGCACATCCCTCTTGATTATCTTTATGTTTTTCAGTTATTTAGTCCACTACTGGAGCTTCTTTCCTCCCCTTATTCCTACATGGTTTCCTACTACCTTCCCCTCTCTTTACTCCTTCCCTCCATACATTTAAGATGATACCACATTGAAAATACTTTATTTAAACAGATATGAGAAGTTTTGCTAATTAAGTGTCAATATGCATTCCCTGAAACATATATATGAGGATTCACTCTAGCTGTAATCCTCATAGTTTGGTAGAACACGTGTAATAGTGCTGCCAGTAAAAGTAATGATCTTGCTTCCATTAAAATGATTGTCCATTCTGCTCATCTGCTTTAAATCATATTTCACCTAATGCAATTTCAGTCTGTCCTTTAGTCAAACATTAATCATCCATTAATACAGAGGCAGCAGAAGTGTTTGTAGTTTGCTTTCAGGTACTTGTGCTCCTGTTTATTCATGCAAAACAGAAGGCAAATAGGAATGTGGGGTTCAAAACCAGCATGATTTTTACAGTAACTGATGTGTGATACTAAAATATTTAGTTCTGTATTCAGCTTTTACTGTTTTCTTTGTACAAGTGCTTTGTACAGCATTTGTAAGTTACAGTATTGAATATAGTAATAACAGATGTTCAAGGGCTGTGGTTTCTCAGTTTATGATACAATTAATTTCATGGAGGATGTATTTCATGTGTTAGTTAATACATGCAATCATTTCAGGAAATGCAATGCATCTGCATTTTATGCCAGGACTTCCTAACTTTTTTCATGAAAAAAATGTGTGTTTCTGTTCATTTATCCAAAAGTCTCAGTGCAAAGACGGAAGCTATATGCTTTCTTTCCTTAAAGGCTAAATGGGTCTTGATAATGGAATAAAGGCACTAAGTTGATACTCAACTTTTCATTAAGACTATTTTTAAGTTTCTTGACTATTTGCATATCACTCTGTTTGCAGTCCAGTGTTTACAAATACAGGTTGTTACTGTGTTTTTCCATCATCATGGAATCCTCTCGGATCGAAACTAAAATCCAGAGTCATTTCTTAATGAATTGCTTTTGGGAATCTCTATGGGACTGATAGCCCTGGATTGCCTTTATTTCAGCTCTTTTGTACTAAGAACCATTGTGTTGTGCTTTTTTCCTGTTTGTTTTAGCAACCCAGCTATTGTTGTGGAATCATGGCTTACAGAAGTTTAAACAATTCCATAACACTAACAGAGAAAAGAAAATTTTTCATCTTGAATGGAAGGGTCATATGGGAAAGATGGCACTTCATGTGTAGATCAGATTTAAAAGGATGCAGAATGCTTAGTGGGTACTGCAAGCCTAAAAACTCCTGCGGGGGTGGGTGGTTTGCATTGTAGGGGTTTTGGGAGGATTGTAAGCTTGCTCAGCAATGTTGGCTGGACTGAAAATGTAGTAGCCAAACTGCAATTTTTGCCGGCTAATGTGGGGAAAAAAACAAAAACGTGCTCGAAAGCAAGTCATACTAGAAAATATCCTTCAGTTGTACGACAAGCACTAATATTTATTTGCAGTAACTGTGTTTGTGCATTCCTTTTTGACAGAGCCTCCCATGGACCATTCTGATCTGGTTGCAGAGCTACTGAAAGAGTTATCAAACCATAATGAGAGAGTTGAAGAAAGAAAGGCTGCACTGTATGAGCTCATGAAGTTAACTCAGGAAGAGTCTTTTGGTGTTTGGGATGAGCACTTCAAAACAATACTACTTCTGCTGCTTGAAACGCTTGGAGATAAAGAGGTAAATTCAGATTAATCCAGCTAAGAATGTTAACAAAGCACATGGCTTACTTTGAGTACCTTTGGCATTTGTATGAGTTGCAGAAAGGGCACAAATTCCAGTTAGTGGTGGAAAAACAAAAAAACCTGTGGAAATACAAAAATGTCATGAAGTCTGATTGCTCTGATGGTAAAAAGGGTATCAGTGATACTTAACTTCTCCAAGATTGCTGTTTGTGGATTCTGACAGTAGATTGAATGAAACATTTTTTCACTGAGATTCAGAGTTTATCTGTTTATAGCCCCTGAAGGAATCTAGAATATCAAAACATCATGTGTGGCAATGCATTTAAAAATTTATTTCTAAATTACAGTAATCCTCATTGTGAAGACTGAGTTCTATGTAATAATTCTCTACAAAGGCCATGTTTTTGAAATTACTAAGGATCAAAAAGACACTAGTACTTGAGTTTGATTTTTAAAACAATTGTGAAAAAAGTAAAAAAATGTATTTGCACGATAGTTTTATCAGCCCTTGTGTTTGCAACTTAACTTCTAGGTAGCATAGATAAGTAAAATTAGTTTAGCAGTGTGCTTATGATATGTCACCTGAATTTTCTGCAAAAAGAGAGATTGAAGAGATTTTTTTTTCCTACCTTTACTTGTTAACAGTAGATTCAGACTGTATATGTGTGCAGAGCATAATCTGATATTTTTTCCATTATTAAAGACTTTTCCAGCAGCTGAACAAATGTTAAAGCATATGTCTGTTTAAAGATGCGTAACTCATTTTAATATTGAATCTTTAGCATGCAATTAGAGCTTTGGCACTGAAAGTTCTAAGAGAAATTCTAAGAAACCAGCCAGCAAGGTTTAAGAATTATGCAGAGCTCACAATCATGAAGACATTAGAAGCACATAAGGATCCTCATAAGGAGGTCAGTAATCAGTTATTTTATTTGTTTATGGTTACGACAAATTATTACAAAATGAAACAGCTGTCCAGAAAATGTGAAATTAATCAGGTCTTACTGAGGAAGTAATTAATTTCATAACAAGCATATTATTATATGTTTAATAGCAATTATTTTATTAGTTAACATGGGTATGCAAGAAAAAAAACCCTGCAGTTCTGAAAGCTCTTGAGTGGTTAATATCATTCCTAATAACAATTGTCTTGGTGCCATCCCAGAGGACAGCGTAACCAACAATGTGTCACCACAGCTCTTCAAAGAATAACTGAAAGGAGCTTTTTCCTTGTTTGACATTTTAACCTGAGTATAGGTGTCCTGGAGGTCTAAAAGAAGCTTTTGGATTTCAGTGAGGTTTATGGTTGAGAGATGAGCCTAAACATGACAAGGAATTGTCAACCCTTTCCATTCTGCTCGGTTTGAGAGCGTCACTTTGAATGGTGTTAAGGGAGAATGCACAGGAATATGTCAGTGGGGGAGGTGCTCATGCCAGGAATAGTGAGGGGATTCAGGAGAAGGGTAAATGTAACCTTGCTTAGAGTTACTTGTGATGCCTGCATACACAATAAAGGATAATGCATGTAAATATAGGAAACACAGATACAGTAACCAACCCAGTATTCAACTTCTGACATCAGTGTCACTGATGTTGTGGAAAGAATCCATGTTTATTACTAAATGAGTACATCTTCCCCATGCAAGGGCACTTTGTGGAATTTACTGTGGAGTTTCAGGCTTTGAAGTTGACTTTGATTCCTCCCATCCCATGACTTTATCACTCATTTGATAGTAGTTTCTCTTCTCCCTGTGCTCTCTGGATTTCTTTCATACACTGTGTTTATTACAGTGTCATTTCCCCATTGTTCCTTCTCTGTTCCATTGCTTTTTTCTCTTTCATGGTTTCGTGTGTTAGGAGTGAGAGAGTAAAGGGGACTAGGATGGACAGAAAGTTCTGGAGGTTTTTGTACATCAGTGGTGTACAACCACTCATTCTGTACAGTGGTTTCTCTTATTAGATGGCAGATGCCACCACAGCACTAATATGAAGATCAGATGTTAATTTTCTCAGTGGTGCTCTTGTGTTTCGAGCTTCTGTACCTGTTGACATCCTACCTAATTATTCTTGTTCTGCTTGTTCTGTGTATTCTTCAGGCTTAAAGTACTCTCTTGTCATAGTTTCTTTCAAAATTATAGGGGAAGAAAAACAGATTGGCTTCTACAATTATCAATCTAGGCATGTCATTAAGCACGCTTTTGAAATGAATGTGAAAACATGTTTTATCGGTGATCACTGACTTAACAAGCAATAACCAATAACAACACAAGAAATTAAGGTTTACAAAGGTGGTGATACTTCAATATGTAGTTGGAGGGTATTGCAGAGTAAAGAAATTTCAGATCCAATTAAACAAGCAGGTTTGAAAAACTGATGTATATTGCCAAGGGCATCGTAGCCACAGAATATTGGGAAGAGTTGTGTTTTTAAGAAATAATGTCCAGAAGTTGGAATCAATGGACTCTTTACATATTTCTATAATACTGCAGAGCTCTTGACAGGAAGTTTTTATGCTCAAGACCATTACTGCCAGAAAACAGACCACAGAGTTAGCAGTCTCATAGAAATCACTTTTCTGTGTCCTTTTCTTTCAATAGGTGGTAAGATCTGCTGAAGAAGCTGCTTCCATGCTGGCCACTTCCATTAGCCCAGATCAGTGCATTAAAGTTCTCTGTCCGATTATCCAAACTGCAGATTACCCTATTAATCTGGCTGCAATCAAAATGCAGACAAAAGTTATAGAAAGAGTATCTAAAGAAACCCTTACTCAGCTTTTACCAGAGATTGTGCCAGGTCTAATACAGGTAAGGAGAGAAGAAAGAAGAAAATAGGGGAAAAAAAGACCAAACAGACTAAAAAAGAAACCGTATACATACGAATTGCAAAGACTTTTTTAAAATAGTACCACTTGGTTCTCATGAAGGATTTCACTTGTCTGATAGTTGATGGCTGCCTTGTCCCAGAATAGCTTGGATAGTGAGAACAATCCCTTTGATTAGCAGGGAGCTAAATTATAACTCAGAGGAAATCTCAGTAGGATATAAAGTACTGGTTATAGTTAAGCTTGGTATATACTTTTAGTTGTAAGATAGTTTTTTGGTTTTTGTACCTTTTTCCAAGTTACATAATTTGGTGTGAAATTGTCCGTGTTTTATTTGTTTATAATTGTAGGGTTTTATCAATTGGGGCTTTTGGGATGCAAGAGGAAAGAAGCAGTTTTATGAAGTTAAATAAAATTGGAAGGATATCAGAGGTTTCTCTTCCTTTGTCTTTAAAACTGAATTTTTTATCACCTTATCAAGAGCCAAAATACATTAATTTCATTCTGGAGGATAAAGGCTTTTTGGAGTTGGCAGCTGCATTCTACAGATTTCTGTCTTTAATGGGTGTGATCCAGTCACACATCTGCTGGAAAACAGAGGCGGAGAAGGGGCTGTCTGAGAAGGGAGTGTGAGTGAGACAGCCAGGCATGGGGTGATGGAAAAATGGCAAAAGAAACAAAAAGCATTAAAGAATGAGATGGGACTTAACAAAAGAATCTTAAGCTGTTAAGAGAGTTCCTCTTTCAGAGTCAGGAAGCTTTAAATTGTGAGTGGTCTTCTGCTTTAAGTAAACACCTGTATAATCTAGAACAGTTCTCTTACATGCTCGCCTGTTGCATGGCAGCAGCTGTTTTCAGTGTCACTTACGAACAGGATTGTTTGGGTTTTAAATTCAGCCTGGAAAATGATTATCAGTGGTGATTAATAAGCAGCCTGCTTTTTAACTGCATGCTCTGTATTTGCGTGTTTGTTTTTTTGTTGGAATGCTTCATTGGGCTGTACTGGCATTAATTTACTGTAGACTCCAATGTATTTATTATAGTAAATAAGTAAATAGCTTTCTGAGCCTTTTAATCATTAACTGATAAGGTATTAATGTTAATTTTATTGCTTTTCTAGGGTTATGATAATTCAGAGAGCAGCGTTCGTAAGGCATGTGTTTTCTGCCTTGTAGCCATTCATGCAGTAATTGGTGATGAACTAAAACCGCATCTCAGTCAACTCACTGGCAGTAAAGTAAGTAAAAGACACCATTTGGAGAAATCTTGGCTCATGATTGCATCTATGCATTTGCATTTTGGTTGCCATTGCCTGAAAGTTTCAATTAAGTGTATACTTGAAAGAGAATATCAGTTGTATTAATGCAACTTCACCATAAAATGTTCAAAACTGAGAGTTCACAGATCTTTATTTATGCAAGTGTACAAACTTTAGCTTTAAGATAATTACTAAACTATGTTTCTTACTGCTTTTTAATGCATTCAGTTCCTTGTATGCTTGTAGTAGTGATAATGGCTGTATTCAGCACGCTTTTCCTATCAGTGTTTCTTGTCTTGTTTTCATGCAAGTACTGATTGAAAAACAAGGAACATAGCATGTCTGTGTGACATACAGCAGTTTCATCTATTCTTCCTCCTTGTTATTTTGCTTTCACCAGTCTTTTCAGTGTCCCTAATTTGAAATAATAAGAACCAGTCTGTGGTCCTTTTTCTTCCAGGATATTTATGACTTCACTGACATCTTTTTCATGCAGTTTTTTGTATGTAAACAGCTATATGTTAATTGTGAATCTCTTTGTCCTTTGGAGCAAAACAGGCCAATTAATTTTGTGTGTCTGAATAAGACAGTTCTATCTTTAAAATAGTCTCTGGCAGTGATTGTATTTAAAGTGACTCTAGACAATATTGGAAGCTTTAGTAAATACCAGCATCAGCAAATCTGACTAGAGGCTTAAACCTCAGCATTAGCTTAAAAGAAAAAAAAAAACCTGAACCACTACCATATTTAGAAAAGCATTATAATTGGAGGAAAATATTCCATCTATCTTAATCTAGCTACCTTATATCATACTCTTCCTTACATCCTTAGAGAAGCTTGAGCAGTTTCCTTATGACAAATTGTACTTGTGTTTGATGTTTTTTGAATCAACTGTATAAAGTACAATTTTGCTTTTAGGGAAAAGAAAAAGGACTAATGTCTGTTTTGTTGTACTGTTCCTGTAGTCAGTCTGTACAGTTTGCAAATACTAAACAGAGTTAATTTCTGCCTTAACTTTGCAGATGAAATTATTGAACCTTTACATCAAACGTGCACAAACAGGCTCTGGAGCAGGGGATACAGCAGCAGATATGTCTGGACAAAGCTAATGAAGCTGACAAGAGTTAACCCAGGTCTCCTAAAGCAAGGGCAAGGCCCTCTTCAGTGAAAGGAAAATCCTTACATACAACTTCTGGAACTTTTTTCTTGTTTTGGTTTTTCCCCCTTTCTTTTGTTATTTTTTTTTTGTTTGGGGTTTTGCTTTTTTTCCTTTAACCAATGGCTGTCCTCAGCCTGCATGAGACTGTTGCAATAGAATTATTCCAAATCTAAGGAAAAACAGTATTAACATCAGTTGATCAAAGCAGAATAAAATTTTAAAATAATCTTATCCATCAGTTACCCTGTTCATAATCCTCTGTGTCTTCCCATTAACTTTTGCCAGTGTTACTGTATTAAAAAAAAGAATTTTTTAATGCTAATTAAAAAGGTATGCTTTAAGCTTCAGAAGTTAAAATATAAATTCTGTTGCTTTTCTTCAGCTGCAGATAACATTACTTTTTTATTGCTGTTTTGTTTGAGTATCATGTCCTTCGCTAGAAACAAGAAGTGATGTGAAACAAGGCTGAACTAGTCTGAACTGCAGTGAGACTCGTTCACTGTGTTGGTGGTTCATCATCTTATTTACAGCTTGTTTGGGATATTCTGAAGATTGAGAAATATGCCTATAAAAAGAAAGCTGGATTGATCCAGTTCTGTCACAGTGATATTGTTCATTGGTTGTATGTTTGTTGCATAAATAAGAATTTAGTGTGCGCAGTAGAGGACTGGTACAACCAGTACCTCTTAATGTGGAAGACAGCCCTGCCAGGGCAGCACTGCCAACCTGGTGATAGTGTGGCAGCCTGCTGGTGAGCAGCAGAGTTCATGGTCACTTGATGGACGTGAACCATCCTTGTCACCTTTCGTTCTTCAAGCAGGATGCTTCAGAATGGAGTGCTCTGCCCAAGCATGCTCAGTATGTATTTATCTTTATCACTAGAATGTTTCCTCTCGACCTAATTGCTGGAACAAGTAGTCTTGTATTGTAACTCACATGGGATCTTATGACAACAGTGCAGAAAACTATTTATTCCTTACCTTCTGAAAAGCACCAAGATTTTCTGCATTGAATTTAAATGGGGGGAGGGGGGAATAGTCACAAATGCTATGGATCTCGCCACCTTTTAATTTAAAGAAAAATATATATTTTGGATGAGTAGGAAAAGCTGCACCAAATTATTTGCATGGTTTTGAATAGCATCCTCAAGACCCATCTGGATTAAGGTGTGGAAATGTTTCAAGGGTTTGTTTTTCCATTTTTGAAAAAGAGTTAGTATATTGTGAATAATGGTTCTTTGTATTTATGAAGTTGATAATGGAAAGAGAACAAAGATAAGTAAATGTGTCCCTATATGTTGTCTTTTTCTTTTTTCTCTTTTTTTCTTTTTTTTTTTTTTTAATATAAGCCGCAAGCTAATTAAGTGAGAAATGGGATGAAACAGTGCCCTTCCCAGGAATAGTGGAACTTTTTTTTCATGACTTTTTTTTTTTCCCCTTTGACTGTGATGTTGTCTAGTTGTAGGAAGTGTATCCTGATAAGAGAGAAAATAGTGGTGCCAAGGATGATGATCTATGCTAGGCTAAAATTCTCTCTACCTCTTCAGGGTGACTAATTTTTAACTGAGCTGCTGCATATAGCACCCAGTAGAAGAACTATCTACAGAAAAATCTTTATTTTTTTTTCCAAATTATCACTTAATGTGTATTCAAAACTCTATTCTTCAACATTGCAGCCAAATATCATAAGAAACTACTTACACACTTTACCTGCTAGGAACCCTGAAAAACAAAACTGAATAAAAAATTAAGTCAGATGCTTATAGTTAACATGAAAGGTTGTTTTTACTTTAGTTTGAGTGAATGCGATAGAAAGAGCTAAGATGTGGTTATTAAAGAAGCAATGCCATTGCAGAGATTTATTTGGAGGAAAAGTTGTAGAAATATATGTAAAGACTTAAGCCCAAGACTGTCATAACTCGTCGCTAGCCCTTTTTAGCAGCTACATCAAGAAAATAGTATCTCCTCCTTCTTTCCTTTGTTATGTGTAACATCCTTGTTGTTTTCTACTGTTTAATTACATTGTGTATTTATAGTTCTATGCTTACCATTGTGCATATACTGGCAATAAAATGTACATAACATTACTTAAAAGATTAGCAATGTATACATTCTGGTTTTTCTGTTTTATTTGATCACATGCTATAAGAAAAATTATAAATGTGATTCATACAACATTGGTTAAAAAATTTATCTTAATCTTCATGTTTTCTGTGTCCAAATGATGTTTCATTATATAGTCTTGTTACTAAATCTGACTTGGCATTTGAGAACATGCTGTGAATATAGGTATGCTAGACAAATTTTTAAAAATTGAATAGAATCTTTATGAATAGAATTTCCTTCACCTAGGCAGATTTCTTGTTTATTATTTCATTTATTTGTACATTATACATCATTTGCATTTTATTTTTTTAATATTTAAAAAATATTTTTCAGTCTACAGTCTTGTAGTTTTTACATTTTAATTATACAAAAGGTCACTTTAAAAATTGCACGAATTCTAAGCTTAATAGCCCTGTATGTTATCCCTGCATTTTGTACAGGTAATATTTATTTTCACAGAATCATTGCAAGATGACTGTTACTTGTCATCTTTTTGAAGATGCTATTTCATACTGAAAATATAAGTTATTGAAACATACAGTATATATTCTGGATGAAACCTAGCTTTTTTACGTGTAAACGAAAGATATGTTTTTTATCCCCTATATGACTGAAAAATTTTGCTCCAGGTAGGGGGGAGGACGATATTTACACGAAGTCTGTTCATCAGTTTTGCTTTTAAGCCGTCTTTAAATGTTTTAAGTGAAGATATCCCATGTATTAAAAATCTCAATGCAATATATTTAAATGAATATTTTACTTATGATATGACTAGTTCTGTTTCCAGCAGAGATGGTGTTGCTATCTTTGTAAACAGTTAGAATCTATTTAGATTACATGAAGCCATCAGAATGTAAGAATTTGGGAAGAAAATTATTTCCACAGCAGCCAGTTTATCAAATTCACTGCATTGCTTTTTGCCTTCATTTCCTATATTATAAGTAGATATTAGCTCAGTTAAATTCAAGCAATGATTAGTCATGCCTTATTTTCCTGCTGGAGGTAGTTTCTCTAATGGATTAGCATAAGATCTGGGAAAAATTAGGACAGTTACAAGTTGCTGTTCTTTCAGAAAGGGTTTCTATATGTTCCTTTTAATATCCTGTGAAGATAGGTCATTGCAGTCATTTGAATACTGAAATGTAATTCTTAAAGGTTGGGTTTGGGCTTAAAAAAAGAGGAAGGAGAAGAAAAGCTACATGCAGAATCAGGATGGGAAATGGATATTGTGGATGTCTCAGACTTGGATGTCATTTGCTTTAAAAAGTTTTGAGTAACACACTATGTTCAGATGAAGTCTTAGCAAGGAAGTTGGGATAATAAATGTAAATTGAAAGGAGAGCTGATCATGTAAATTTTCCTGAGTTGGCTTGCTTGTTTGTTTTTGAAGATAAAGGTTGGAACAGATTGAGTTGTGTTTATTATTTGCGGTCTGAGTCACAGAGCAAAAAGAACAAACATCTGGATCCTGAAACACTTGCATATTCTTAATGGTTTCTGTGCGTGTTTAAACATTTAAGTAAATTCACAGACATACCCATGAAAAAAAGTCTTTTGAGAGTGCAGGCCCAAACTGCTCACAGTTTGAATTTTCAGCAAAGGAATTCAAGTGCTGAATGTGATATTGTCCCTTTGAAAACAGTCATAAAAGAGAAAATAATTTTGAGAAATAAATGTGTTGAATTACACTACAGTCACTCCCTATGGGAGGAGAGTGAGAATGGTTCCACTGGCTATGGTAACTTCCACTGTGTTAGGTTGGGACTGAGCAAACACAGAGAACACAATAAACATAAATATGATGGGGATGAATAAGCAGTTTGGATCTGGAGGATTATCTGGAGAACAAAAAACTGTTGTTTCTCCCAATTAAAACAGTAAACTGATCAGTTTTGCAATTGCAGTCTACTTCCAGGTAAGATAAAAGTCAATATTCATATTATGCTCACTTAAGAAAACATCTTAAAATTCCCCCCTTAAATGAGTTGGAAAACTCATTAAAAGTATGTACTTTAAAGATTTGCTTCATAATTTATATATGTTTTCTTCTTTTCTGTTAAAACACAGAAGATTTTCAGAAATGTGGGAAGTTTGAGGAACTAATTGTGCTGGTCTGGCAAAACAAACTTCACTTACCCTTCTTCTATATTGTGTTTATGTCTCTGTTTAAGTATACTTCAAGAGCTCAGAGTTTCCAAGCTGTGCAGCTTGGATTATCCCAGGTAAAGAAGTTTCTTCATTTGCTGATGGGATTTTAGGATAATAAGTGTATTTACTAAGAAGTTTGCAAACAGTTTTGAATACTGTATGATTTCTGTTGAATATAAAAATTCTGTAACTTTCGATGTATTTTAGGTAGATATAAGTGATCCTAGTGGAAATACTTTGAGGGAGTAAGATTGGAAAAGTATTGATACCAGGAGGTTAAAAGGTAACTGAACTTGATCTTGAGCATCAAAGTTGTACAGGTTTTCTTTTTCAGTATCCTTTATTTCCTAGATCATTATATTGCCCACCAGTGCTCATCTTTGGCCCTCTGTAAACTCATATTACAACTAGTACTGGAGATGGTTCTGTTAACCTTATGTCAGGATAAATTCAAAAGCAATGCCTGTCTGTCCAAGGAAGACCTGTAGCAGTAAAAACAAATCTGTAGATTTAAGTTAGGCAGTAGACAGATACTCTCAAAAGTCAGCTGGACTGGTTTGAGTATCTCTCACCGTCTATGCGTCTCTGCCTGTGGCAAAGCCGACAGAGAACCTTGTGGGAGCTTCCGCACTCTGTTCCCCAGTCTCCTTTGTCTGGAATAATCTCAGACTGGTCCTCCAGCAACTCCCAGGGCTCACAGACTTGTGCCAGAGAATGAATGAATGCCTGTCCTGGGCTGTGAGGGTCTGCCTGTATGGGGGGCAATGGTGGGGGAGGAAATACAAGAAAACCCACCTACTTCTTAGCACAGTGTGTTTAGCCTGAGCACATATAGCTCATGTCAAAATAGCAGGGAAGACGAGGAAACTGTTGATTTCAGCTTGGATAAACAGCTCAAGTGCAAGCGTGTAGGGGAATGGATGTGTGTTTCATTTAAAATTGCAGATCAGCAATGTTTTAAAATGCTTAATTAATTTAAATGCTAGTCTGAAATAATATATTTGAAATGTAACTAATGGTGTGCAACTGCAAAATGCCTCTAATCTGGAAAAATAGTAATTTCTGGCCTGTTACTTTGTGTCTTTTCTGCACAATTTAAACTGATGCAGGTAAAACATTTTTACACTATAGTAAATGTCATTATAGATGGTTGTATCTCACATAAAGAATTTCTGAGCTGTTTGATACGTTTTTTGGTCTTTCAGATGACAGCTGTGGTCATGCTGGCCAACTAATCAATTGAAATATTTTTCCAAGACAAAATTACCTGCCTTCCCTCAGGAGTTTTCATGCATTACTGTTTATATAGCCTGTACCTGCCCTAGAGGAGAAATCCAAATTGGATATTACCTGATTGTTCAGAAAGTGCCAGCTTAAACTTTTTAAAACCTTACTTGAAGAGCTGGTATCATCAGAGGCTGCCTTTTTTCAGAAATGTATTAATTAGCCACTGCTTCTTGAGCCGTGTAGGAAGAATTTTGCCTTGTTAGGAGGTGGGAAATGAAGAGTTGCTAGAAAATATGAGGAGAAAGACATGGTGTACATACTTAGTTTAACCCCATGTAAGTTGCAACTATTGGTCTTAAAAACCTTAAAGCCCCTGTTTGGCTTGTAATGTTTTTAGGAAGGGGATTTTCTTGGAATACACAATTTCTTGCTTTCTGCTTTGGGAATTGAGAGGAAAATACTGAGTTGGAGGATTTTATCTACAAAGCCAAGCCAGCCCAGTGCTAGAAAATGTTAGACCTGGCAGGGTACCAAAGCTGCCTCAGAGCCTCAGGTAAAAGGGAGCTAGTCCCTTAGGACTGAGAAATAACTGAGCTCTCTTTTCTGTGTCACAAGATGCAGGCAGCCTACATTGCCACAGCAGTCTGGGAGTCCAAATACTGATTTTCAGGCTACAGAGTAAGTGGGCAGAAAGCACAGAATAGCAGAATAACAACTACTTGAACCTGTCCACATTTACAGACTTCTGAATCATCTAAAAATAAAATGGACTTCACCTTTTGCCACCTTCATAAAAACCTGCTAACTTAAGTTTAGATTCAGGTATGATGTTATGGGTTAAATCAAAATATTCTCTGGTCAGTGATGCTGTCTACATCTCAGTGCCTGCAAATGATGTGATGGGTTTCTTTGTAGGCCTTGGTCTTCCTAAAAGGCCGTAGGTGAAACAGAAGAAAGCAAACACTTGTGCTCCATGTTGTAAGATGTGAAGTTAGCAAGACATTTATTCCTGAGTTCATACCTCAGCACCCTACTGCATCCTGAGATTGAGAAGTAGGTAGTGTGTGGAATATGACTGGAGGAATAAACTACAGACCAGGAATATCTTGCAGTGGAGACTTTCTTAAAAGGGGACAAGACCCCATGAGGAAAGGAGCATATCCTGCATTCTTCAGAAACAGCCAAATTTATGGTTTTTGTAACCTGACACTTGAGCTTTGGAAGCAATCCATATTTCTCCTTTACATATGAAGTGACTTCTCCAAGTGCCTCACTCATATCAAGGAGACACTGAAGCAGGTCTAAGCACAGGGTCTGCTACATTTCTGATGTATTTCATCAAAATGATCAGAAGGAGCTATTGAAGCATTTAGCATGCTCAGCAGTGTTATGCATCGAACAGAGTTCTGGTCAGATACCCTGTGATGTGTTCCCTTGTCTCTATGCTGGCAGTGTCCTAAGACTTCTACTGGAACTTAGGAGGTCTACTAAAAATGTTTGTTGTGGGTTTTCCCATTTCCCCTTTATTTTTGTTGGCAGGCCTGCATCTCAAGAGTTCTGTATCACAGGAGGAGGACTGGTATATACAGCAGTCCTTACAGTGCCTCAGCACTCAACAGGCCCGAATTACAATACCTAAAACCATCCAAGAATCCAGATTAAAGGTGGCAGGTGGACAGGGAGAACGTGTGGGGGCATTGCTGCTCATCCTTTGCTGCACTCCACAGATGCGGTGCATTGCTGTTCTCAGGCTGTCTGTCAGCAGTAACCGTGTACTTCTGCCACCTTCAGATGACCAGACACAGCAAAAGGACTGGGCTGGGTCAGCCTTAAGTGTATCAGGAGGTGTGTGGAGAACTGCAGGTCAGTGCAGCGATGGATTACATGCAGAAGTGCTTGTGGTTGTTACCCAGCACTGTTTAACTTCACTGCAGTAGTAGTGAATATGTTCCCACTAACAAGGTGTGTAGGAGAGACAGGTTGTGTACTCAAAAATAGAGGGACTAGAAATGTGTGTCAGCACCTTTCACATATCTATATGATGAATTCATAGCCCATCCAAGCCAGGAGTATCATCTAGACATGGATATCTCACTGTCACGTAGTGATGTAGGTGAACAGGGTCACCAGGGTCTAGTTTGACAGCAGTTTTCATTCCAGTCACCCTGCATTAGGCAGCAACTGCTGTACAACCAAAAAGACTCCAAAGACCAAACAGGGTGCATCAAAGTAACAATACTTCTCTAAACTCTGTTTTGGGGATGAAGTATGTAGGGATTGCTTCTGCATAAATATAAAACTTTCTTCTGATTTTAAACTGAAAACTAGTATTTTAAGCACAACAAAAAATCATCACTAGACAGCAAATACTTCTATTAAATAAAATTTTCAGAATAGATAGTGAATTCACAGTGTCTTATATTGTACCTGATTAAGTTTTTCCATGTGTTGTCTGTAGAATAATTTTTACTTGTTCAAAGCAAAGGGCAAAGATCACATTCAGTCATATATAACCAATTACAATACCAATGTTTAAGGTCATTTGTTGTAGTTCTCAGAAGAGCAATCAGAAAAATTATATGAGGAGTCTGATCACTATAAAAAAGATTAGCAAGTTGAGTGATGCCTTTGGAGACCTCATAATTTTGAGTGCAGCTTATGGAAAAAAAATCCAATAAAGTTTTCAGGTACCATATGCTAAAGTACTTAACATCAATGCATATCCACCCATTATCAAAACATGAGCCTCCCCACCTTAAATTTCAGATTGGACTTTGCATGCCATACACAAGCCTTAGAGCAAGAGATGTTTTAAATAAATAATGTCTTGTTGTTTGTGTATACAGTGCTCCTTTGCTGAGATCTGAGTACTTACTGGGCAGATCATAAAGCAAGGGAAGAAAAATAGCCCCTTAACAATAAACAGTACAAGGTAAAAAACTCACCTTATTTGTCCCCAAACTTGAAGGACTGTGTAACCACATACCTTTATGTCTGGAGGTTAGTCAAGGGCAGCAGGTGTGGGTGCGGGGAATATACAGTGTTCCACTAGGCAAAATACCAGATTTAGATATAACTTGGGAAGTTCATCCTGATTTTAAACACTGAGTTACAGGGTACTTGAAGCTGTACCCATATACTGTTTGCAAGACAAATCAGTCAAAACACAAGACTCTGGATAGGACAAAGAAAAGAAACACTGAATTAGTTTGAATAATAATCAGTTTGAATTATTAATAATCGGTTTGAATTATTAATCAGCATTTTTTCTACATATTCTGTCTACTATATTCCATACAAGGAATTCAAAGCATCTATGACTGATAATCATCTTGCCAACCATTGGAGGGGAAAAAAAAGGCAAAATTTCCTCTTTCACAGTGCTTTTGCATAGAAGTCCACAAGACTTGGTTGTGCTTTGCTTCTGTTACACCATCAGGAACAGTGGTCACGGTGGGACAGGGTGGTTTGTAGCAGCAGCTTTTGTGGTCACACTCTGTCAAGTATGAAATAAGTTTGCATACCATGGGGGGCACCTGTAACACAGGCCTTGGGAGTTCTGCCTTCTGTAAGAAGCAGGTAGGTACTCAGAGCAGAAGAGCTGCCATTATTTCGCTCTCCCTACAAGCACCCCATCTCCTCGAGGCAGTAGTTTTTTGGGTATTATCAATGACTCGCTTGTCTGCATAAGGATAGTATTTGAAGAATCAAATGAAGGTAAGAGACTGAATGCACACATTTCCTGTGATGCTCCTGTGTTTTATTACAGCCTGCTGCTGTGGTCAGGAGAGTCAAAGCTCTGGTAACAGCTGGGCAAGCTAATGACAGAGAACTGAAATCAGGGAATTAAAGCTCTCACTCACTATCTGTATTCAAAACACATGGGCTGAACCCAGACCAGTAGCTAAATCTGCAGCTGCTTGCCTGCGCTCCCCTGGGGTTGTTATTTTCAGTGACAGCAAATTGTCTGTCTTGATATTAAGAACAAATCTGCAACCTTGATATATGGTGTTTGTGTTATTTAAAAATAGCAAAATTAATTCTAAAAGGACTAGGAACCAAGTCCATGCTAGAGAAAAAAAACAGGTGTTTCAATTGCTTTTGCTCCCAAGTTGTCTCCTGAACTTCACAAAAAAAGACTAATCAAAACTGCAGTGTCCCAATTTGCATTCTGACAAATAAGCACCTGTCAAAAGCAACAGGCTGGTTTGGGGGGGAAAAATTGTTGGACAATTTAAAGCCACATGAGCTCTGTGGGATACACATCGAGAGGTGAGAGCCATTTTGTGGTAGAGCTCTTCAAGTGAAAGGGAATCTGTGGTATTACCCTTTCCATTTCACAGAAATACAAGTCAGAACAAAACATGCCTGCCCTCTATATGGGAAGCTCTTGTAAACCCCAAAGGAAGGTTGTGAGAGTGTTTTGTGGGATGTGTAGTTCTTGAGAATAATCAACGCAAAGAGAAATGGAGCTTCCAAATAAAACACGTTGCATTCATTTAACTCCTTTGCCCAAATCTAGGGCTGAAGACACAGTAGCTTTATTTTACAGCTTACCAGTATATGGAGCAAACTGGATACCAGTATATGTATTTTTTTCCTACAGTCACTGAAATCAAAAAAATTATTAAAAAAATACAACAGTGACCACTGGGACGCATGCAGCCCTTTGCATCTGTGAGGATGCTTGTTACAAGAATGTGGTTACAAAGACATGTAAGAGGAACAACTAAGCTTGAAAAGACTCATCCAGCTCTCATCCTTGCTGGAGCAAAGGTCAGTTTGTGTACACAAGCAGATACGTGTCATAATAGCCCTCCTTGAGGTACTTATGTGCCTCTCGGAGGAGAATAATCTCTTAAAATCACTAAGGCAGCAGTCCCAATTCTTGTCTGCTTTCCTGGACAGCATCACATATGGGTGTTTGTTTCTCACCCCACATTTACAGTTCCTCTACTATTATTCTATATTATTATATGTTAGGGAGATGATTCTGCCCCTTTACTCCACTCTGGTGAGACCCTACCTGGAATGCTGCATCCAGCTCTGGGGTCCCCAACACAGGAAGGACATGGACCTGGTAGAATGAGTCTAGAGGAGGCCACCAAGATGGTCAGAGGGATAGAGCACCTCTCCTGTGAGGAAAGGCTGAGAGAATTGGGTTTGTTCAGTCTGGAAAAGAGAAGGCTTAGGGGTGACCTAATTGCAGCCTTCCAGTACCTGAAGAGAGCCCACAAGAAAGAGAGAGAGAGACATTTTACAAGAGCACATAGTGACAGGACAAGTTTCAAACTGAAACTAGGTTTAGAGTAGATATTAGAAAGAAATTGTTTGCTGTGAGAGCAGTGAGACACTGGAACAGGTTGCTCAGAGAAATTGTGGCTTCCCTGTTCCTGGAGGTGTTCAAGATCAGGTTGTATGGGGCTTTGAGCAGCCTGGTCTAGTGAAAGGTGTCCCTGCCCATGGCAGGGGCATTGGAACTACATGATCTCTGAGATCCCTTCCAACCCAAGCCATTCTATGTTTCTGGTCTTTGCTTTTTGTTTGCATTGTCTGATGTCAAGTCAATAGAGTAAATTAAGGGAGAATTGTCTGAGATGCTATTAAAAAAACTGCAACCAATTATGTTTATTTGAAGTGGTTTTTTGACTGCTACATATTATTATCACTCTAATATGAAAGAATTCCTTTTTGTTTCCCAGAATCTTGCTCTCTGATATTCTGATTTTCATAGCTTTTGTGTTGCCACAATATTGTAATACCTTTCAAAAGTATCTTTTTATAGAAAGAGCTGGGTTTTAAGAAACAAAAATAACAAAGCCATCAATGAACTACTACTGTTTGTCAGTAGTCCTTCCTATATCAAGCAGAATGGGTGCCCTCTGCAGGTAATTATTTTCAAATGAGGATTTTGGATGTGTGCCCCTTTTTATTTCTGAGTGTCAAGGTCTTTGCAGGATCGACCTGTACTATTTTGTGTGATTTAAAATTGATACTGCAATCCTGGCTGCAAATCCCAGCAAACAAATGGCACTGAGACATAAGTGCACCAAGCAGCTGGTTTGCATCTGAATATGATTTTTCTCTGAAGTGGGGGTGTGAAGGGTGCTGTTGGGTGGGTGTTGGAGTAAATATTTTTCCTGCAATTTAATAGTGTTTTCATTGTTGGGTTGGGTTTTTTTTAAATTTTGGTTCGTAGCAAGAAGGCAACTATAAGGTTGTAGCCTGCCTACCACTAGAATGAAATGAACAGGGAAAAAGGATGCATTCTAAACACTGCTGAGAAGGCATCTTGCTCCCTTATAGAGGTTATTGTGTATTCCACCTTCTTCCTTGTTCTCTGCTGTCAGTCGTGCCTATGCAGGTTACAGTGTCCAAGGTCTCTAAGTGGACTGTGTGAAGAGGGAGCTGGGTGCCTCTCTGAGGCCAAGTGCAGTGGAACAACCCTTTCTCCAGCTCTGTAACACAGGGTTTGCTCAGTGATACTCCAGGACACTGCGGAGGGAGAGGAGGAGAGAAACAGGGATGCTGGTGAGGTCTGAGCTGAACTTATGTCACATTGGTAGTAAAAAAAGCCCTGCAGCTGGGCAGCAGCAGCAGCACAGCAAGCCTGGGGAGCAGGAGAGTATGTGGGGAGCAGCCAAAGACATCGGCTACCTGCCTCTTTTGGAGAGAGGGACGACCTGCTGGCAGCAGCTGAATGTAAAGGCCTCAGAGGAACCCAACTGCAACTGTAATCTGAAATTGTGTATTTGTTTTCTCTTTCCTATCTCCCATAACTGCAGTGACCATCTCTTAGCTGAGCACAATGCTTCACCTCATCCCAAAATGCTTTTCTGGCACAGCCAGCCTGAACATTATCACCACCACCAGTATCCCACCAGTAACAACAGCTACCTGCGGTAAGTGAAGAATGGGGGTGACTTTTAATCATAGTGATAATAATTATAATGTTATAATACACAACAATGCAGACTGTACGTGCAAATGTACGTGCAACCTTTGCTAATTCACAAGTTGATGCCTTCAAATAGAGCTGGTGACTTGAAAATAATTGGAGCAGTAGAGTCAACATGGTGGAGGTTTACTATAGCCCTACAATCTTCACAAGCCATGCCACTGTACGTGCATGCTACTAACAGTGTTAGGAATGTTTTACTGCTTAATATGATATTCACAGATGTGTTTTGTTTGTTTGGGTTTTTTTAAATTACATTTGCAGTCTGTAGATAAAATCTTGTTTATATTAAATAATACAGGCTTAGAAAAACCTTGATGTCTCACATCTATTTCGATTATTTGCTGAAGCTTAATTGATCTGCAGGACCAGGGCTATGGGCTGCTTGTCATATCAGTGCAGGCTAAATGCTTTGCATTGAAATTCTGATGCAATATACAGCTTATTGCATCAGCATATTCCTGTGAGCTATGAACCTACTTAACTTCTTCATGATTGAAATATTATTTGTGTACAGTATTCAAATTTTCTTATAATTAAAAATGATTGTGCTTTGACAAGAGCTAGGCTCATAGATTCTAGATAATCTTGATGTTAATTAAGTTTCAATTTATAATGTGGTTCATTCTTTGTATTAAACTTTAGCTCATTACTTTTTGGCTAAATACAATGTACATAAACATGATAGTGTTTAATCATTTATCTTGATTAAAAGATAAATATTTCTATATTGGTAGCCTCACACCTATTGCTGTTAGGTGTGTCTCACAGCATTACTAGTTCTCTTGCAGAATTGTTGAGTAGCATGTTTTTATTAGAAATGTGTTAAGTTTTAGATTTTAAAACAAACAAACCAACCAAAAAGAAATCCACGGGAACTGAGGCTGTATTTGGGTTCCAAAGTATGAAACTAATGAAACTGCAGTGGAGTTTTATAAAATCAATCCATCTCAGTACAAAGGTGAGAGTGATTTGAAATTTAGATTGGCTAACACAGATAGATAGCAAACACGGCGCTGTTTCTATTGACTCAAGCAATAAAGCAGAAATGAAGGACGGGTGCTTGAGTTCCCTGATGCAACCTTGCTTACAAGTGACATGCACGGCTCCTAGTGCAAAAGGAACCAAACCACAAGGGAAAGCGAGGGTGTCCAGTGACTCCTCCAGTCTTCCCTTCTTCACTCTCTGTTCAGCCTTGAGGAGGTTGGTCCCCTCACAGCTTTTCTCAGGGCCTGTTTTCGTCATGTCCTTGCTTTCCTTTCCTTGCCTTTGCTTCCCTATGTTTGCTTCTATTTTCCCACCCTTATCTAAAAATCTGCCATTTGAGTCCCTCTGAAGTTGCTCTTCCCCCACACCTTTGAGCACCTGCCTTTAGGTTTGGATGGTAGCCTGCATCTCTGTTTTGGAACTGAAAT
Source organism: Aleadryas rufinucha (assembly GCA_013397815.1). Classification (NCBI taxonomy): domain Eukaryota; kingdom Metazoa; phylum Chordata; class Aves; order Passeriformes; genus Aleadryas; species Aleadryas rufinucha. Next base: position 120,467 of record VZTH01012455.1, read on the forward strand.
CCAGCGTAGGGGGGACCCTTCCATCACTTAGGGGCTGTGTACAGGAGCTGATCTCTAATGAGATTGCCCCTCGAGGCTGACTACCTTGTGGAGAAGGAACACAAACCAGTTCAGGCATGAGGCTTCAGTCAGGTCTTAATCACTGAGTTGCTTGGCTCTGTCCTTAGCGCTTCACCTTTAGTGAAACACCACACCTCAGTCCCACATCTGGACATCAGTAAGGCTGATAGAGAAGAAGCAATCAACCTCACGGGAGCATGCCAGCCAGCATTAGCGATAAGCAGATGGAGAAATGAGTGTCCCAGGATTCCCACATCCCAGCAGAACAGTACTTGGAATGCTTTTTTTGCAGATCTATTGGCAAAATCAGGCTCTCACTGCCTGCACTTGCTCTCCATCAGTCTCCAATTCCAATTACTGGGTCTGCAGAAGCAGAATGGCAGGGCCACAGGCAATGTCATCTCTGACAGGTTAGACTTGTGGATCTGGCCTGCTCAGAGGGTTAGAGAAGCAATTTGTGTGCATTGCTGATCCTCAGCTGAGGATCTGAGAATGGGACTGATCAAAGAACCTGCCCCAAAGAAAGAAACTGTAGTTTGAAAACAGCAAAAACCAAACAACACATACCTCTACAGAAAACTTGGTGTGAATGAGCCAGGGATACAGATAATGCTAAAGAAAAAATACCTTCACTTTAATACTCATATTTTAACAGAAAAAGGGCATTTTGTGTCCTAAAATAGCTAAAGATAACATCTTCAGAAATATTAGCAGTCAGTTTGTTTATCACGGACAAGCTACACCCAACTTTTAAAGACTGAAATGCAAGAGGATTGGTTTCACTGTATCCACTCAAGATACCCTCAGGAGTGGTTGGAATTTGTCACAAGCAAACAATTCCCGGTATAAAAATCACCGATTTATGATCTTGTAACTGCTATGTAGCTATGTTAGCATAGGTCTAGTAAGCAGATAAACCAGTTTTGCTATGCATAAATCAATGGCCTGCATAAATGTGGCCTCTCTGGTCTTAGAGCCTGTCTTATCTGTCAGAAGTAGAAAGTGCACTACTTTTAGTTTCCCACAAACCTTCTTTTGTAAATCTCACAAAAATGAGCTTCAGTGTTACTTCTGCTGCCTTTTCACAAAGTCCACTTTAGTTCTACACAAGGTCTGACTTCTCATTTAAAACTCTAATCCTTCAATGATAGGAGTTTAAGCAAACTTTGTAACTACTACTGTTACTACTGTACTGTTGTACGCTGAGTAATGCCCACTAATTTATCAACTGGACCATAAACATCTCATAATAGTGAAGGAAATTAATTAATGCCATCATTTGGGTTGCTGACATTTTCAGAAGCGCTATTTCAATCATAATAGTAAACAAATGAAATCAGGGTATTGTTGTCATCTTGCCAAGCTTAAAAGAGGAATTTTGCCTGCAGTAATTTTAGTTCTTCTCACTAAAAGCTGTAACATGGTAGCTAGTGCCTATGCTAGTGGCTTGTCCATGAGCCCATGCCCTTTTCACAGACTTCACTTTTTCTAAGCTTCCCTTCATATGCAGATGAACTGTTCATCTGTCCCCAGATAGGCAGAGAGCTCTTACAGCAATTACAGCAGCAAAAATACCAGTACCTTTTTTTTCGGAGAAGTTGGCAGTCATATTTTAACTTATAAACTGCCTTTAAAGATCATAAATCGTGCTCTGTGTACTTCTCTTTGTCTTTGAAGATGCCATATGCACATTTTGAACAACAACTAGTGTTTTTTTAACCATTAATGAACTTAGGGCCTTCCTACAAAACTTGCAATTGCAAAACTTGTGCAATTGTACTTAAAGCATGTTCCTATGGGATCAAAATGCATTTTACAGTATTAATACTATTCTGTATTAAGAATGTTTCTGGACAATGTTTTCCGAATGTTTTCTGAACATAACATTTTAATGAAATGTCTCATAAAATTATATTAGCATCCTCTGAATTATTATATATGAGGGGGGTTTTTTGAGAATGGAGAGGGGCCCTCATCAATATCTATCACTATCTGAAGGGAGGGTGCCAAGAAGACAGAGCCAGGCTCTTCTTGGTGGAGCCAAGTAATAGGATGAGAAAGGCAATGAGCAGAAACTGATGCACAGGAAGTTCCACTTGAATATGAGGAAGAACTTCTTTACTGTGTGGGTGACTGTGCACTGGAACAGATTGCCCAGAGGGTCTGTGGAGTCTCCCTCACTGGAGATACTCAAGAACCATCTGGATGCAATCCTGTGTCATGGGCTCCAGGATGACCCTGCCTCAGCAGGGAGGCTGGACCAGATGACCCACTGTGGTCCCTTCCCACCCGACCCTTGTGTTCGTTGTGGATCCCTTCCAACTCAGAATATTCCGTGATTCTGTGGGGTTTGGGTATTTTTCTGGGAAGGCTCCTCGGTGTTTCTCTGGAAAAAACAGCCATGCAACGGTTTGGGCTGGGAAGGGACCTTAAAGCTTATCTCGTTCCAGCCCCCCCCAGCCATGGGCAGGGACACCTCCCACCGGACCAGGCTGCTCAGAGCAGTCACCGCCCCGGAGGGTAGCTGGGGAGCGAAGGCGGCCGTGCGTGGCCC